>OX418216.1:118683343-118723343 GCA_948455865.1 Conomelus anceps
GTCATTTTTTGTGTAAAACTTTTTTGTATAAACTCGTGTCTTGTGTTTTGTAATTTATTGAGTAATTTATGAAAGGAATATTAAATCATTTGTCAATTGAAATATCGAATCGTTATTGTCCTCAGGAAATAGTTCCAAGCCCTTTACATAATTTCCATCCTCCAGTGCATCTCAAAACTTTCTGATGAATACAGAATGGTTGGGGACAAAGGATCGAGTGTTTGAAAAATTTATTACAAGATAAAATTCGAGACTTCTTGGGAACAAAATACGGAATTTCCGCTCAGCCTTCTTTGGAGAAAGTTGATGGGTCATAAAATCAACCACCGAAATGATCTTAGCTTTAATCCAATTTATAGCATTCCCACTCAGAACAGTCTTTTAAGCGTACAATACTTCTTCCCGCAATTTGTACGCCTATTCACTATTATCTTGCGCACTTTATTGGATGATTGGCCTATTCCAACAAGAATGACAAAGGACTTGAGTAAACCGTTAGAATCTAAATTTTCCAATAAAGTGGAGTGAAAAGTCAATATTTTACTAGGATGCTACTCATACGCAGTCATTGAAGGGTATATGTTTCCGAAAATAAAAGATTGAATTTTTCATTCCACCCTATTCTGCAAATTCTCAGAAACTTCCCAAGAAAAAATTAGCATACCAATTGATGGAAAACATCGCAGGCACTTGAACATACCGCGGAATTTTATATATAATATAATTAACCGGTTATTATAAGTTGTTATTTTATCATATGATATATTGTGTCTATATTCTTAGGTTTCTTGTACCATAACGGTCTGCGTTGGGGTCGTGAGTAAAAATATTATTTATTCTCAATTATTAAAATTGACTGCAAGTTATTGAATTTGTCATCAAAAGTTTATATTCATTATATTATAAATTGCACTTGAATTTATTCATTAAATTCAGTCATGCATGTTTAAAAACCTTCAATTTTCACCCGATAAGGACATTTGTTTGAACAAGTACTTATATTTTGATATTTTATTCCTATGATCTAATTATACTTTCGAATGTAAAATATTCATTAGGTAATTTTTGTACTGAAATATGTGCGTCATAGGCCTGATCGTCTAAATTAGGTTACAGCAGGCTAGGTATTGCAATTTTTGTTGTATCACAGCAATACCATAGCTAACGGGCTATGGTAGTCCGGTATTGCAGTGAAAGTTGTGTTGCGGTGTTGCCTGATCTCAAAATGTAGGCGAAATTTCTTATTTTGATTAAAAATGTCTATCGAAAAATATTTTTAATAGACTACATTTAAACAATCAGGTAGTTTTCATGTAGACCTTATTGATGTTTTTTTCAAATACTCAAGCCCTATTTAGATATATTTGTTTGAATCCAGCTTGTTCCCTCATATTTCTCAATTCATCACAGAGTGAGTTGGTCCAATTGAGCTAGGAGCTCCGCTTTCAAAAACTGAGATCCGAAGCAGCGAATGAAATTAGAAAGAGAAGTACATCTGGTAATGGCAAGCTGTCTACATCCGGGGCGCCAGACGAGTGTCTACTTGCACTTAACTCACAGCCGCAAAGCTAAAAAGCACGCAAGGGTCGAAACAAAATAATTCTGATGGAAAGTACGCAAACGTCTATGAAGAGAGCCACTTCAGAGAAGCTGCACTGCACATTCTGATAGGAAACAGACACTGGGCTCTCCCTCTCCAACCAACGCTTGGTAATTAAATCAACTCGCTTTCAGGGTTTCGCATCTGAAATCGAGCCTTCCTGCACAGAAATCTATTCAGGCAAACGTCTACGAATCACACTAGAGCCTTCATACATCTTCATTGAAGAACATCTCGTGAAGATGGTTGATTTAATCATAGAAAAATACTATCTCCATTTTCTTTAGCTCAATTTTGGAACTTTTCTGTTATTATGAACACTCAAAAAATTACAATAAGTCTATGAAAAATAAAAATAATTGATTCATTTCTTTTAATAGTATAATAATTAAGCACTATCTACTTGAATTGTATGCATAATTAGGGGATTATCAGTAGTAGGAGTCGTAATTATTAGTACAGGTAGTAGAAAGATTATTAGTAAAAAAGTCAAAACTTATTAATTTTCAAAAATTCCAAATTTTGCTTATTTCTGTAATTACGTAGTTCAAATTTTCCTCAATTTAGAATAACAAATTGATAAAAACTTAAAACACACTTCTAAGTGGAAATTATGACTCACGTTATGGTGTGACGGCCGTTTTTTAAGTTTTTATTAGTATATTAGTGGAAAGAAGATGGATCTTCAACATCTTAAAAAATTAAGTTCTGAACGCTGGTTTTTTGTGTCTTGGCAGCAGTATTTACAATCTCATCACCACTAAACGAGTTATCATCAATATACCTTCAATATTTTTACGAATCTGGTCAATATGAAATATTAAGATGGGATCAACGGGTCACCGATGGGATCATATACACGTTATACTGTATCAACAAGTATTAAAAAATATTACTGTATTCTCTTTCCTAGTTATTTGCAGATTGATTGCATAAATATACTCTATTCTTGAAAACATATACTTTGCATCTGTCAATACTTGATCAGTGAATCAAAGTTTAAAAATATTTTAATTTCAGTGTTTCAATTTCGAGTTTTTATTAATATCGTTTAAGTGCTTCGTTCAAATTGAACTGTATATGGAATACTCAAAATAAAGTCAAAATTCTCCAAATAAAAATTATGTACCCAAAATAAAGGAAATTTGAATAATTTATGTTTTTCCAAGCGTAGATTTTTTTATCAACATGTGAAACACAAAAAACAAGAATATTTGTGCTCTAGTTGCAAAATTAGTAATAGAAACAGTATCTGCGTTCAGTTATATGTAACCTATATAGAAAAATACTATCTACAATAATAAACGCAAAAGTATAACGTTTATTACTACAGCACGATTGTCGCTGTTCCTCTGTAGACCTATAAACTGTAAGCACTAACCATGTATTCCACTTTAAAACAAAAATGTCCAAACATTATTGCTTCCTATGAGAAATCATGACTCAGTAAAGTCCCCGCTACATCGTATTTGTTCTATGTAGGAAGATAGTCAAGCTGAAAGAAGAATATTGGTGTATTGACGTGCTCGTTTTTGAAAGCTGACATCCGTTTGCACTCGCATTTCAAACGGTCTTGTCTCCAGCTATCAGCTCATAGTGGCAACAGACGACTGTATTGAAGATAGAATAAATTCAATTCGAACTCAACAGGACGGAAGAAAGGAAATAATTCTTTTATCTGAGAGAGAGATCCTTTTCAGTTGTGCAGTAGGACGTACTGAAACAGACATATTGAATGGGCACTGATCAATGATCTATCGCCGTACAAAATGAAATGCCATCTCCACCAAACCGTCAATACACGAAATTGAAAGTAGCCTAATATAAACGGAATTGGCAAGATAGGTAATATTATCAAGATAGGAATAGGTAATCATGTCTGCTGTCTTTGAACTATTGAACAGTGTTAGTGTTTTTTTAAGAGTGCAGTTCTAAATTTAGGTCAATTCGATTCGAGCTCAACAGGACGGAAGAGATAAAATAATTCTTCTATCTGAGGGAGGAATCCTTCTCAGTTGTGCAGTCGGACGTACTGATACACACAATATTGAATGTGCCCTGATCAGTGATCAATGTTTCTTGAGAATAATTGACATAACCTGACCGTTTGGATTCTTCAGTGTTGAAAATTTGTGAAGAAAGCAGTTGTGGGCGATAGCCTGTCGTATCTTTGCTCGATTGCATTTTTTACATTGTTAAATAAATTAATAAATAAGAATCTACATGAATACAACGATAGCTACTAATTTTCAGACATAAAATTGCCTCCAATGTCAAAAATCAATTTTAGTACTACAGACTTATTGTGGCGGTCTTCCCCCATGTGGTAGTCTTTACTCTATTATTTTCGAGCGATATATCCCATCTTATCTTAGCCTATCTTATAAAAAATATAAAGGGAGCCATGATCTATGAAACGCTATTCATAAATACCTATTCATTCTGTTCTCTACTGTAAAATCACTTCCCGTTGTTCGGAACCCACCTAAAACTGTAGGTCCAACTCATCAATCACCATCATCCAACTCATTACCCACGCACAGGTCTCAGACCTATGTGGGCTTCATCCTAAAAAAAAATCGTGATTTAAAGTTCCGAGCGCTTCTGTGATTGGATAGGTGACCTAGCACCTCTTGCATTACAGCTTTTTAAAATTTATATGAAAGATGGTGAACATAGCTCCAAATATTCAATTCTATTGCATTGAAATTCAATACAACTAACTCGGTTTCATCATAATTCTGGCCTACATTTTAATAACGGTACTTTCGTGTTTTTTCTCAGTTGACCTAGACTGCATTTCAGTTAGCTTCAATTTTTTTAATGCTATCCTTTTTGTGTATTGTTCTTGTTTGCTGCTTTCTATGTTTTCACGGTTTTTGGTTTTGACACTTATTTTTGCTTGTTGCTCCTCCCACCAGAGGGCGTGACTAGACAGTTATGGCCATCAGTCAATCACAGACCTTCAATGAAGGTCAGCCTAGCAGAGGCATTTTCTCCTTCAGCCAATAGTATTATTCTGTGTTGAGAATATATTAAGCCAGGGCCCGGCAACCTTTTTTGACTCAAGATCGATTTCGTCCAAAATCGCATACCCCATAATCGATCGACATAGAATAATTTGTTTCTTTGGATGGTACACTAGCAAACTCTAGTGGAAGGGTGTGGGAGGGGTGTTGGAAAGAATTTGAAGGAGTATTTTTCAATAATTTAAGTAATACTATTTGTTTAACTAACTGAAGAATTTATGGTTTTAATAATTCAACTACTAATTTTAATAAAATGATCTGAGCTTTACAAAAAAACACAAAAACAATTCACAAAATTAAACTAAATGTTCCAACCTTACTTTTAGTGAATTTGACATTCCATTTCTTTCGACAGTTTTGTTGAATTTGGATTGTAGCTCATGGACGCCAGTCTTATGCAGTTGTCAAAGAGGCCCGATACTTGTTGTTGATAAAGGTCATGTTGGAAAATGTAGACTCGCAAAGATAGGTCGAAGAAAATAAATAAGGACATAAGTTTCAGAGCTGCACAGATAAGTGCCGGGTATTTTTCATTGGAAACAAGAGTCCATAATTTGAAAAACCTTCCAGTAACAGCAGTTTTCAGGTTTAAATCTCTTTGCAGTATTGTTATTTGTAGCTCAATAGCGGTGGCATCACTTTGAAAAGGTTTTTTGAATTCTTCAACAACACGTTCAACATCGACAGTCACAAAAGGATTTGCTACAAACTCAGCAATGATTTCGAGCGCTTTAAAATCAGTGAAACGATTTTCAAACTCTTTCTATAATAATTGGCTAATACTTCGATTTTTCTGTAATTAGACGTTTCTGTTAGAAAAGGTATACTGGTATTCTTCACCCAAGTGGTCTTCATGCACGACTCCATTGATTGTCCAACTGATGTACTCACTTGTTCTTTGATTACTTTTTTTAGAGTAGGAAAATGTTTGAGGTCAAACTTCTGGATTTTCTTTTCCCATAGTTGAAGTTTTGGTGAAAATTCCTTCATAGCTGACATCAGTGTCAAAATATTCATATTCTTGCCTTGTCGTTGTAAGTTCAACTCGTTAAGTTTTCAGTGACATCAATAAGAAAGGCTAAATCTTGCAGCCACAACGTGTCTTTCAAGTATGGATAGTCCTCTTTGCGCTTTTTCAAAAATTCTATAACGGCCGGCAGATCATCGTAAAATCGACAAATAAAAGGGACTTTGCTTTACTTAGCCAACGCACCTCAGCTTACAGAAGCAGTTCACCAAACTCGAGTTTCATTTCCTCCACTGCCCGGAATTGTCTCGTTTGAAGCGTGCTCTTAACCCGTTCACAATTTTTACCACTGCCTCCATCACGTTATTAAGATTAAAAAAAATTCCGCATAAAGCTTGTTGATGCAAAGATTTTACAAAAAAATTGGGAACCCATCGTCTTTTCGGCACAGTGCTACAAAGCAGTTATGTACGCATGTAAAGGCAGGAGCACCATCAGTTGACATGTCTGCTAATTTATTCAAGGGAACTTTGTCATTTGTAACATAGTCTTTGAAACTAGAATATATGTCTTCCCCTGGCATACGTCCACGCAGTGAAATGAATTTCAGAAGTTCTTCTTTGACACAAGTCCTCAAAAATTATTCTTCCAAACACAGCTATGTAGTTGAGATGTGCCACTGATAGATAGATATGGCAGCGTCAATATCAGTAGACTCGTCAAATTGAAGTGAGAAGTAACAATATTTTTTCAAGTCTGTAACTGACTAACAAAATCGTCCAACATTTTTTCTTTACGCCTTGTAGCTGTTCTCGCAGAGAGCGGGATCGAATTTAAAGTACTCATTATTTGGTGTTTATTTCTAAAACCATCGACTGATTTTCAAAACCATTCCCTGATTTAAGAAAGGCTCTTTTAATATATTCTCGTCTTCAAATGGTTTTTGTTTTTTCGCTACGAGAGAAATTTTGTAAAATGCACGAGTAGCTGCCCTGTTCGCGTACATTGACCGAGCAACTGATTATTGTCCATACACTTGTTATGACGAAAATTCCAGGAATCGGCGCGATGGACTCAAAATTATCCTGCGATCGACTGGTTAAGCTAATCAGTAGTTTTAGTTTGTTTGAGATTGATAATGGTGTAACAACCGAAACTAGTATCCCACGGCTCTCAATAAATGTGGTTGTGACAACTTAAAGTGAATGAATAATAAGACGAAATTGTGACAACTTAAAGTCTTATTATTCCTGGATTTCTTGTTCCATGACGAACTGCGTTGTTAATATTAACTTTTCATGTGAAATTTAACGACTTGCAGTCAAATATTTGTTAAGAATATTCAATAAATATAGTAGTGTTTAAAAAATATTAGAAAAAAGTTTGAAATTCAACTTGATTTTTGTAAACATCTATACTAGGAGCTTTTTACAACTTTTATTATATTGACAAAAGATTTCATCCCACTACTTTCTCAAATGGAGAGTGAAACGCAATAAATTCTGCTACATTGGTTGGCATTGCGTGTGTAATATCATGACTGCAGGTAGGACCACGGTCTCTTGAGTACAAGTTGATTGGCTGTAATGAGAGCCACCAGTGCAGAAGAGAGAGTAGAATGAAGAGAGATTTTGTGTATGTGAGAGAGAGGAAGAGAGAATGAGAGAGAGGGTTAGTGAGTGATAAAGAAAGGAGATAGGAAATCATGGTAGTCTACTCCGGAAACCGATTTGGCTTGAATCGACCTGCAAAACCAGAGAAGCAGCGGAGGGTGAGCCGTGAGCGGTGAGCAGCTCTACATCAAATGTTCAGAATCCAGTTCGAAGCACACAACAAGAGACGATATCTATTCCCATGGGCTAGGATGCCGTTAATTACAAAACTGGTCCAATCCCACCCCAGTATCACTGAAGATTTAAGTATTATCAAGACTGTAATTCCCATTCTAAAACACAGGTTTTTCCTCAATAACGGGACTCTTGGGAAATCTGTGCTATTATTCGCATGCTACAGTACAGTCCAGATATCAATGAAAAACTACAACAGTGAAAGGAGGATTGGAAAAAGCAAAAACAGCTACAATAGCAGTACAACATATATCTATGATAAAAGATTATTTTTAATATGCAAATATGAGCAGTTTCTATCCACTTTCGACTTTTGTTTTAGAAACCATAACCTATGAACCAGTCGCTGCTATGAACCCATGAGTTTTTATGTAACTTTATTATTTAACCAGTGTACGATGATAACCATAGTGACTACCATCGTTGAGGTAATAGGTAAATATAGGGTTAATCAGAATATAGGGGTTGTGTTTCGACCTTTCTATGGAAATGCAGGATTGCAGGGCTTACTATAATGATTAATATTCTCATCATTTATAAGAGGAAGTTTTCTCCCAATTATATTAATATTCGTTCTAAATAGATGCTTTTCTTTATTCCAAAAAATCAACCGCTAAAATAATTATTGCAATACTGCCTTCTGGCAAACAAACTTTCTATTTTGCCATATTTTTGTCTTTTTGTAATTTTCCATATTTTGGCAATAATTTTCTTTTGTAGTTTTTTCAATAATGTGTTATAAATTTCTTCTGGATTATTATTTTGTGCCAAATAAAGACATTTACTTATCTTTATTTATGTTAACGGGCGATAGTATTTATGTTCAAAGCTATATTTTAAAACACTTAGTTTTTTATAGTGGGGTTTCTAAAGGTGAATTACTAATATAAAATATTCTGATGTTGAAGATCCATCTTGTTTCCACTAATATGTATTATAAACTTAAAAAACACTTTTGAATGGAAATTCAATTTAGTATTTAATTTAATTTCAATTTAGTATTCAATTTAATTGACTCACGTTATGGCGTGACGGCAGTTTCGCTCTGTTGTCTAGAGCATCATCAGACGACCCACAGTACACGAGTGTATACACTCGTGTACTGTGGGTCGTCTGATGATGCTCTAGACAACAGTGCGAAACGGCCGTCACGCCATAACGTGAGTCAATTTCCATTCAAAAGTGTTTTTTAAGTTTATAATAAAATATTCTGTATTTATGAAGTTTAACTAAAAGGATTTTGTAATTATTATGTTATTGATTGAATAAATTTTGATTTGATTTGTTCAAACCATGATATTCTGAAGCGATTGTATATAGCCATACACTAGGTAATATGATTGGAAAATTATATTTCAAACACATTATATACAATTGCCTTGCATTGTCTTACGTATGACAAATGGCCATTATAGTCCACAAATGATCTAATTTTCTTATTTTTTCAATGTTGGAAATGGAATTTTTCAGGACTAATGGGAGGTCGATGACCGCAGAACGGCTGCCGCCCGGCATCGCAGACTGCGCTCAAGCACGGGTAATTAATTATTCAATAGTTTTGGTTTTCTCTAAAAATTTTACAACACCTCTCATTACATGTTCCGTAATTTCCACAATTCGATTTTTTGTAGCTTCTCAAAGTGTTACTTTTCAGTATCAATCGCATAACAATAATTCCCGTTTCCTCAGTCGTTCAGTAGCTACAGATTCAATTGCGGCTCTAAGGCTTGTTTCATACATACCCGGCTGTTTGGTAATCGGTGTCGTTTATCCAGCCTTAGAGAGATTTTATCGTATGGAGCGCTTCACACTTACCCGATTTTTTAAAAGCATTGTGATACGATGTAGCCTAATTAAGCCGGGTGAACGACACTGGTGTTGTGTGAAACAGGGCCGATATTGAATCTGTAGCTACTGCATGATTTATTGAAGTGAGTGTAAGAAAAATATAATTTGAGCTACATTTTCAATTACGGAAGAGGAACTGGAATTTAATTATCCGTATGAAGATATTCAACAAAAATAAGAAGGAGGATACCTAATATATCAATTTATTTTCAATAATTATTGTCTTGAGCCTTTATTTTAAAGTCACTTTAGCCTCGGTCACATTGATAATTTACACCAGCTGGATAAATTTGTTTAAAAAATCAGCTGATGGAGCAAAACATGTTAATGCCTGCATGTACTTTGACATCAAGGTTATTAAGAGCAAGGTTGTTCCATAACTTGCTCAAATTAGAAAAATATAAAAGTCATGACATCACTCTGTTTAGAATAACACTTGACTTGCAAATTTCAGCTCTATTTGTACACTTTTTCAGTACAAAAATGATTTTTTTTGCATATCACAGATTTAAATCTACTGTATAACTTGATCAGCTGTCAATGATATAGGTTACTCGCACGGGTAATAGAAGAGTACGGTAGGGTCCACGAGGTGGATGCGCAGTAGACTAGCGAGCCGATGACGTAACTGGTGCTCACTGGCCACTGTATCTAGATGCGTATCAATGGTGCTCTATTCACCGAGCACCGGTGACGTCACGCTGCAGGCGGAGCGGAAGGGGAACATGCGCGTGGACCCTACCGTACTCTTCTATTACCCGTGGGTTACTCAATGCTACTAAACTGAAATACGTCATGCCACCACCATTTTTCTAGTTCACAAAAAACGGAGCAACCTTGTTTTCACAAACCTTGCTTTGACATTGTCAAAGTCATCAAAATCAGAGCTCGGTCAGACACCTAAATTTTGTGGCTTGCAACTACGACTGAAGTGGCTCTGTATAATAAGGGCTAAAGAGGCTTTAGGTCGCTCCAATAATTGGAGAGAAAAAATAAAAAGTTTGGTAAAAGTGTATCTTACAAAATAGTTCTACAAATGTCGTTCTCAAAGAAGTCTCAAGTCAAAATGGCAAATTGGAGCATTACTAGAGAAGGCAAGGGCGCCACCAGGAAATTTTTCAGGGGGGTGCCAGTCCTTTCGGGGGGTTGGAAAATCTCCCCCGAAAAATTTTGAAAAATCAGAATAAAAATGGTGAGTTTAGAAGCTTATTTTATTACTATATACCTTATTTCCTGAAATAGAAAAAAGATGCGGGCAACAAAAAATCCCAAATTTATCAGCCTGTATCAATTAGCTTTATTCATTAATATTTTTCTATTTACATCAAGCTCTATTCAAACAAAAACTAAACTCTTCTACTATCAGTGGCAAGCAAACTGATTGAATTTGTTACAAATTCTTCTTTTATTTTCTTTTAAAAATTGTCTTCGTGCAGACATCAGGCAAAGCCCAATAAGCCTTTCGTTGCCTGCTTTTATTTCTAGCCCCTAGCCAACCCTTGAACTTCCCGCAAAATAATATTGTACGAAGTATGATACTAATACAAGTCATGCCGTACAGAAATAAGTAGGTACATGTAAAACAGTTTTCATTCATTCAAATTTTTCAAATTCAAATTCATTTATTTGAAAAATTTGAATGAATGAAAACTGTTGTAAATAAACATTGTAAATACTTTTCACTGAAATATATTTTCTATGAAACTACAACTTTGAAATACGTGAAGAAAGTTATGTTATTTCTCAAACATATTATTTTTTCCCTAGGGGCCATAAGGGAGCCGCGGCCCCCCCTTGCTCCTATGTGGTGGCACCCATGAGAGAAGGGATGAGAAAGAGTTCAAAGTTCAAAGAATTCAAATAATTTAAACCCTCCAAATTTTATCCGAGTCCCTATTTTTCTCGTAGGCTACAGTAAAATTTGTTTCCTGATGGCAGATACAAATTTAAGAATATATTATTGCCAATCTCGCATTTCCTAACTCTATTAGTCAACTTTTTCGGTTTGTTAAATATCATCATCATCTTATTTCCATCATCATAGCATATTTTAAACTTCCTCAATATATAAAGATATTACCTGGAGATAATATCATACTTATTAAAGAGTTTGACAAATTTACGTGACAGAACCGATGAGTATTAACCGAAGCCCAAGTTCAGACAACAAGCTGTTCACGTCTTATAGCTTAAGAAATATGAGACATCTTTTCACGTCATGAGAAATAGGCATACTCTTGAGCTTCTCAGAACGCTTGTTCTTGTGTGAAGATCACACCATGGTGAACTTTGTTTGTGGTCAGTTTGGTGTTCCTCTTGTACGAATAATTAACTGTAGTGTTATTAATAATTGACAGGGACGACATGCAGAAGAGGGAAAATGCGCGTGGTGCGTCTGCGCAGCACACAAATATCGAGACGGTCGAGGGGGGGCAAGTGGTGGCCCCCTGGGGGACGCTGTCTCCGGCTGCTACCTCTTCTCTGCATCTTCATTATAATCGCCGCCCTTGGCATTCTCGCTATTTCAGAGGTCAGCTAATTTCTGTTGTTATTGAACAAAATGATGAAGTTTTCTATGTTCGGTCATTCATTGTCAATATTATATTGATTTAAAAACTCACATTATTTTTTCAGTGGCAAGGTCATCGTCCTCAAAATTTATGTACACTATATATGTATAACAGGGTAATTAATTTCGAAATCCTGGAATTCCAAATATTACCTTGTTGTTCTTTAGCAATCTAATAGAAATTGTAACATATTTTTAAAAATACATAGAGTAGAGTCAATTATCCGAAGCCCGGTCATCCGAAATATCAGCTAACCGGAAGGATGAATCGCTCACCAAGCACAAGCTCAACGAGATTTAGCAGCAAAAAAAAAAGGGTCTCTAGAGAATATCTATTTTGGACTTTTTTAATAGATTTTTCTGTACATGTATTCTGGTAGTCCAGTTTAATTTTTAGTAGAGTGTTGTAAAAATAAATTTGAATGTCAACTACAGAATAAAATTTGTATTATTGTACAGTATTTCATTTTTCCTGTCAATGACTGATTTTCCGCGAAATATTATCCGAACACCGCCAATCACCAATTGTTTCGGATAATTGACTCTATACTGTATATATAACAATAATTCATAAATATATACACGTAACATGCCCAGTGAATCACTATTTCGGTTACAAATGCTCATAATATGTATTTGAAAGGATTTGAAGGTAGCCTAAAAGTAATCAGGTTTTTTCAATTTGTGAGATGATATCCCATTTTTTCAATTTCATATCACTGAGAAATATTCCAAAATAAAAATACCCCATAATCTCCAATTATAGATGTTGTAGAACAAACAAACATTTGGATGGACCAACTTTATAGGAAAACTATGTTAGTAACAGTAGTGTTGAAAGTTTCTTTGTAGTGATGAAGGTGATACTGTGGAAGATATCCATAATTAATAATAAGACAAGAAGTTGTCCCAACCACATTATTATTGAAATTAGTGAGTAGCTTAATATACACTAAACAGGGAACGATACGACTGAGGGAGGAAGTGCCTCCAATAGGCTGACCTACACTGAAGGTCTGTGATTGGCTGAAGGCCAAAACAAGACCCCCTACTGGTGGGAGGAGCACCAGCTTGCTTGTTGTTCCTCCCACCACTGAGCGGGTCTTGTTTTGGTCTTCAATGAAGGTCAGCCTATTAGAGGCAATTTCTCTCTCAGTCAATAGTATCGTTCCCTGTTTAGTATACATTAAGCTACTCTGTACTTTAGTTTTAGTTTGCTTGACATTGATAATGGTGTAATAACTGAAACTAGTATCTCACTATTTTCAATAAAAGTGATTGGGACAACTTCACGTCTTATTATTCATAATAGTGATGAAAATGATTACTAATCCTCATAAACACCTATTTTATCACTGTGATATTGGTTCAGTGCCTGTTCACTCCTCGCCAACTTATTTACTCTTCCCTATGTTAATTTTACATTTTTTCTTTTCTTATGTACAGACCCAATAATGTGGGATAACATCTTCTTTAAACTATAGGACTTCTTTAGTGCTTCTATTTTGAACTTTTGAATTAATATTCTTGTTTGAGAAAAAATCAGTAATCTTAATTGAAAGTGAAATTACGTAGTCTAAAATTTGGATTTTTCAGGTGAAAATTTGTAAAGCAAGCAATAAAAAGCAGTTTAATTGTACAAAGGCCTGTTATATATTTGCTTGATTGTGTTTTTGTAATGAATAAAGAAACAAACAGATAATATTATATCAATGAATAATATATTTGTTATCATGAGAACCTTGATGGATAGGGTGTTATTTCAAGAAACCACGGGTTGGAGCCCCATTGTGCTTTTTGTAATCAAATCTCATGATAAAAGTCATATAAATCGTGATTCATGTGAATGAATGTGATTACATAAAAGGGCGGAAAACATTTATAAAAGTGACGTTGCTATCTAATAACCTTATCTACCTTATTACTTCCTTACATTCAACTTTTTCTCGAGAAGAAAATACGTTGAGAGGGTAAGTGGATAAAGAACGGTTTCCAGTTTACATAATAAATGATGTTGACAAAGTAAAATTGAATGGTTTCTCACGTCTCTAAGGGTACTTGTGAGTTGAATATTCAAGAAAAGGCTAAAAAAGGAAGACTATCTTGTAGTGAGAGACCTTCTTATTCATTTTCGCCGGGCTGTAGTTTCCTACAGCCCGGCAAAAATGCCCCTTTCTTCCTCACAAGAAAGCAACAAAAGAAGGTGAGTGAGTATTCGTCAATAGGAGCGCCAGGTTGCACGAAGAATGCAAGCCATATCCCATTCTTGCTAGAGTTGGAGTCAAGCCAGAATCAGTGAGTGAAGGGCAAATAGAGCTGGCAAGACTCCAAAATGTCCACGTTTAGGAGCTGAGAAAGACTATAAATGATTCAGATGAGAAAATTGAGGAAAATTGTGCTCAGGTTGTGCATAAATGGAGGAGCCGGAAGGTTTGTCTACTTCAATGGGGTTGTACTTTCATATTATAATTCCAGATTGGCTTTCTATTCAATTATTTTTTTGCAAATTGAATTACAAGTTTAAATACAGTTTATATTCTTGGATTTCTTATTACATAACGATCTGCGTTGTTAATATTAACTTTTTAGGGTAAATTCAACGACTTGCAGTCAATTTTTAATTGAGAATAGATAATATTTTACTCACGTAGGCCAAACGTTTTCAAATAGTAGAGATTCATCTTCAAATGCCTTTGATTCTAAAACGTTTGGCCTACGTACGTAAAAATATTATTTATTCTTAATTAAAAATTGACTGCAGGTCGTTGAATTCAACGTAAAAAGTTAATTCAGTTTAAACAATATAAATACACTATACATTTTAAATTGAAGACTTCATGGAGTCTTAAGTTCCACCTGAACTGAACACAAATCTTTCAATTCAATCTATTAGAAATAAAAATTGAGATATATGTTTTCCCGGTGAGAACTTTCTGTAAATATGCAGAGTAGATGGTATATAATAGAAAGCTATATTTTACTTTTATCCTGTCTAATACTTTCTAAGTAAAACGCAAGAATATACGTATTTTAAAGTTTTGCTCCCCGGCATTGGAAACCACCTAAGGCGTTTAAAGTATGGTAGGTCGGACTGAAAACTGCTATGCCGAAATGTCGTAGCCTGCAGTCCTATCGGACAGGCTGCAATCCGAATCAGCTGCTGCATTTCGGCGTAGTAGATTTCAATCTGACCCACCTCCTGTATCCTAATCGCCTTGGTACCATCAACCCTGTCTGACAAAGCACTATACCAGTGAGAAATGGCCAGAACGCATATTTTTGTATTCTACTTACAAAGTATTGAAATATCAATTTAAGTTCAAAAACAGATGATTATTAACAATAATAAATCAGAAAATCTGAACAAGCCAGTACTAGTACTATACGGAGTTATGAGATCATAATAATTACAATGAAAAATTGAAACCGACTCATAGTTTACTAAAATGTTAAGGATCATGCTAATATTATGCTAAGAAATATAATATCAAATAAAAATCGAGCCTCGTTTCGACTAATTAAATTGTAATTGTGGTAACTAGTGAAAAAGAATGATAATAGTGTATATAATTATTGTTGATCGAACTTTTCTTATCCTATACTCCATAACCGGAATCTTTAAAAAAATGAGGTCTTACCATTCGCCAGCAATAAATCAAGCTCTGATCAAAGATTGTGGTAACAGCTGAAGATATAGATTGCATTGAATTATTTTTTCCAAGTGTCTGCAACTTTAAAGTTGCATCTCGCATCCCTTTCGCCATCGCTCCTTATCGCCCCAGTCACCTTCAAGTAATCCTCTCCTTTCCATTTCCTGACATACATTGTTAACCTATATTTTTCTTGGTCTACCCCTTTTTTATGCTGATGTAGGGCCCATTCAAATATCTCCATTCATGCGGCGTAGGTGGTCATACCATTTCACCTGGTTTCTACCAATGCTACTTATTATAGTTTCTTTCGCTTCCATTCTATCTCTTGTAATCTCATGCCTGACTTTATTCAATAGCGTCAAACCTGAACATCTTCTCCAATACATAATTTCTGCTGCAAGCAATTTTGACGAATGTCTTTGGTCTATGAACAACTTTTGATCCATACGTGAATATTGGCTTGATCATACCCTGATAAATATTTTTTTGTCTTTTTGGTCAATGTATTATTCCACAGTATTGTATGTAGCACTTTTATAAAATTTTTCCCCTTCCCTACGTTTTTAAATATTTCTGTCTTGTTCCTACCATCTCCATTTACCATAACTCCAAGATATATTGCCTTACACTCCTTATCCCTCCAAACTCAGTTCCAATGTTCTGTCTCTTACCGCCAAATTGAATTCTTTATATATATAAAAATTGAACCGGTGATTAACATTTTTTTTGTGTTCGTGTTTAAACAGCAGATGTCGCTAGTGCAGCGAAGGGTGGTGTCCCCTGTTGTGGGTGGCGGTGCAGCATCAAGGATCATGCCAGGCAGAGTTCAGCATCCGGCTCCATCTTCACACTCACACCAAGCTCAGGTGCACAACCAAGTCAGCTTGACACATATTGCAATAATAATTATTTTAAGAGAAAATATGGCCTGACCTCAGCATAATTGCAACACGGTCGATTTAAAAAAAAAAACATAATGATAGCTAAGAATGCTCTTAAACATCCCTCAAGAACCCCCATGGATCCCACCTTAACAACAAGCCCAAAGATCCTAGCTGGCCGCAATATTGAGGATAAGAACATCAAATTTGGTCAAAATCTCGAAAACGGTTTTTTTTCGAAAATTGTTAAAAAGTAACTCTTTTGTGACTGGTTAATTGTTATATTAAAATTTTTTCAGGTTGGACGTACGGTATAGCCGCAGTATTAGCCTCGCAATATTATTATTATTATTATTGTTGCTATTCATGACGCTTAGTTGTACATATATGAGCAAAACTCACACCTGCCATCTGTCAATTACATAAATATGTGCTACATTAAGATTGGGTTATTATTAGATACATTTTTCAATATATTAATAGCCTATATGTCCAAAACACTCTTCTAAATGTTGCCACCAGTCAAGTTCATCATTCCCTCTTCAACACTATGGGGTCAACTCTTTAATAAGATATCACTTATTCTATTTTTGAATACTTTCAAATTAGCCTTAGTTTTCAAATCGTTTTTGAGAGATGTATATGTATTTTTATGCCTGAATATAAGGCTCCCTCCTCATAAACTGTAAGTCTATTCTTGGGCAAATAAAGATTGTTGCTACGCTGAGGAAACCTGTGATATATCTCGACAGACATAAAAAACCAGCTATTTTTTAGTTAAAGAACAATAATATCTCATGGAGCAAGTGTTTTTCGAGGTGCCAGAGTTCAGATTCGGTTCTAGAACCTAGAACTACGTGAGAACCTATTGAGAAAAATACTACTGTACTATATTTTTCCGCCCTCCTACTTCACTAATTTAATTTATTACATTTATAGGCCTACACTGTATTTTGGGATTGCAGTAAGTGTCTCAACCCAATATAAACATTATTTAGAAGATTTTCAGGCTCATATGACCTCATACTATTAGTTACCCTGTCTTGGATCCAAAATCTTTTTGGAACCCACTTTGCTCCCCCCCTCACCAATGGTCAATCGTACTCCACTGCGTGATAGCTCATTCTTTTCAGCTCTTTAAGTTGATCCAAATTCATATGTAACAAGTCAAATTCCGACCTTAATATTGAGAATTTCACTTGAAATGAGGGTAGTATCTAGTATGCTTACTTGAAAATTGACTATTTACTTTTTAATAGAGAAATAACTGTAATTCAGTGAGAACTGAAAATTAAAATGCAAGGTTGGTCTCGATTTTATTGTAATAAATAGCTATACTCTGTTCAGGGAAAGGAGAGACGATGTAAACAGCGATGCGCGAGCGAGAGTGTATCTTCAAACAACAAGACCGATTCACAATTAACTATAGAAATACAATTAATGCACAGTATAAAAGTGAACGGGTAACTGTGTCACTGAACTGGTAGAAATTAATCGATCACCTTACAGCTGATATGAGTCATCACTTTTTCACTCACACTAACACACACGTTTGTTTTGGTTTGTCTCTCGTTTCCTTGAACAGAGAAGCCTATAGCTTATGGAGCTGCTACTACTGGATATTATCTTTCAGCTGATGACTGAAGACAAGATGTCTGAAATACGTGGTTATGTGATCAAAAATGGACGAGTTTTGTCCAAAATTCACCATTTAATGCCAATGCATCACTTAGATGTATTTAAAATATTGTCTGCGTTATTGATAAAAACATAGGTCAACGTACAATCCATGTGATATCACTGCAATCACTCACATGCAAAACCTGTAGATTTTCATAAATAAAGTAATCTAATCTAATGCTTCACAACAATGTACCGTACTATATCGATGAAGTAATAAAGATACATCATTGAAAGCTTTGGGTATATACATTGCCTTGGAAAATGTGGCATATATATTATATGAAAAAAAACTGTTGATCCAACCCATCAATCACGCACAGGTCTCATACATATGAGGGCTTCATACTAAAAAAATAAAAAGACTCGGTAATGGTAATATATAATTATGTTCTTGCCCTGCTACTTGACCAATGTAATTCATTACAAACACACATTACACAGTATTTTGGGATTAACCAACCCAATAAAATAAGTGTTTCAACCCAATAAAAACATGTAAGGATGAAACCACAGAATAAATATCTCTGTATGTGTACTATATTATTTGTAATTAGTTTGAAGTACATTATCGAATGATATTTATTCTGTGGTGTACTTTTTCAGACTGGAAACACTGTCTTCAAGATAGAGCCGTTGCTAAGGCGAAATGCGCCTTCAGTGGAGCTGTCAGCTCAGGTAGCAATCAATGCCATACGAGCATCTTTTATAGCCAACATCATTATCCGAGAAGGAAATCTGTCATGGGCCAGAGAGCAAGTCACACTACAGCAGCTATCTTGTCACCAACGCCCAGCTGATTGTCCAAAAATTCCTCCAAAATTATGTCAGTATAAATTTTTTTTTTTATTTTTCTAGAAAAAATTCCTTTGTTACCTTAAAAAAGAGACTCGATAAAATACGCTTTGTTTTCAATTGTTACAAACGCAATTTTTTAAGTTTGATTTGTGGACTTGTGGAAATGCTTTTATATCATAGATAGGCCTAATCATTGTCTTGAGGATTTCTAACTTTAAAATTCGACTATAACTTATCAATTCTAGATTATCAAATCTATCAATCTATTCATTGTCAATCTATCAATCTAATGATTGTCAAATCTATCAATCTATCAATCTATTGATTGTCAAATCTATCAATCTATTGATTGTTAAATTTATAAATCTATCAATCTATTGATTGTCAAATCTATTCAAGTTAATACGGCAGGACCAATTTTGAGAAAATTTCTGCAGAGTATTTTATGTTTTATAGGGTACAGTTAGTATTCTAAACAGTGGAATAAAACGCTTGTTTCACCCCTTCGTCGCTCGCGGGTCCCTTAATTAATTCTGACTTCACTATAGCAGTAGAGTTTGGATAAATAAAGTGTTAAACAATAATAAATAATAGGGTTAGCGCCTCTTGAATAATGATATTTCTTGAGAAAGTGAGGATTGATTATATTTTGACATTATCAACACAATTATGATTTGAAAAATATTGAGAATATATTAAAAATATATTGATTTGAAACAAACCTGAGAAGGTAAGAAAAGGCTCTATATATCATAAAATAAGAAAATAATTGTTAAATGTGTCTTGACTATTTTAGATCAACTATTTTAGATTTTCACGGTAGAATAAGACTACTGGTCCTGACTGATTAAATTTTGAAATTTTTTACTGCTAAAATTAATATTTTTAGAAGTATGAATGTAAGCTTATCAAAGAGCGAGAAAAGTATTGTTCAGCTTGTTCATTCAAACTGTACTTCATAAGAATTTGCCGGATCATACCGTACCTTATAATCGCCGCACTGACGGTCTCTTGTTCGATTCTTGATCTAGGCCTGGCAATTTTGTACCGTCATCCACTCTATTATCCATACACTAGGCATACACAGCAACACTTGTTGCTTTTGTAGATATCATCCTCAATTAAATTGTAAAGTAAGTGAACTTAAAACCGGCTGGACCTTCATTTGAAAAAAAAATATTTTTCATATTTAAGAAAGGGAAATATTTATGTAATAATAAATATTAGAATCAATTTAGATTACATGATACTTTATCTAGGATCACTAATCTCGAATAATTGTGACTTATTATATGAGGGAAATGATAGCCGAGTGCCGTAGCAGGTGTCTGTTCAATCAGAGATAAGCTATGAAACTTTGTAAGGATTGAATTGGCGAGCAAAAAAGACTCTTCTATGCTGTAAAATCACTTTCCGGTGGTTCGGAACCCACCTAAAACTGTAAGTCCAACTCATCAATCACTATCATACAATTCATTACCCACGCACAGGTCTCAGACCTATGTGGGCTTCATCCTCCGAAAAAAGTATGGTTTCTCACAGAGTTCATTACGATAGAATGACTTCGCAGGTCTTGATTGATGATATTAAACATTTTTTTACTGCTGAAATGAATTATTTGAAGAATATATTTTTTGAAGAATGGAGTACGCTTATCACAGAGCAAGAAAAATAACTTAATCGTTTTGAATGCTATTCCATTGAATAAACATAAGTTTATTAAACAAAAATATATTACTTTGATATTAATATTATAGCAAGAGTCATCAGTTATAAAGTTCCTACTTTATGAAAAACATCTGTGATTGACTCAGGAAAATTCGGAGAACGTGACATGCTCCTCCTTACCTCTGAAGTGATATAAAAATCATACTTTTATTAAGGTCATGTTTCATTCGTCGTTCTATTAATCATCTTAAAAACTTATTAATTATTTTTACAGTTGGGGTCAAAAACGTTTCATCATCCCCCTTACGATTGACAGAGTCCAAGATAGAGACAATGGTTGGTCCAGTGAGAATTGGAGGTATTTGGTCTCCTGAAGATTGTGCCTCTCGTCATCTTGTAGCAATCATCATTCCATATAGAGATAGATACGAACAACTTCGAACATTGCTTTATCATTTACATCCTCTACTCCAGAGACAACAGCTCAATTATAGGATTTTTCTAGTTGAACAGGTGAGTTTAATCCTTAAACTATATAGTTCCATGGCCAAACAAACTGTTATTGGCTATCATATGAATAAAACTCCTTAGAAGAAGATTCTTGTAGAAAACAGTACCGATTTGAATTCACTTTTCCATTAGCCTTTCTGTTCTATCCCATTTCTATTTACATTTTTATCCAATTGATACTTCAACCACCAGCAAAAAGATGAAATACATTTCGTCCGATAATGGGAGTTGCACTTAAACGCCAGTTAAAAAAGGCTGAAATATTTTGGCAAAACAACGAACTAGTAAAAAAGTGATAAAAAATAAATAAAACAAATCTACTCCGATATCATACATTCATATCAACGTGCACAGTTTCAGAAGTCTGATAGGTGTAGGGTAATTCAAATATTCCCCATTAGGCTACTTCTGAAAACCTATAGCTTCAAATGCAAGAGACCTGGAACTACAATTCTATACAATAAATATAACATTCCATATCGCCCTCCTTAGGTAAGTAAGGACACAAATGTAATAAATTGATGTTGATTGATTTATTCAATTCTCATTAAACTACCACCAAACAGCGCCTAGAAAAATGAGAATTTATCCCTTATCGACTCATCTGTATGCCTGAAACTAATTTTACTTTTAACATTAGAGAATGAATAATATTTATAAATCTCATACTCATTTCAATAAATTTCCTTTCCATAAAGCTTATCAGGTCTAAAGCTACAGACGGTTTATCTATTTTCTAGGTTTTTATTTATGTTTAATTATAGGTTATGCTGGAACAGGATTTTAAAATAGTACTGACATGACTTTAAATCTTACAAGTATTGATTTACATATCCAAACACTTGGATATGCATGTATGTGAAATACCGATTTCGGCTGTAAGTGAATCTTGAGTTCCCAACATTGGCCACAGAACTTACTACGCAAATGAGGTGTGGAGTAGTTTTCGATTGCTTTTCTCACTGAGCAAACAGAGTTGTATCTATGCCAAGCCCACTGGTACTCCACTATGCTTCCACCATCACACAGGGTCTGTCTGAAGAGGTTCAGCTCAGCACACTTCTGAGCTACTTCCTGCGTCAAAGCAAATTATTATTCGAGAGACTTGATCAAAAAGCTGCACAATAATTGATGCAGCATTTATTGTATGGGAGATGGAAAAACTTATTTCACTTGGATATAATCTTGGTTTATTGAATATTGTTTTAGTTATATACTTCTGCTTAGTGAATACATTCTTGATGTGAATGTCAAAGACCTCACTCCATAAAACGTTACCATAAATACCGTTTATTAAAGACTGAACAAAAGCGTAAAGTATCAGATCATCAGGTTATAAAGATCCACTCTTTTATTTCTTTTGTAAAAATTTTAAGATATGAAAATGTGATATTGTAGTTCTATATTACTTTTTCACTTGATATTTTAACGTAAATAGTACTGGAGTAATCATTACTAGTGATTCTGAGTCTGAGGAAGCATTCTAACAATGCGAAATGGCCATCACACAAATAAGTAAGTGTTGAATTAACTGGTGAAATTTATTTCAATAACTTTTAACACGTGTAAGATAATATATAGTTCAATATTAGTCTAGATATCTAGTTTGACATAAATTGGACGGTTACAAAACAGTAACTTATGAAATAGTGAGTCTTAATGCTGAATGCTATACTAGCCGTTTCTGTTGCAGTTTGGTAATGATACTTTTAACAAGGGAGTGCTAATGAATGCTGGATTTTTGACAGCGCTCAAGTACACACCTGCTCCAGGAGTTCTTTTCCACTGTTTCATTTTCCACGATGTAGATATGATTCCAGAAGATGATCGAAATATGTACTCATGTCCGCAACAGCCTCGACACATGTCTGTTGCTGTCAATGAGCTGGATTATAAGTGAGTAGAGATAATAAGTAATGTAAAAAGAGTTATAAAGATCAAAAGTAATAAGTTCCGAGTAATGCTTATAATACCTATTAGGTATCTATAAATCGAAGCTCGTATGTTTTTTGCTCTAAGAATAGCTCATTGTATTTAGTTTATTTCGATTTTGAAGATCCATCTTGTTACCACTAGTATAATTATAATAAAAACACTTTTTCAAGTGGAAATTGTGACTCACGTTATGGCGTGACGTTAAGGCAGGCCTTAAATCAGTGTACTGTGGGTCGTCTGACGATGCTCTCAACAACAGAGTGAAAATAAGGCCGTCACGCCATAGCGTTAGTCACAATTTCCACTTGAAAGTGTTTTTATTTAGTTTATTATATGAGCTATAAGGCACTGCCAATAATACTTCTCCATGAACAAGATGATAAACAAGTAGGGATTGGTTGGACATAAGCAATCTGAAAAATGAAAATTTGAGGTGACGCGAAATTTGAAAATAGCGATGAAGTCATTATTTTAAGAGTGATAATGATGGTGTTCTTCTGTCATTGGTGGCGTCATGTTCATGGTTGTTAACATGATTTATTTCATTTTTAGTGAAAACAGGTAGGTCATAACGGAGAAAAAATCAAAAGAATTGACTCATTTCCAATGTATTGCAATGGGTGAAAGTCTCAGGATAAGTTGGTAGTATGGGATGAATAGGACCTGTTCTCCTGTAGGAGATCTGTGGATTGTGGGGTGTAAAAATTGATAGAAATATCATTAAAATTAGTTGAATTATTAATTAGAGAAATTCATAAATTAATAACAAATTCCACCTATAATCTGTTCACCCGATACAGCATTTCCATGTATAAATAATAAAAGATTTTGGCTCTTTATCTCTGACATAAATTGTCTACATTGAACATGAAAATGAAATTAGTAAAAACCTTAGCTCTTATTCATATATGAAGTGTGCAATTCTAAAGGGCTGTACGCTTGTTCGATTGGTAAATTGAAAAAGGATAAGAGGTCAAGAACTCGATTAATAATTGTTGTTTTAAAGCATGTACTAGCTATAATAAGGAAAAAAGGAAGAAAAATATTCTAGTTAGTTAAAAAAAAAAAATGTTTGATGTTTTCAGACTGCCATATCGACAACTAGTAGGGGGTGTGTTTGCAATAAAAACGGAACATTTCTTCAAAGTAAATGGCTATTCGAATCTATATTGGGGTTGGGGTGGTGAAGATGATGACATGGGCTACAGGTATGTGTGTTATTTTTTAATGGATAGTTCAAGAATTTCCACGCTCTGTACTGCATTGTAAAATTATCAATGTCCAATTACATGACCACATATTATTAAAATAAACATTACGATAATATATTAAATAAGTGATAACTTATTTGTAGCAGCAGTTTCCTTTCATGAGGTAAGCTCTTATTAGACAATAGAAAAAAATGGAGTGGTCGCCTGCTAAAATTTTTATGTATTCAATATAACGTTAATTGTACTTGGACTAACGATAATTTTTTTTTAATAAAGTTCTTTTACTGAGAGAATCTTCCAACTTCCTCCTTGTTAGAATACAATTTACACCCAACAACTGACCAATATAATCATATAAAACTTAGTTTTAAGTAACTGACAATTCAACAAACTGATTAATATATGGAAGCAGACTTTATTTTCGAAATCCATGCAGGAAGTTCAGTGGTTGCGGCGCCAGACCGGAGGTCCGTGGTTCGATTCTTGGTGGTGACTGATAATTTAGTACAGTAGCATTCATCGATTTTCATCAGCTATTCAATGTTGTCAATATTCGCTATTGCGAAAGTCTTTAGTTTAATTAATAGCACTTAGAGGAATTCGAAATCAATAAATTGTGTTTCATATAAAACTGACTCAAAATTCCAATAACAGTACAAGACTCATCAACCTGATCAGGAACCATTCCTGTCATTTCAAAGTTCAATATTCCTCTCAAAGAAATTAGTACAGAATCATTCATAGTTACAATGACTTCAATTGCAGGCTAAGCAGATAGTTCTAGCTCTAATCTTTCTTTTTTGTGCTTCAATGTACCTGGCCATCAGTTAACATGTCTACTAATATTCTTAAATAGTTACACATCTAGCTTGCTTCTTGGAACTAATTGCTGTGACTGATACGTATGCTGGCACAAAATGCACTTAGTCTCAGTTTTTTCCATTGAAACACTGACAAATTTTATTGAACCAATCTATAATTATTTCAACATTAACACTATAATTTCAACTCTACACAAGCTATAATTATTTCAACATTGAAACACTTTTTTTATATTTCAACGAGGACAATTGATCAACTACTTTAATAATTCAACTATTCAATAATTCAATATAATTAAACCGTATAAAATTTCTTATTAACACGGTGAATTGCTATTTCTGTCTAGACTGTTCTAGTACCGGAGGTATTAAAAATTAAGGTTATTATATGCGTTATATATTTGATCATCAGTAAACTGTGTGATCAGCAATTACTTACAAATTTTATAATGTGAGAATAACTCAATAATATAAAATTTTCCATTTCCAGGGTGGAACATGTATTGTCAACAATATCAAGACCACCAGAGTGGATAGCAAGGTATACAATGATCAAGCATAAGAAGCGCAGACCATTGGCATGGAAAGTGAAAATCAAGCTGCTGCGAACTTCTTGGCGTCGCTATCGACTGGATGGACTCAACACCGTCCAATATCAATTACTTGAGCTGCAAGACCGTCCACTCTACACAAAGGTGCTAATAGATGTAGGCCATCCCCCGCACAACATTCGTGTTCTGCAACAGGAGCAGGATGAACAGAATAAAAGAACTGACTGAAAAGATTTGGCTACCAGTTTGCCGTTTTTGGCTTGCATTTATACATTGAATCATAGTGGAGTAAGCATTTTTATAATGTTTGTCATAATGGGCATAACTATTGTGACATCAAACGATCAAACTAAATTTGTACACAGTACCCGTACTTGGACGATGAAATCATTAAATATTATGAATAATAATTTTATTCTAAATCAAAACCTATCATAAATCAAATTGAAAAGCGAATATATGAAATTATTATAATAGTTATAGCCTTCATAGGAATCGATAAGCAAGCGAAACTTTGTTGATGCATTTTAAAGATATACAGTAATATAATTATATAGTGATCAGCACAACAATCTATAAGACAAAAATCTATAAGTCAACAATCTATAGTTGGAAAATCTGCTTTGTTTTTATATCTTAAAATGCGTTCTTGAATTTATTTATCCTGAACGATCTGCGTTGTTAATATTAACTTTTTATGGTTAATTTAACGACTTGCAGTCATTTTTAATTGAGACTAAATAAATTATTTACTCTCGTAGGCTGAAACGTTTTCGAATCGTCATGAACATGTTTCAGCCTACGTGAGTAAATTATTCACTTATTCTCAATTAAAAATGAGTGCAAGTCGTTAAATTTACCATAAAAAGTTGCTTTTAAAGTGGCCAATTTTTTGACAAGATTTTAAATAAATTTGAACATTTCTTTAAAATGCTGATTATTCTAGGGATATTGAGATGACTCCAGTTTGAAAACAATTTCAACATTATATTTGGTTCACCTTGTGAATAAATGAGCCATGATGATATTGATTACCCATAATTAATTATTGATCCAACTCTGAAAATTCTTGTAAATATTTAGAGATAGTACCGGCAGGTTTCTGAAACAGGTATGCTCTATTTTGTATCCACTGATATGGCAAATTTAATAAGTGTGTTTGAAAATCGGTGAAATTTTTGTTTTTTATTTTAATGCGGAAAAATGTTTGAGCTGAACGTTAAAAAACATTTTTTGTACAAAGTATGATACTGTTACGGGTTCTATCTCTAAAATAACGCTGGCAACATTTACATTTAGACTCGCACTTTTTTAACATAATTTATCAACAACTCGCAATAATAACTCAGTTATTTATTACACAAAATAACGCAATCAAAAGCAGATAAATCGATAATGTTCAGCAATAAAGATTTTGCAATATTACTGTACAAAAATCAATCACTAAATGTTAAAAGCCCGATCTAATATTAAATAACTGTTCAACAATTCAAGGAGAAGCGTCTAATGCATAATAGTTGTAACACTACAAGCACTTACGAGTCACTCTATAAACTGTCAAGTAAGCCTGCAAGCACTTACGAGTCACTGTATAAACTGTCAAGTAAGCCTGAATAATATCTGTCACAATATATTGCGATTATCACTTTAACAACAAACGTTCATAACACGGTTTGTAATCGAGCTCACTGGTAATCCGGTTTGTATGAGTGGAAACTGTCACAGTCACTTTAACACGTTATCTTGTTATCACGTTCGAATCACAACTGACTGACTTTTACAAGAGTTTCTCCTATTGATAGGTTTTCAATAATCTAGAAAGAACTAGTTATCTCTCCATTTTTCTATCAACTTCTATTGAATTCTAAAATAAACAGATAAGACATTCTACAACTTTTGATAAAATTCCATGAAATTCTAATTAAACATCCTAATGACATTCAGATAGATTGCAAGGCAAAGAGAGTGCAGGGATAGTAAACATCATGTTGCTTAATGGCAACCTGAAGTTAACATTGACATAGGCAGATAATCATACTTCTCTCTCCTTTGCCCCAGCCACAGTACGTTTATTTATCAAATCAATCGTTTGTTGGAAAATTTATAATGGATGAATTTATGTGATTAGAATGTGCTGACAAATTATTATTGGGAGAATACTATCAAATTAGTAATTTATACAGATTCTCCTTCATATCAGAGGTCCCTTCACTTATTAGATAAACAGGAGAGTGAACTTTAAATAAACTTCATGTCTCCGTAAGGCAGAACAAAAGATAATTCAGTAATATTTCAATCGTTGTGATAATATTAATTTGTGAAATAATCCTATTTTCATTTCAAAAATGGCACGAATAAGAGGTATTCAGGACTGTAAATAGGCCTGTGACATGGAACTTAATCAGTTTTGCTTTATAAATTCAATTAATGTAAGGAGAATTACTAATATATTTTATATATGTATAGAATTATGTAAAAATCCTTTGCAATTTAATGAATTTAGTGGAAAATAATTTGCAATACAATTTCCAGCAATGCATAGACAATAAGTAATCATATTCGACGGTACTAACAATCCTGAATACTCTGGCAATGATTTTGTTAAAGCTTTACCATGAATCAAAATGTATTGCTAGGGCAAAAGAATACAGAGTATCATAATTCATGATGATTCAATCAAATTTTCGATTTTTAAAACAGTCATTATTTGGATAAACTGAGTATTAAGTAATTATTCAGATACTCTACATACAATCGGAGGTCTCTGTGAGAGTTCTTAAATTCTGTATCGTAGGGACTATTTATTTCTTGAACGACAGTTATAATTTCTTTTTGAATTTGTTGCTCCATAACTATCTGCGTTGCTAATACTAAGTTTTTATGGTAAATTTAACGACTCATAGTCAATTTTACTTCAGAATAAATAATAATCTAATATCAAAACTGATTATCAATGAATAATATATTAATTTCAGCAAAGGTGATCGATAAATGTATAAATATATTAATTTACTCACGTAGGCTGTAATAACACAGATTGTTATGGAACAAGAAATTCAAAACCGCCTACGTGAATAAATTTATTCTCAATTAAAATTGACTGCAAATCGTTGAATTCACCATGAAAAGTTAAGTTATAATTTCATTAAAAATCATCATATTTTTTTCAATGAAAAGGAACAAATACAAAAATAAAATGGAATGCTATTCAATGTATAATCATGTCACATGAATGAGTCTGAGTTCTTGATATGACAGCATCAATCAATAAATTTTATAGAAATAATTATTGTTTTCAATGTTTTCTGATGAACCATACGCCAGAGTAATCTACACGCAATGATTAGCATTTCTATTTTATACACTATGTAATTAGTAGTACCTACCCGAAATAGAAACCAACCAACCTTGACTAATCCACTAAGATAAATTACCAAATCATGCACAACTACTGACATTTTGTTTTCTAAATAGGCTATAGGTGACAAGATGTACAAGCTGAGAACAGAATAACATTTTTAGCTTTTAAAGATAAAGAAAGAGAATATTGTTGTAATAACAACGTTTGATGCTATGCTATTTGGAATTTTCTATACAAAATGAATAATGCTATTTTGGAGGAAATAAACTGATTCTTTGGAACATATGGCATTTAATAAGTTATTACAAGCATTTTCAAAGAAACTTATTGCATCTCAAATTTATTTATTAATAATAATTATCTATGTACTGTGCGAGACTAAGCTGACGGCTGAAGAGGAGAGACGAAGAATACTATACTGGGCAGCGCGGATGCACGCACAGAGACGCAAAATTGCATTGCTTTGCGATGACATAGTGACGTAGTGCATTCCTCCAAGGGACACGGAGCTCAGTCTCGCACAGTACATCAAATTGATTGTAATCATGTTCATTTCTAATCATTTTTATAATTATTATTTAATTTATATTACTCTCTTTACTGATAAGATACACAGAGGAGTAGATTTTCAATAAATGTAATATTTCCGTAAGGCCGAGCTAAAATTAATTCGGTATTATTTCAAGGCCATAATAATATTAATTTTTTAAAGTAAACTATCAGAGTGGATGGAATTTTGTAGTTTCCAAGTGTTTCAAAATAATATTAAGATCCTTGGCAGAAACTAATTCACAATCTTAAATATTCTCATTGACTTTGACATTAAAAAGTATGTTTGAAAATCAGTGACAACTGGCTATGAAATGCCAATTCATGACAGTGCAACTAACAAAGGCCCTGAGCTGTACTTTTGCACGTTTAAAGCTTCTTTTTATATTGAAATGTTATCTAGTCTTGTATCAATAAAGACATTTATTTATTTTTTCAAATGGTAACTATATCATACAGGATTTTAAGTAAGTTAGAGCTGTAACATGGAACTTGAGCAGGCTACTTTTAATTATAAATTCAATTGATGTGAGGTAAAAAACTGAAACACTTGATAGATGGATTTACTCAATAATGAACTTCTCTTTTTTGGCTCATAAAAATATTGTAGATTGATAAAGTTTTTCATGAGGAAGAGCTTATTGTATCAAATTCATTCTGAAATTTCAAGAATTTTGCCATTTAAAAATCGATTGCCAAATCTATCTATAGTTTCGGAACTCTCTACCAATGCAGTGTTTCTGGACCACTAACAAAAGTAAATAAATTGTAATAAAAATTTTCCAAAGTCCCCAGTTACTCACACAGCCATCATTTTATTTTTTTTTCACGCATTATTTTTTTATTCGAACACCATTGAACGTATAATTTTGAAATTTTGCTTACAGCTTTATAACAATTAAAACGATCTAAAAAAAATAAAAATTTTCCGTCATTAAAAAACAAAATGGCGGCCATTTAAAATCTTTGAAAAGGATTAAATTAATAAATTGTATTAAAATTTGACCAGAATAACTTTTTTTAAATATTTTTATTGCAAATCTAACGATACCTTATTTTTCAAGATTTTCCAACAATTAACAGAGATATGCTACTTTTTAGGGTGTGCGGTGGTTGGAAGCTGGTTGCAGTTTCACGAACAAACTAGGAATAACTTGCAAACAAAGAATAAAATGAAAGTTTATCTGCCATAGATAATTAAAAAGAATAAATAACCATGAGAATGAAAGCCTTGCAATGACAGTGTAAAGAACCCACTTCCAACCACTGCACACCCTAAAAAGTAGCATATCTCTGTTAATTGTTGGCAAATCTTGAAAAGTAAGGTATCGTTAGATTTGCAATAAAAATATCTAAAAAAAGTTATTCTGGTCAAATTTTGATACCATTAGCCATTATTTATTTTTATTACAATATTTACTTTTGTTAGTGGTCCAGAAACACTGCCTAGAAGTATTGTTAGAGAGTTCCGAAACACCCTGTATAATAGTGTGCCAATGATATGAATTAAGTGCTTCCGAGTTAATTGGAAAGAAAGTAATTTATAAAGAACCTAGAAATGAGATTGTACTGTATGAGAAGAATTAGTAGTATGAATGGATCGATGCTTTCAGATGTAGGCATTAATAATATGAGTAAATATGTAAAAATGTACATAAATATATTCAACAAAAATAATTTTGTAAATAGATGTGAAATAAGAAACATGTTTTGTACAAAATGCTCAAATCTATTTTTATCAGGTTTGGGAGAGTTCAAGAAAACTGACAAGTACTAAATAGGCAACGGGTCATTTCTATGGACGTTCCTTCAGTGTTTCTTGACTTAAGGGACTCTTGAAATGCATCCACAAATACAGATAGAGGCATTTCAAGAGTCCCTCGAGCCATTAGAGGAACGTTCATAAATACGGCCCATAATGACTCATCATCAGACTCATATTTGTAAATTCATGGATTTTAAAGATTCTTACATTAGAATAAGAAGATATCGTACCAAAATAATGAGAGATCTATAAATTCAAGTATTAACTTATAAAAAATCATGGAAAGTTTGAGTGCTTCTTCAGTTTAGGTTAAACACCATTTTAGTTGTTGTGTTAGTTCTTGTATTATGATATTATTTCCTTGAAAAACCACTAGAACTGTGTTTGTTGATGTGTAGTTAATGGACAGCCGTATATTGAAATTCCAAATTCGTTACAGATTGCTAGGAGTTCAAAAAGCTGTGATTAGTGTTATGAAAATAACTATTATGATTGAAATGAACGAAATGAATGAGTTAGATATGAACATATGGCAATCAAGCCTATTAAACTAGGTTCTTAAATATATCAACCTATTCATTGAAGAATGATAAACTTTTTTGATGTAATATAATTATTATGTTTTTAGTTGAAATAGTTATTTGTATAAACTTTGTGTAATCACCAGTATACCAGTATACATGAACAATAATATAATTATGCTTGTTGATAGAAAAAGATTGTGATTACAACGTCAGTGGGAAATGTAGATCAAATATTTTCATGTTTACAGTGGAAATTATAATATCAAATAAATTTGAATATTTTATCTTTGATAACTTAGTTGTCATATTTTTTCATTTCTAACCATACTTAAGTGATCCATAGACCTCTAATTCCTTCGATATTACTTATTCTGATTCCAATAAGTTGTTGATTTCTCTAATTTTGACAAGCAGTTTAATCGAATTCACCAATCCATTTAGAGCAGGGGTCTCCAAACTTTTCAGCCTTCAGGCCAAAATAACTACCATAGTAGGTTCCGAGAGCCAGAACCGTTTTCATTTTCTACTATCATTCTACAGTGTTTTAGGAGGAATCCTCCCCTCCTTATCTTCCTCCTATTTCCCCACCCAAACATGCTCTACCTGATGTTGAAGATCCATCTTGTTTCCACTAATATGTAATATAAACTTAATAAAACAACTTTTGAATGGAAATTAACTCACGTTATGGCGTGACGGCCGTTTCGCTCTGTTGTCTAGAGCATCGTCAGACGACCCACAGTACACTGACTTAAGGTATGAGTTTGAGGGTTATACTCATACCTTAAGTCAGTGTACTGTGGGTCGTCTGACGATGCTCTAGACAACAGAGCGAAACGGCCGTCACGCCATAACGTGAGTTAATTTCCATTCAAAAGTTGTTTTATTAAGTTTATATGCTCTACCTCCTCATCATCCACCTGCTCCTCCACCTATGAACACCGATTTTTCCCTTATTAGAAGAGAGAGTTTTAGAGAAATTTTTACCGTTGGCCTACATATTTTTTTGATAATAAATAATTATATTGAATTGAAAAAATGATACCTTTCATCAAAGATGGCAAAGATTACAAAAATAAATATGACTAAAATTGGCAGTAAAATTTCCGTAATTATTGTGATTTTTCAGAATATACACAACAATTGCTCTAAAAACAAGTACTTTCAAGTTTTTTTGTGAATTAACGTGGTGAATTAACGATATAGCTTTCAACTGAACTTGTAGGGAATTTGATTTAAAAAACAAGATGTTGAATCAACCAATAGCCGAAAAAACAGAAAATTCATAAAATCGAGTTTTATTGGTCAAAGTACAGACTTCTAACTTGTTATTCTCATGTGTTTAGTGTAATAAAACCTGATTTATGAACTCTGGGGTGATTTTTTACTATTAGGTAATTCAAAATTGCACCTGCTAAATCTGTTAGTAAAATGATGTATTGATAATGTAGTGCAATTATTAGTAGAAAATAGTATTGAGTGGTAAAACCCTATGAGCTGTCGCGGGCCACATTGATCATACTGCCACGGGCCGGATTGATCATACTCGCGGGCCGTAGTTTGGAGACCCCGGATTTAGAGTAATAGATTGATTTTCAATGACCACTTTTTTTTTGTAGATTACGTCTTGAAGACTCCAGTTAAGGAGTATAAGACAAGTCAGATCAACAATATTATACACTAGATACCATAATTACTTCAATCAGTTGAGGCGAGGCTCAACTTTGATGTGAAAGGAACTCTTGTACACTATAAAAAGCTTTATCAACTAAATATTTCTTCAATTGTTTTTTAAATATTTCTATATTTTCATGACTCTTCAAAAACTGCGGTAGCTTGTTGTAGAATTTCCTACCAATATAACTAGGTTTTTGTTTGAATAAGCTACTATTGTGACTCACCAAGTGATAATCTCCTCGGCTTCTTGTATTATAATCATGTACATCAAGATTTTGGTTAATATCATTCGTTTTTACGTATAAAGTAGCTTCATACACATATAAGCAGGATACAGTTAGGAGACCAAGTCTCTTGAACAACGGCCTACATGAATCTAATCTATTTACTCTTTCTATACACCTAACCGCTTTCTTTTGGATCTTAAACACCCTATCAAGATTTTTTTTTGATGAATTACCCCATACTAAGATAGCATACCTAATATGTGACAGTAAGAGCCCATGGTAAGCTGTAAAAAGTAACTTTTTGTCATTCAATCTAGCGAGCTGTCGCAGGACAAATACCCCAGATGAAATTTTACAAAATATTATCTCAATGTATGGAGTCCAGGTCAATCGTCTATCCAACATAACTCCTAGAAATGCAATTTTTTCTTCCTGGTCTAATTGATTATCGTTTACAAAGACGTTTATAGCCCTATCTTAATTTAAATTATGTTTGTTTTTGAATTGAAGGTATTGGCATTTTTTACTATCTATAGTTAATTTCAACTGATTTAAAAATTGGACAATGGACTGCACACCTATATGGGCACTTATTTCTAAATTATCTAGAATGGAATTGCTGAAAATGAGTGATGTATCGTCAGCAAATAAGAGGGCTCTACCACTAAATAATTCTTTAAGTAAACGGTTGACATATAACAAAAAAAGCAATGGACCTAGTATTGACCCCTGAGGCACTCCAGCTTGCACCTCTAATTTATTAGATTTATTCTTTACTATACTATTACCAACTACTGTAGTTAGTTCTACACATTGTTTTCTCCCAATAAGATATGATTCAAACCATTTCAGTTCAACCCCATTTACACCTACATTTTGCAGTATTTCCAATAAAGTTCTATGATTAACACAATCAAATGCCTTTGACAGATCTAAGAAGATTGCAGTAGCTTTATCACCTGAATCTATTATATCTATTAGTTTTTCAACTAGAGAAACTATGGCTGTCTTTGTTGATCTCCCTTTCTGGTAGCCATGCTGTTCATCACAGATAAAGTTAGCTTCTTGAAGGTACTAATGGACCCTAATAGAATAAAATAATATTTCATCTCTTTTCTTATGCAGTAAATTTTGGCATGCAGTACAATCCAATTTATTTTTTGTTTATATATATTATATCCATTTATTCATGAAACTTCAATGATCACTAACGATCCTCTATAAAATTGAAAATTCTTTTATCTCTCTACTCATGCAGTAATGTGTGAGTGAAAGGGTAGGGGAATCAATGAGATGTCAATATTTCTCTGATTAATTGATGATTCTTGTTTTTTCAAGGACCAAAGAATATTTTAATTTTTCAGCGATTTTTAGTTTTGTTAACTTATAATTTTGATGTACTATAATAGATTTCGTGAATGCTTTATTATGCATCCTATCAAATCATGCGTTATAAAATTATAGTAGTTTTTGGTAAAATGGTACTGTGTTTTATTTCTGCTCGCTGCTGGAATAAAACAATTCGAAAAGATGTGAAACCGGAGAAAACCTCTCTGTAGATTCACTTGTCTCAAAAACATGGGTACTTTTGAGCTGCTGTACAGTTAGAATGAAATGAACAATTTATGAAGACATAAGTTTAATAAAGTATAATCAGAGAGCTTTTAGCCATCAGTGTTAAGAATCCAATCAAGAGGCTTTGTTATCCATTATTAATTAGATCTGGAAGATCTCATGATTCTTACTTAAGACAAAATATGTCTTAATATTATCAGATACTGGAAAAATATTTGAAAGTAGAATTTCATGAAAAATGCATGGCGATCCTTTTGTACATAAACATCCCTTGAGAATTAAGAATTACCTTGTGTAATTATTATTCTTCTCCGTTCAAGAATGAAGTTGAGTGACGTATTTTTAAAAGATATTCTATTGAATCATCTTGTTTTTATAAAAAATGGAAAATAAAATGTTGAATAGCTCAGCTGCCAAGAGCACGCTCTTATAATCGATTCTATTGAATCAAACCTTACAAGAATAGAAAATTGAAATCAATCATGCACAAAATTAGTGTGTCTTGATTGAATTTATGGAGGTTAGGCGTGAGTATGGCTATATTGAACTATCTACTAGATATTTTGCAAAAAAGTTCCGAGTTATCAAACAAATAATCAAATCAATCAACTTTAAACTTAAATACGTGTTTTTTGACGCTATTTTTGGTGTATTTTATTCAATAACTCGATAATTATTCTAGCTACAGGCTTGTAGAATGTTTTATTTGATTTCAACCCACTTGACTGAATTAAACGATGTACCAGAACGAAAGCACTACAATTTTCTAAAGAGTGAGTTAGAAGGGACAAAAAACTGGGTAACTGACACCTTCACTTATTTTTGTAACAAAGCTTTTCCAAAGCTATAACTTCAAGTGATTTAAAAAAAATGTTCAACGAGGATGGTGCTTCGCAGTAATAAGGCAGATTCGTTCTGAAACAAACTGCACATTTCATAAAAATTAAAAAAAAAAATTTTGCTTAAAATTGTGAAATTTGAAAAAAAATGAAATTGTTTTGCTTGGTTGGTAACCAATAATGCAAAATATTTTAAGAACTTAAAATAATTCAAAATAAGGACACACTATCATTCTCCAAAATCTTCGACAGAATCATTCTCCCTGAGTTATTATCAGTATGAAAAGATAACTTGCGTCTCATCAATTTAAGAAAAGATTGAAGAAAAATTTAGAACGAAAATATAATACCTATAAATGATTGTCAGATTGGGTAAATTGATCATCATTCGTTCACAATACTGTTACAAAAGCAAGCAAAGCAGTTATTTACGCACATAGAACTATGTTATTCTACAAAGATCATTCCATTCATCATCGTACGTGACTCGAAGCCCAAAATGCATTCTCTTGCTCTCTTGCGTTCTCTTTTCACATGTCTTTGTCACTCTTATTATTCAAGTCTGCAACTCTCTCACTCAATTGATTTCTCGAGAAATCTATTGATTTCTCCAGATTTCTGGAACGATCAAGATCATCTTTTCAGAAGTGAAATGCATTCCTCAAGCATCTCCAATATATGTGAGTAAAACATTATTTAAAAGTGAAATACAGTGTCAGTTTTAATATTAGATTGATCGAGATCATGTCTCTTGAAGATTCTCGATGCATCTAGTGAGCTCCAATTCTTGGAATTATACAACTACAGTTATAGATGTATTAGTGTAGTAGTACTAAATCATTATTATCATAGTTAATAAAAGTTCTCACGGCCTGCGCACCGTGCTTAGTCCGTTCCAGTCTCTCGTCACTGAACGACGGGGCTATGTCCGTCGGGTCAGCAATAAAATTTATCTTTTTAAAAACTTAATTAATTATTCGACAATCCTATCTGGCGCCCGAACAGGGACCGGCGACGAAAATCCGCGATCAAAATCTCGAAATTTTCGGTGAATTTCAATTCTTTACGTTCGTTTCCGAAATTGAATCCGCGATCGTAAGTTTCGGGAGTAGTGAAGTTCCGAACACGATCAAAAAGTGCTATTCTCCACATCATCAACCTGGCCAGTAGACGCTCAAATAGCTCCTACTTGGACTCTTTGCAATTGGACCATAGACCAACTCTGAAAGAGTTGATTGAAGAAGAAGAGGAAGGCAACACTGAAGAAGAAGAAGACGAGACTGACATTCGACTACAGCCAAACGAAAAGACAGGATCCTCCATCATGTCTCTCGAAGGCAAGGTTCCAATACAACAACAACAACAGGTACAACAAATATCAAAATTACTTCCCAAGTGTGATCTCGACCTCATTCCAGATTACGATGGAAACCCCATTGAACTTATTTCGTTTCTTGAAGTTGTAGAGACTCTTTTTGATGGCTACTGCACCAACAATATTGTTGAGGCTGGAGCAAATCATTTTCGTTTATTATACCAAATTAAGAAAAGACTGCATGACATGGCTAAAATAGTTGTAATCAACAGCTCATGTAAGACAGTGAAGGATGTAATTACTGCCCTGAAAAATAACTTCGCTGATAATCGATCAGTGCATCAACTAACAAGTGAACTTTTAACTCTGAAACCGAATCATAGACAACACCCTCTTTCATTTGTGAATATGTTAGAAGAAAAACGTACCACCATCATATGTAGGCATAGACTGGATGGAGTGCAAGGTGAATTTTTAGAATTCGTCACCAGCCAGTTAGATAAGCAAGTGATCAACGTTCTAGTAGAAGGACTTCCTTATCAATTGGGAGCGCATCTTCAAACACTTAGAATTAAGAATTTGAATGAAGCTAGGCAAGCTATTATAAGTGAAAGTAATGCTGTTCTTAAACATTTGAATTTCACTACCGATGTGTCAAAAATGCATTTTAAAAATAGTTCAAATGAAAAACCTAATCACAATGTTCAACATAATCAAGCCAACAAATCGCCTTTTAATAATCAAAGCAATCAACCATTCAAACAACCATTTTTTCAACAACATAATCATCAAAATAACCAGCAACGTCAATTTATGCCCTTTCAATCTCAAGGTTTCAATCAAAAACCTCAACATTTTCAATCTCGAAATTTTAATCAACAAAATAGACCACAAAATAATCAAAATCGTAATAATAGCGATGTATCAATGCGAACTGTTTCAAATTTACATAAGCCTAATCATGTTCATTTAACTGAACCAATGACCGAATCAACTGAAGTTTCAGATTCAAACTTCCAAGCACTTGCTGCAAAAGTTGACAAATTAGCTGAAGCTTTTGATCATTTTTTAGAATTAGGCAGAGTCAAAATGAATCCGAGGTAATCGAAATTAATTATTGTAATGCTCACGAATTGCCATTCTTACTTGTAAATGATTGCAAAATTTTAGTTGACACAGGATCGAAATATAATTTTGTTAGAACTGGTAATAACACATTTCCATGTATTAATGTTGAAGATTACGAATTTAAAATCAAAACACCTGCTGGCGAAACAACTGGCTCTTTACGTGCTGTTTTAGATTTAAGTTCTGTGCATGCTAATTTAAGTAAAGAATTATTCTTTGTACATGATTTCAGTTCAAATTACGATATTTTATTAGGACATGAGACTCTAAGTAAAATGGGAGCTCAGATTGATTTCCAAACAAATTGTATGATTACTACTGATAAGACATTGAACTTGAATGGCCTAACTCCTGTTAAAATACGAAAAGGTATTAATAATCTTAGACTACCTTTAATAAATAGATCAGACTCTCAATTAGGCATAACAAAAATACCTACCTTAGAACTTAATGAAATTCTTGTAAATATTATTGATAAAAATTTTTGCGAATTAGAATACTTTTCCGATATTGACAAAGAAGTGAATATTGAATGTCTTGAAATAGAAGAGTGTGAATTAATCGATCATTCTCCCTCTGAGAATTCACTAACTCATGAAGAAATTTCAGATATTATTCGTCTGGACCATATAGATCCAAGTGACAAAGCAAAAATTGTAAATTTAGTTCATGAATTCCAAGATATCTTAAAACTCGAAAATACTTTACTAACTGCCACTCATTTGTTAAAACATAAAATTGAAACAACTGATGACTCTCCTGTTTATACAAAAAATTATCGATATCCTGTAGCTTTCAGAAATGATATTAAAATTGAAGTTCAAAAATTACTAGATGGAAAAATCATCAGACCATCCAACTCACCCTATAATTCCCCTCTTTGGGTAGTACCCAAAAAATTAGATTCTTCTGGTAAACGCAAAGTGCGTCTTGTCTTGGACTATAGAAAATTAAATGAGAAGACAAAGAGTGACAAATTTCCACTTCCAAACATAGAAGATCTTTTTGGAAAAATTGGTAGAGCAACTTATTTCTCTAGTTTGGACTTAGCGTCTGGCTTCCATCAACTTGAAGTTGAAGAAGCTGATATTCCCAAAACTGCTTTCAGCACAGAAGAAGGACATTATGAATTTGTTAGGATGCCATTCGGATTGAAGAACGGTCCTCCCAGCTTTATGCGCGCTATGAATATAATTTTTTGTGACACACCAAACGCTCTAGTCTACATGGACGACATAATCGTATTTTCAGACTCATTCGAAGAACACCTTAAAGACTTAAGACGAGTATTCAAAAAATTAAGACAATACCAGTTGAAAATTCAATTAGACAAAACAAATTTTTGTAATATGGAATTATTATTTTTAGGACACATTGTATCTAAAGACGGAATTCGTCCTAATCCCGCTAAAATCGAAGCTGTTTCAAAATTTCCAATTCCTAAGACTGTCAAAGAAATTAAACAATTTCTT
>OX418216.1:119990843-120473343 GCA_948455865.1 Conomelus anceps
CAATGGTGTTTGGCGGAATTTTTTTGGTCGAGCCGTTTAGGGGTGGGGGTTGGGGGAAAATTGCTCAAATTTTTTTTTCAAAAAAGTTGTTTTAGGGAAAAATTCTAGTTTTTATGGCCGATAATGGGAGGTAAGTGTAATTTAAAAAAGATGAAATTGAATAATGCCCCAAATTTTGATTAAGGGGGTTGCTAGGAGGGGATGAATTAGGGGGGTAAATCTTAATTTCAAGATATTTGAAAAATTCTTTTTTCCATTGAATAGAGCATTGAGAACTATAGGTGCCCCGATTTGAAAAATTTTGAAAAAATCATCCCCCCCGGAGTAGGGGGCGAAAAACGCCATTTTACTGATTTTGGGGGGGCAAATGGAGGATATTGGATTTTGAACTTTTTTGTTGATTGATAATATTGGATTTTTATCAAAGGAAGTTGATGATAGAAATAGGCTTATGCTGAAAATTCATGGGAACGGATTTTCAATCATAAGGGGTAGTTTGTATAGGGGTTGAAAAAAATTGAGATTTTCAAATATTTGTTTTCTGTCGATTTTATTGATGAGGAATGATAGAGCAATGAAAATAAGGTAGAAAGTATTCGTGAATATTTTCCGAAATAATCATCCCCTTTGGAGTTAGGGGTGCACAAATAAATGCATATTAGAAAAATGCAATTTAGAAATTTTTTGACTTTTTTGTTTATGAGGAATATGAACTTTTCCTGATAGGATGCTGATATTGAAGCCGAGGTTTGAACAGAAAATCAAAGAAATTTCCAAATTTCGAATAAGGGTGGTTTTTGAGGGATGTTTTAAAATTTGGTCTTTTCAAATATTAAATTTTTTAAAATTTTATCTATGGAAGTTGATTGACAATGAAAAAATAAATCAAAAGTGTTCTTGAGAGTTTTTCGGAAAAATCACCCCCTCAAGAGTTAGGAGTGTCTAAAGTTGGAAATCTTAAAGAAATTGATTTCGATAATGTTGCGTTTCGTTGTACATGGAAAATTAGGACTTTTTGAATGATGATAGACATTGAATTATTCCTACATTAATATACTCTACAACTGCAAAAGTCACTCACTGATTGACATTAAAGATTTTTATGATGCAGGTTGATTTTTGGGGGGTTTTCTGGTGGAAACTCTTTATGAGTGAGATTCGACTGGGGAAAAACTTCAACATTGTTGAAAAGGGGCTCCTATTTTTTTAGGGGGGGCCCAATTCACCCTCGATTTTTGAGACTTTTTATTTGGTTTTTGGTGAACTTTTATGAAAGTGTTTTAAAATTTGAACTTTTATGAAAGTGTTTTAAAATTTGGTCTTTTCAAATATTGAATGTTTGAGAATTTTATCTATGGAAGTTGATTGACAATGAAAAAATAAAACAAAAGTGTTCTTGAGAGTTTTTCGAAAAAATCACCCCCTCAAGAGTTAGGAGTGTCTAAAGTTGGAAATCTTGAAGAAATTGATTTTGATAATGTTGCGTTTCGTTGTACATGGAAAATTAGGACTTTTTGATTGATGATAGACATTGAATTATTCCTACATTATTATTAATATACTCTACAACTGCAAAAGTCACTGACTCATTGACATTAAAGATTTTCATGATGCAGGTTGATTTTTGGGGAGTTTTCTGGTGGAAACTCTTGATGAGTGAGATTCGACTTGGGAATAATCTCAACATTGTTGAAAAGGGGCCCCTATTTTTTTAGGGGGGGGCCCAATTTACCCTCGATTTTTGGGACTTTTTATTTTGTTTTTGATGGTTTTCGATGAAAGTTAATATGATTTGAGAGGGGGTTAAACCCTAGAAAAATTTTCGAAAAACTCAATGGGGGGCGTTTTGGAGGGGGGGTGAAAAAAGTGAAATTTCTTAATATTGAGATATTTCAAAAATTCTTTTTTTGATTTTGTAGTGCTTTTTAAGCTGAACACATTGGTGTGTGGCGGAAGTTTTTTGGTCGAGCTGTTTAGGGGTGGGGGTTGGGGAAAAATTGCTCAAAATTTTTTTTCAAAAAAGTTGTTTTAGGGAAACATTTTGGTTTTTATGGTTGATAATGGGAGGTAAGTGTATTTTAAAAAAGATGAAATCAAATGGTGCTCAAAATATCGATTAAGGGGGTTGCTATGGGGGGATGAATTAGGGGGGTAAATCTAAATATCGTGATATTTGAAAAATTCTTTTTCCCATAAAATAGAGCATAGAAAACTATAGGGGCCCCGATTTGAAAATTTTTGAAAAAATCATCCCCCCCGGAGTAGGGGGCGAAAAACGCCATTTCACTGATTTTGGGGGGGCAAATGGAGGAAATTGGATTTTGAACTTTTTTGTTGATCGATAATATCAATTTTTTATCAAAGGAATTTGATGATAGAAATAGGCTCATGCTGAAAATGCATGAAAAAAGGTTTTCAATCACAAGGGGTAGTTTGTATAGGGTTTGAAAAAAAATTAGATTTTCAAATATTTGTTTTCTGTAGATTTTATTGGTGGGGAATGATAGAGCAATGAAATGAAGGAAAAAAGTATTCGACAACATTTTTCGAAATAATCATCCCCTTGGAAGTTAGGGGTGTCATAATACAGGGATATTACAAGAATGCAATTTAGAAAATTTTTGACTTTTTTGTTTAAGAGAAATATGATTTTTTCTTGACATTATGCTGATATTTGAAATGAGGTTAGAACATAAATTGAAAAAAATTCGTGATTTTCTCATAAGGGTGGTTTTTGAGGGATGTTTTAAAATTTGGTCTTTTTAATTATTGAATTTTTTAAACTTTCATCCATGGGGGTTGATTGATAATAAAAAAATAATTTGAAAGTGTTCATGATGATTTTTCGAAAAAATCATCCCCTTCAGAGTGAGGGATGCCCGAACTGAAGAATCTTGGAAAAATGCTATTTTGGAAATTTTTGACTTTATTGTTTCATGATATTTGAGACTTTTTCTGATTGCAAGTAAATATTAAAACAAAGGTTAGAACAGGAAACCAGAGAAATCTCAAATTTTCCGATAAGGGTGGTTTTTGGAGGATGTTTTAAAATTGAATCTTTTCAAATATCGAATTTTTGGAAAATTTATTTACGGGGTTCGATTAACAATAAAAAAATAAGTCAAAAGTGTTTTTCTGAGAATTTTTCGAAAAAATCATCCCTTTTAGAGTGAGGGGTGCTCAAAGTGAGGCATCTTCAAAAAAATCATTTTTGGGAATTTTTGACTCTTTTGTTTATGATGAATTTGAACTTTTCCTGAAAGGATGCTGATATCAAACCCAAGGTTAAAACAGAAAACCGAAAGAATTATGATTTTTCCGATAGGGGTGGCTTTTGAGCGATGTTTAATAATTTGATCTTTAAAAATGTTGATGTTTTGAAAATTTAATACATGAAAATCAATTCAAAATGAAAAAATAACTTAAAAGTATTCTTGAACATTTTTCGAAAAAATCATCCCCTTCTGAGTAAAGGGTGCCCAAAGTGAAAGATCTTGAAATAATGCAATTTTGAAAATTTTTCACTTTTTTGTTTATGAAAAATTTGAATTTTTCTGAATGGTAGCTAATATTTAAACCAAGGATGAAACAGAAAAGATAATAAATTTAAAGTTTCTTGATAGGGGTAGTTTTTGGAGGATGTTAAAAAATTAGATATTTTCAAAACTTAATTTTCTGAGATTTTTATCCATAGGAATTGATTATGAATAAATAAGTAACTGAAAAATATTCTTGAACGTTTTTCGAAAAATCCATTCCCTTCTAAGGAAGGGTGCCTGAATTGCAAAATCTTTAAAAAAGTGTAATTTTTTAAATATTAAACTCTTGTTAATGAAAAATTTAGAATTTCTATAATTGCCAGCTGATATTAAGAGCAGATTTGACATCGAAAAGCTCAACCCTTCTAAGTGACATTTAAAAAAAAAACAACCATTTTCAAAATTGGAGATATTAAGAAATTTGAACAAATGTGTTTGAAATTTGTCCAAAGAAATATGCAGAGAAGTCCAGCGTTTTATTACCGGCATGTATATCACAAACCCTAAGGCAGGGGTGAAGGGGGAGCAAGAAGAAGAAGGAGAAGGAGATGAAGAAGAAGAAGAAGGAAGAAAAGAAGAAAATTTAGAGGAAGGAGAAGATCAAGAACAAGAAGAAGAATGAAAAGGAGGAGAAAATTAAGGGGAATGAGAAGATCAAGAACAAAAAGAAGAAGAAGAGGAAGGTGAAGAATAAGTGGAAGAAGGAGAAGAAGGATAAAATTAAGAGGAAGGAGATGAAGAATAAAAAAAGAAGAAGATGAAGATGAAGAAATTAAAAAGTAGAAAATTGAGAAGTATAAGAAAAAGAAGTAAAAAAGAAGAAGAAGAAGGAGGAGAAGAAGAAGGAATAGGACAAATGAGACAAGAAAAAGAAGAATAAAGATGACAAGAAAGAGGACGAATGAAAAAAAGGAAAAGAAGTAGAAGAAGTTACAGAGAATGATGAGTTATTATTATTAATATAATTAATTAATTATATACTGAGCACAATGGTTTGTGGCGGAACATTTTCAGTTGGGCCGTTTAGTGGTGGTAGGTGGGGGAAAATTGCCCAAATTATTTTTTCAAAAAAGTTGTTTTTAGGAAAAGTTTGGTTTTTATGGTTGATAATAGGAGGTAACTATAATTTGTACAAAGAAATATGCAGAAAAGTCCAGCGTTTTATTACCGGCATGTACATCACAGACCCTATGGCAGGGGTGCAGGGGGTGCAACCCCCTGCCGAACGCGAAGCGCGAGTTAATATACTCTACAACTGCAAACACCACTCACTGATTGACATTAAAGATTTTCATGATGCAGGTTGATTTTTGGAGGGTTTTCTGGTGGAAACTCTTTATGAGTGAGATTCGACTGGGGAAAAACTTCAACATTGTTGAAAAGGGGCTCCTATTTTTTTAGGGGGGGCCCAATTTATCCTTGATTTTTGGGACTTTTTATTTCGTTTTTGATGGTTTTGGATGAAAGTTAATATGATTTGAGAGGGGGTTGAACCCAAGAAAAAATTTCGAAAAACTCAATGGGGGGCGTTTTGGAGGGGGGGTGAAAAAAGTGAAATTTCTAAATATTGAGATATTTTGAAAATTCTTTTTTGGATTTTGTAGTGCTTGTTAAGCTGAACACAATGATTTGTGGCGGAAATTTTTTAGTCGATAGGTTTAGGGGTGGGGGGTGGGGGAAAATTGCCAAAAATATTTTTTCAAAAAAGTTGTTTTAGGGAAAAATTCTAGTTTTCATCGTCGATAATGGGAGGTAAGTGTATTTTAAAAAAGATGAAATTGAATAATGCCCCAAATTTTGATTGAGGGGGTTGCTAGGGGGGGATGAATTAGGGGGGTAAATCTAAATATCGAGATATTTGAAAAATTCTTTTTCCCATCAAATAGAGCATAAAAAACTATAGGTGCCCCGATTAAAAAAAATTTGAAAAAATCATCCCTTTCGGAGTAGGAGGCGAAAAACGCAATTTTACTGATTTTAGGGGGGCAAATGGAGGAAATTGGATTTTGAACTTTTTTGTTGATTGATAATATTGATTTTTTATCAAAGGAAGTTGATGATAGAAATAGGCTTATGCTGAAAATTTATGGAAACGGATTTTCAATCATAAGGGGTAGTTTGTATAGGGGTTGAAAAAAATTGAGATTTTCATATATTTGTTTTCTGTAGATTTTATTGGTGGGGAATGATAGAGCAATGAAATGAAGGTAAAAAGTATTCAAGAACATTTTTCGAAATAATCATCCCCTTGGAAGTTAGGGGTGCCATAATACAGGGATATTACAAGAATGCAATTTTGAAAATTTTTGACTTTTTTGTTTATGATAAATATGATTTTTTCTTGACATTATGCTGATATTTGAACTGAGGTTAGAACATAAAATGAAAGAAATTCGTGATTTTCCCATAAGGGTGGTTTTTGAGGGATGTTTTAAAATTTGGTCTTTTAAATTATTGAATTTTCAAAACTTTCATCTACGAGAGTTGATTGTCAATAAAACAATAATTCGAAAGTGTTCATGATGATTTTTCAAAAAAATCATCCCCTTCAGAGTGAGGGATGCCTGAACTGAAGCATCTTGGAAAAATGTCATTTTGGAAATTTTTGACTTTTTTGTTTGATTATAGTTGAGATTTTTTCTGATTGCAAGGAAACATTAAAACCAAGTTTAGAACAGGAAACCAAAGAAATTTCAAATTTTTTGATAAGGGTGGTTTTTGGAGGATGTTTTAAAATTGAATCTTTTCAAAAAATGAATTTTTGGAAAATTTATCTATTGGTTTCCATTAACAATGACAAAATAACTCAAAAGTATTCTTGAACATTTTTCGAAATAACCATCCCCTTGGAAGTTAGGGGTGCCATAATACAGGGATATTACAAGAATGCAATTTCGAAAATTTTTGACTTTTTTGTTTATGAGAAATATCAACATTTCCTGAAAGGAGGCTGATATTGAAGCCGAGGTTTGAACAGAAAATCAAAGAAATTTCCAAATTTCCAATAAGGGTAGTTTTTGAGGGATGTTTTAAAATTTGGTCTTTTCAAATATTGAATTTTTGAGAATTGTGGCTATGGAAGTTGATTAACAATGAAGAAATAAATCAAAAGTGTTCTTGAGAGTTTTTCGGAAAAATGACCCCCTCAAGAGTTAGGAATGTCTAAAGTTGGAAATCTTGAAGAAATTGATTTCGATAATGTTGCGTTTCGTTGTACATGGAAAATTAGGACTTTTTGATTGATGATAGACATTGAATTATTCCTACATTAATATACTCTACAACTGCAAACACCACTGACTGATTGACATTAAAGATTTCCATGATAATTGCCAGCTGATATTAAGTGCAGATTTGACATCGGAAAGCTCAACTATTCTAAGTGGCAATTGAAAAAAAAACAACCCCTTTCAAAACAGGAGATATTAAGAAATTCGAACAATTGTGTTTGAAAACTATACAAAGAAATCTGCCGAATTGTCCAGCGTTTCATTACAGTCATGTGCATCACAGACTCAGCGACAGGGTGCAGGGTGTGCATGAAGAAGAAGAAGAAGAAGGAGATGAAGAAGAAAAAATTAAGAGGAAGGTAAAGATGAAGTAGAAGTAAAAAAAATTAAGAAGGAGAACAAAAAGAAGTCTAAGTTGAAGAAGAAGAAGAAGAAATTAAGAGGAAGGTGAAGAAGAAGTAGAAGAAGGAGAAAATAAAGAGGAAGGAGAAGAAGAACAAAAAAAGAAGAAGATGAAGATGAAGAAATTAAGAAGTAGAAGGAAAATTAAAAAGTATAAGGAAAAGAAGTAAAAAAGAAGAAGAAGTAGGTGGAGAAGAGAAAGGAGAATAAGAAGGAATAGGACAAATGAGACAAGAAAAAGAAGAATAAAAATGACTTGAAAGAGGACGAATGAAAAAAGGAAAAGAAGTAGAAGAAGTTACAGAGAATGATGAGTTATTATTATTAATATGATTAATATACTCTACCGGAACGTACATCACAGACCCTATGGCAGGGGTGCAGGGGGTGCAACCCCCTGCCGAACGCGAAGCGCGAGTTAATATACTCTACAACTGCAAAAGTCACTCACTGATTGACATTAAAGATTTTCATGATGCAGGTTGATTTTTGGGGGGTTTTCTGGTGGATACTCTTCATGAGTGAGATTCGACTGGGGAAAAACTTCAACATTGTTGAAAAGGGGCTCCTATTTTTTTAGGGGGGGCCCAATTTACCCTCGATTTTTGGGACTTTTCATTTCGTTTTTGATGGTTTTGGATGAAAGTTGATATGATTTGAGAGGGGGTTGAACCCCAGAAACAATTTCGAAAAACTCAATGGGGGGCGTTTTGGAGGGGGGGTCAAAAAAGTGAAAATTCCAAATATTGAGATATTTCAAAAATTCTTTTTTTAATTTTGTAGTGCTTTTTAAGCTGAGCACAATGGTGTGTGGCGGAATTTTTTTGGTCGAGCCGTTTAGGGGTGGTGGTTGGGGGAAAATTGCTCAGAAATTTTTTTCAAAAAAGTTGTTTTAGGGAAAAATTCTAGTTTTCATCGTCGATAATGGGAAATAAGTGTATTTTAAAAAAGATGAATTTGAATAATGCCCCAAATTTTGATTAAGGGGGTTGCTAGGGGGGGATGAATTAGGGGGGTAAATCTAAATATCGAGATATTTGAAAAATTCTTTTTTCCATTGAATAGAGCATAAAAAACTGTAGGTGCCCCGAATAAAACAATTTTGAAAATATCATCCCTCTTGGAAAAGGGGGCGAAAAACGCCATTTTACTGATTTTGGGGGGGCAAATGGAGGATATTGGATTTTGAACTTTTTTGTTGATTGATAATATTGATTTTTTATCAAAGGAAGTTGATGATAGAAATAGGCTTATGCTGAAAATCCATGGAAACGGATTTTCAACCATAAGGGGTAGTTTGTATAGGGGTTGAAAAAAATTGAGATTTTCATATATTTGTTTTCTGTAGATTTTATTGGTGGGGAATGATAGAGCAATGAAAATAAGGTAAAATTATTTGTAAACATTTTTCGAAATAACCATCCCCTTCGGAGTTAGGGGTGCCCAAATAAATGCATATTAGAAAAATGCAATTTAGAAATTTTTTGACTTTTTTGTTTATGAGAAATATGAACTTTTCCTGATAGGATGCTGATATTGAAGCCGAGGTTTGAACAGAAAATCAAAGAAATTTCCAAATTTCGAATAAGGGTGGTTTTTGAGGGATGTTTTAAAATTTGGTCTTTTCAAATATTGAATGTTCAAGAATTTTATCTATGGAAGTTGATTGACAATGAAAAAATAAATCAAAAGTGTTCTTGAGAGTTTTTCGGAAAAATCACCCCCTCAAGAGTTAGGAGTGTCTAAAGTTGGAAATGTTGAAGAAATTGATTTTGATAATGTTGCGTTTCGTTGTACATGGAAAATTAGGACTTTTTGATTGATGATAGACATTGAATTATTCCTACATTAATATACTCTACAACTGCAAAAGTCACTGACTCATTGACATTAAAGATTTTTATGATGCAGGTTGATTTTTGGGGGGTTTTCTGGTGGAAACTCTTTATGAGTGAGATTCGACTGGGGAAAAACTTCAACATTGTTGAAAAGGGGCCCCTATTTTTTTAGGGGGGGCCCAATTTACCCTTGATTTTTGGAACTTTTTATTTGGATTTTGGTGGTTTTCAAAGAAAGTTAACGCTATTTTAGAGGGGGTTGAACCCCAAGAAAAATGTCGAAAAACTCAATGGGGGGCGTTTTGGAGGGGGGGTGAAAAAAGTGGAAATTCTTAATATTGAGATATTTTGAAAATTCTTTTTTTGATTTTGTAGTGCTTGTTAAGCTGAACACAATGGTGTTTGGCGGAATTATTTTAGTCGATTTGTTCAGGGGTGGGGGGTGGGGGAAAATTTCCAAAAATATTTTTTCAAAAAAGTTGTTTTGGGGAAAAATTTTGGTTTTTATGGTTGATAATGGGAGGTAAGTGTATTTTAAAAAGGATGAAATCAAATGGTGCTCGAAATATTGATTGAGGGGGTTGCTAGGGGGGGATGAATAAGGGGGGGTAAATCTAAATATCGTGATATTTTAAAAATTCTTCTTCCCATAAAATAGAGCATAGAAAACTATAGGTGCCCCGATTTGAAAAATTTTGAAAAAAACATCCCCCCCGGAGTAGGGGGCGAAAAACGTCATTTCGCTGATTTTGGGGGGGCAAATGGAGGAAATTGGATTTTGAACTTTTTTGTTCATTGATAATATTGATTTTCCATTGAGGGAAGTTGATGATAGAAATAGGCTCATGCTGAAAATTGATAGAAACGGGTTCCAAATCCCAAGGGGTAGTTTGTATAGGGGTTGAAAAAAATTGAGATTCTTAAATATTCGATTTCTGTAGATTTTATCGAGAGGGAATGATAGAACATGGAGAATAAGGTGAAAAGTATACGTGAACATTTTTCAAAATAACCATCCCCTTCGACGTTAGGGGTGCTCAAATACAGGGATATTACAAGGATGCAATTTTGAAAATTTTTGACTTTTTTGTTAATGAGAAATATGATTTTTTCTTGACACTATGCTGATATTTGAACTGAGGTTAAAACATAAAATGGAAGAAATTCGTGATTTTCCCATAAGGGTGGTTTTTGAGGGATGTTTTAAAATTTGGTCTTTTCAATTATTGGTTTTTTAAAACTTTCATCTATGGGAGTTGATTGATAATAAAAAAATAATTCGAAAGTGTTCATGATGATTTTTTGAAAAAATCATCCCCTTCAGAGTGAGGGATGCCCGAACTGAAGAATCTTGGAAAAATGCTATTTTTAGAATTTTTTAACTTTATTGTTTCATGATATTTGAGACTTTTTCTGATTGCAAGTAAATATTAAAACAAAGGTTAGAACAGGAAACCAGAGAAATTTCAAATTTTCTGATAAGGGTAGTTTTTGGAGGATGTTTTAAAATTGAATCTTTTGAAATATCGAATTTTTGGAAAATTTATTCACGGGGTTTGATTAACAATAAAAAAAAAAGTCAAAAGTGTTCTTGAGTATTTTTCGAAAAAATCATCCCTTTCAGAGTGAGGGGTGCTGAAAGTGAATCATCTTCAAAAAAATCATTTTTGGGAATTTTTGACTCTTTTGTTTATGATAAATTTGAACTTTTCCTGGAAGGATGCTGATATCAAACCCAAGGTTAAAACAGAAAACCGAAAGAATTATGATTTTTCCGATAGGGGTGGCTTTTGAGCGATGTTTAATAATTTGATCTTTAAAAATGTTGATGTTTTGAAAATTTAATACATGAAAATCAATTTAAAATGAAAAAATAACTCAAAAGTATTCTTGAACATTTTTCGAAAAAATCATCCCCTTCTGAGTAAAGGGTGCCCAAAGTGAAAGATCTTGAAATAATGCAATTTTGAAAATTTTTCATTTTTTTGTTTATGAAAAATTTGAATTTTTCTGAATGGTAGCTAATATTTAAACCAAGGATGAAACAGAAAAGATAATAAATTTAAAGTTTCTTGATAGGGGTAGTTTTTGGAGGATGTTAAAAAATTAGATATTTTCAAAACTTAATTTTCTGAGATTTTTATCCATAGGAATTGATTATGAATAAATAAGTAACTGAAAAATATTCTTGAACGTTTTTCGAAAAATCCATCCCCTTCTAAGGAAGGGTGCATGAATTGCAAAACCTTTAAAAAAGTGTAATTTTTTAAATATTAAACTCATGTTAATGAAAAATTTAGAATTTCTATAATTGCCAGCTGATATTAAGAGCAGATTTGACATCGAAAAGCTCAACCCTTCTAAGTGACATTTAAAAAAAAAACAACCCCTTTCAAAATTGGAGATATAAAGAAATTTGAACAAATGTGTTTGAAATTTGTCCAAAGAAATATGCAGAGAAGTCCAGCGTTTTATTACCGGCATGTACATCACAGACCCTATGGCAGGGGTGCAGGGGGTGCAACCCCCTGCCGAACGCGAAGCGCGAGTTAATATACTCTACAACTGCAAAAGTCACTCACTGATTGACATTAAAGATTTTCATGATGCAGGTTGATTTTTGGGGGGTTTTCTGGTGGATACTCTTCATGAGTGAGATTCGACTGGGGAAAAACTTCAACATTGTTGAAAAGGGGCTCCTATTTTTTTAGGGGGGGCCCAATTTACCCTCGATTTTTGGGACTTTTCATTTCGTTTTTGATGGTTTTGGATGAAAGTTGATATGATTTGAGAGGGGGTTGAACCCCAGAAACAATTTCGAAAAACTCAATGGGGGGCGTTTTGGAGGGGGGGTCAAAAAAGTGAAAATTCCAAATATTGAGATATTTCAAAAATTCTTTTTTTAATTTTGTAGTGCTTTTTAAGCTGAGCACAATGGTGTGTGGCGGAATTTTTTTGGTCGAGCCGTTTAGGGGTGGTGGTTGGGGGAAAATTGCTCAGAAATTTTTTTCAAAAAAGTTGTTTTAGGGAAAAATTCTAGTTTTCATCGTCGATAATGGGAAATAAGTGTATTTTAAAAAAGATGAATTTGAATAATGCCCCAAATTTTGATTAAGGGGGTTGCTAGGGGGGGATGAATTAGGGGGGTAAATCTAAATATCGAGATATTTGAAAAATTCTTTTTTCCATTGAATAGAGCATAAAAAACTGTAGGTGCCCCGAATAAAACAATTTTGAAAATATCATCCCTCTTGGAAAAGGGGGCGAAAAACGCCATTTTACTGATTTTGGGGGGGCAAATGGAGGATATTGGATTTTGAACTTTTTTGTTGATTGATAATATTGATTTTTTATCAAAGGAAGTTGATGATAGAAATAGGCTTATGCTGAAAATCCATGGAAACGGATTTTCAACCATAAGGGGTAGTTTGTATAGAGGTTGAAAAAAATTGAGATTTTCATATATTTGTTTTCTGTAGATTTTATTGGTGGGGAATGATAGAGCAATGAAAATAAGGTAAAATTATTTGTAAACATTTTTCGAAATAACCATCCCCTTCGGAGTTAGGGGTGCCCAAATAAATGCATATTAGAAAAATGCAATTTAGAAATTTTTTGACTTTTTTGTTTATGAGAAATATGAACTTTTCCTGATAGGATGCTGATATTGAAGCCGAGGTTTGAACAGAAAATCAAAGAAATTTCCAAATTTCGAATAAGGGTGGTTTTTGAGGGATGTTTTAAAATTTGGTCTTTTCAAATATTGAATGTTCAAGAATTTTATCTATGGAAGTTGATTGACAATGAAAAAATAAATCAAAAGTGTTCTTGAGAGTTTTTCGGAAAAATCACCCCCTCAAGAGTTAGGAGTGTCTAAAGTTGGAAATGTTGAAGAAATTGATTTTGATAATGTTGCGTTTCGTTGTACATGGAAAATTAGGACTTTTTGATTGATGATAGACATTGAATTATTCCTACATTAATATACTCTACAACTGCAAAAGTCACTCACTGATTGACATTAAAGATTTTCATGATGCAGGTTGATTTTTGGGGAGTTTTCTGGTGGAAACTCTTTATGAGTGAGATTCGACTGGGGAAAAACTCCAACATTGTTGAAAAGGGGCTCCCATGTTTTTAGGGGGGGCCCAATTTACCCTCGATTTTTGGGACTTTTTATTTGGTTTTTGATGGTTTTGGATGAAAGTTAATATGATTTGAGAGGGGGTTGAACCCAAGAAAAAATTTCGAAAAACTCAATGGGGGGCGTTTTGGAGGGGGGGTGAAAAAAGTGAAATTTCTAAATACTGGGATATTTTGAAAATTCTTTTTTGGATTTTGTAGTGCTTGTTAAGCTGAACACAATGATTTGTGGCGGAAATTTTTTAGTCGATAGGTTCAGGGGTGGGGGGTGGGGGAAAATTGCCAAAAATATTTTTTCAAAAAAGTTGTATTAGGGAAAAATTCTAGTTTTTATGGTCGATAATGGGAGGCAAGTGTATTTTAAAAAAGATGAAATCGAATAATGCCCCAATTTTTGATTAAGGGGGTTGCTAGGGGGGGATGAATTAGGGGGGTAAATCTAAATATCAAGATATTTGAAAAAATTTTTTTTCCATTAAATAGAGCATGAAAAACTGTAGGTGCCCCGATTTGAAAAATTTTGAAAATATCATCCCACTTGGAAAAGGGGGCGAAAAACGCCATTTTACTGATTTTGGGGGGGCAAATGGAGGATATTGGATTTTGAACTTTTTTGTTGAATGATAATATTGATTTTTCATCAAAGGAAGTTGATAATAGAAATAGGCTCATGCTGAAAATTCATGGAAACGGATTTTCAATCATAAGAGGTAGTTTGTATAGGGGTTGAAAAAAATTGAGATTTTCATATATTTGTTTTCTGTAGATTTTATTGGTGGGGAATGATAGAGCAATGAAAATAAGGTAAAATTATTTGTAAACATTTTTCGAAATATCCATCCCCTTCGGAGTTAGGGGTGCCCAAATGAATGCATATTAGAAAAATGCAATTTAGAAATTTTTTGACTTTTTTGTTTATGAGAAATATGAACTTTTCCTGATAGGATGCTGATATTGAAGCCGAGGTTTGAACAGAAAATCAAAGAAATTTCCAAATTTCGAATAAGGGTGGTTTTTGAGGGATGTTTTAAAATTTGGTCTTTTCAAATATTGAATGTTTGAGAATTTTATCTATGGAAGTTGATTGACAATGAAAAAATAAATCAAAAGTGTTCTTGAGAGTTTTTCGGAAAAATCACCCCCTCAAGAGTTAGGAGTGTCTAAAGTTGGAAATGTTGAAGAAATTGATTTTGATAATGTTGCGTTTCGTTGTACATGGAAAATTAGGACTTTTTGATTGATAGACATTGAATATTATTCCTACATTAATATACTCTACAACTGCAAATACCACTCACTGATTGACATTAAAGATTTTTATGATGCAGGTTGATTTTCGGGGGTTTTTTCATTGGAAACTCTTCATGAGTGAGATTCGACTGGGGAAAAACTTCAACATTGTTGAAAAGGGGCTCCTTTTTTTTTAGGGGGGGGGGGCCTAATTTCCCCTTGATTTTTGAGACTATTTATTCCGTTTTTGACAATTTCGGATGAAAGTTAATATGATTTGAGAGGGGGTTAAACCCTAGAAAAATTTTCGAAAAACTCAATGGGGGGCGTTTTGGAGGTGGGGTGAAAAAAGTGAAATTTCTAAATATTGAGATATTTCGAAAATTCTTTTTTTGATTTTGTAGTGCTTTTTAAGCTGAGCACTTTGGTGTGTAGCGGAAATTTCTTGGTCGAGCCGTTTAGGGGTGGGGGTTGGGGGAAAATTGCTCAAAACTTTTTTTCAAAAAAGTTGTTTTAAGGAAAAATTCTTGTTTTTATGGTCGATAATGGGAGGTAAGTGTATTTTAAAAGAGATGAAATTGAATAATGCCCCAAATTTTGATTAAGGGGGTTGCTAGGGGGGGATGAATTAGGGGGGAAAATCTAAATATCGAGATATTTGAAAAATTCTTTTTTCCATTAAATAGAGCATAAAAAACTGTAGGTGCCTCGATTTGAAAAATTTTGAAAATATCATCCCTCTTGGAATAGGGTGCGAAAAACGCCATTTTACTGATTTTGGGGGGGCAAATGGAGGATATTGGATTTTGAACTTTTTTGTTGATTGATAATATTGATTTTTCATCAAAGGAAGTTGATGATAGAAATAGGCTCATGCTGAAAATCCATGAAAACGGATTTTCAATCATGAGGGGTAGTTTTTATAGGGGTTGAAAAAAATTGAGATTTTCAAATATTTGTTTTCTGTCGATTTTATTGATGAGGAATGATAGAGCAATGGAAATAAGGTAGAAAGTATTCGTAAATATTTCTCGAAATAATCATCCCCTTTGGAGTTAGGGGTGCACAAATAAATGCATATTTGAAAAATGCAATTTAAAAATTTTTTGACTTTTTTGTTTATGAGAAATTTCAGCCTTTGTTGATGGGATGCTGTTATTAAAGCCGAGGTTTGAACAAAAAATCGAAGAAATTTATAATTTTCGAATGAGGGTGGTTTTTGAGGGATGTTTCATAATTTGGTCTTATCAAATATTCGATTTTTGAGAATTTTATCTATAGAAGTTGATTAACAACAAAAAAATAACTCAAAAGTGTTCATCATGATTTTTTGAAAAAACCATCCCCTTCGAAGTTAGGGGTGCCCAAATAAATGCATGTTAGAAAAATGCAATTTTCAACATTTTTGACTTTCTTGTTTATAAGAAATTTGAACCTTCCCTGACAGAATGCTGGTATTAAAACTGGGGTTCAAACAGAAAACGAGGGGAATTCATGATTTTTTCATAAGGGTGTTTTTTGAGGGATGTTTTTAAATTTGGTCTTTTTAATTATTGAATTTTTAAAACTTTCATCTATGGGAGTTGATTAACAATAAAAAAATAATTTGATAGTGTTCTTCAAGATTTTTTGATAAAATCATCCCCTTCGATGTTAGGGGTGCCCAAATAAATGCATGTTAGAAAAACGCAATTTAGAACTTTTTTGCTTATGAGAAATTTGAACCTTTCCTGACAGAATGCTGGTATTAAAACTGCGGTTTGAACAGAAAACGAAAGGAATTCATAATTTTTCAATAAGGGTGGTTTTTGAGGGATGTTTTAAAATTTGGTCTTTTTAATTATTGCAATTTCAAAACTTTCATCAATGGGAGATGATTAACGATAAAACAATAACTTAAAAGTGTTGATCATGATTTTTTGAAAAAACCATCCTCTTATGAGTGAGGGTTGTCCAAAGTTGCAAATCATTAAAAAATTGACTTTGATAACATTGAGTTTAGTTCATGGAAAATTATGACTTTTTTTATTGATAGTAGACATTGAAAACATGATGAAACTGAAAAAGAATTGAAATCTTCTTCCTTACATGATTGGATGTTGAGAATTTTTTAATTTTGCAGCTTTGCAAATTTTATTGATGAAAATCGATTAAAGATAGAAAAATAAGTTATAATGTGTTTCTGAACATTAAAAAAACCTTTCCCTTGTTAAAGATGGCCGGTTTTAATAAGAACCACCTCTTCAAAAACTGGAAATATGCAGAAAGTATATTCACAAAGTAAAGGGTTTGAAAATTGCACAAAGTAATCTGCAGTGGATTCAGCCATTTCATCACCGGAACGTACATCACAGACCCTATGGCAGGGGTGCAGGGGGTGCAACCCCCTGCCGAACGCGAAGCGCGAGTTAATATACTCTACAACTGCAAAGTCACTCACTGACTGACATTAAAGATTTTCATGATGCAGGTTGATTTTTCGGGAGTTTTCTGGTGGAAACTCTTTATGAGTGAGATTCGACTGGGGAAAAACTCCAACATTGTTGAAAAGGGGCTCCTATTTTTTTAGGGGGGGCCCAATTTACCCTTGAATTTTGGGACTTTTTTTTCGTTTTTGATGGTTTTCGATGAAAGTTAATATGATTTGAGAGGGGGTTGAACCCTAGAGAAAATTTCGAAAAACTCAATGGGGGGCGTTTTGGAGGGGGGGGTCAAAAAAGTGAAATTTCTAAATATTGAGATATTTCGAAAATTCTTTTTTGATTTTGTAGTGCTTTTTAAGCTGAGCACAATGGTGTGTGGCGGAATTTTTTTAGTCAAGCCGTTTAGGGGTGGGGGGGTGGGGGAAAATTGCTCAAAAATTTTTTTCAAAAAAGTTGTTTTTGGGAAAAATTCTAGTTTTCATGGTTGATAATGGGAGGTAAGTGTATTTTAAAAAAGATGAAATTGGAAAATGCCTTAAATTTTGTTCAAGGGGGTTGCTAGGGGGGGATGAATTAGGGGGGTAAATCTAAATATCGTGATATTTGAAAAATTCTTTTTCCCATCAAATAGAGCATAGAAAACTATAGGTGCACCGATTTGAAAAAATTTAAAAAAATCATCCCCCCCGGAGTAGGGGGCGAAAAACGCCATTTCACTGATTTTGGGGGGGCAAATGGAGGAAATCGGATTTTGAACTTTTTTGTTGATCGATAATATTAATTTTCTATCGAAGGAATTTGATGATAGAAATAGGCTCATGCTGAAAATGCATGAAAAAAGGTTTTCAATCACAAGGGGTAGTTTGTATAGGGGTTGAAAAAATTTGAGATTTTCATTTATTTGTTTTCTGTAGATTTTATTGGTGGGGAATGATAGAGCAATGAAATGAAGGTAAAAAGTATTCGAGAACATTTTTCGAAATAATCATCCCCTTCGGAGTTAGGGGTGCCCAAATAAATGCATATTAGAAAAATGCAATTTTGAAAATTTTTGACTTTTTTGTTTATGAGAAATATGATTTTTTCTTGACATTATGCTGATATTTGAACTGAGGTTAGAACATAAAATGAGAGGAATTCCTGATTTTTTCATAAGGGTGGTTTTTGAGGGATGTTTTAAAATTTGGTCTTTCTAATTATTGAATTTTCAAAACTTTCATCTATTGAAGTTGATTGACAATAAAAAAATAATTTGAAAGTGTTCCTGATGATTTTTCGAAAAAATCATCCCCTTCAGAGTGAGGGATGCCTGAACTGAAGCATCTTGAAAAAATGCCATTTTGGTCATTTTTGACTTTTTTGTTTGATTATAATTGAGATTTTTTTTTATTGCAAGGGAATATTAAAACCAAGGTTAGAACAGAAAACCAAAAAACATCCGAAATTCTTAATAAGGGTTGATTTTGGAGGATGTTTTAAAATTTAATCTTTTCATATAATGATTTCTTGATAACTTTATCTATGGGTTTTGATTCACAATAAAAAAATAAGTCAAAAGTGTTCATGAGAATTTTTTGAAAAAATCATCCCCTTCAGAGTGAGGGGTGCTTAAAGTGAGGCATCTTAAAAAATTAAATTTTGAGAATTTTTGACTCTTTTGTTTATGATAAATTTGAACTTTTCCTGAAAGGATACTGATATCAATCCCAAGGTTGAAACAGAAAACCGAAAGAATTCCAATTTTTCCGATCGGGGTGGCTTTTGAGCAATGTTTAATAATTTGAACTTTTCAAATGTTGATTTTTTGAAAATTTAATACATTAGAATTAATTTAAAATAAAAAAATAACTGAAAAGTATTCTTGAACATTTCTTGAAAAAATCATCCCCTTCTGAGTAAGGGGTGCCCAAAGTGAAAGATCTTGAAATAATGAAATTTTGAAAATTATTCACGTTTTTGTTTATAAAAAATTTGAATTTTTCTGAATGTAAGCTAATATTTAAACCAAGGGTGAAACAGAAAAGATAATAAATATGGAGTTTCTTGATAGGGGTAGTTTTTGGAGAATGTTAAAAAATTTGATATTTTTAAAAGTTGATTTTCTGAGATTTTTATTCATGGGGATTGACTAAGAATAAAAAATTAACTGAAAAATATTCTTGAACTTCTTCGAAAAATGCATCCCCTTCTAAGGAAGGGGTGCCAGAAGTGCATCACCTTTAAAAAAGTGTAATTTTGAAAATATTAAACTCTTGTTAATGAAAAATTTAGAATTTCCATAATTACAAGCTGATATTAAGAACAGATATGACATTGGAAAGCTCAATCCTTCTAAGTGGCATTTAAAGAAAAAAAAACAACCCCTTTCAAAATTGGAGATATTAAGAAATTCTAACAAATGTGTTTGAAATATGTACAAAGAAATATGCAGAAAAGTCCAGCGTTTTATTACCGGCATGTACATCACAGACCCTATGGCAGGGGTGCAGGGGGTGCAACCCCCTGCCGAACGCGAACAACTCTACAACTACAATGAAAGTTAACGCTATTTTAAAGGGTGTTGAACCCTAGAAAGAATTTCGAAAAACTCAATGGTGGGCGTTTTGGAGGGGGGGTCAAAAAAGTGAAAATTCTAAATATTGAGATATTTTGAAAATTCTTTCTTTGATTTTGTAGTGCTTGTTAAGCTGAGCACAATGGTGTGTGGCGGAAGTTTTTTGGTCGATTGGTTTAGGGTTGGGGGTTGGGGGAAAATTGCTCGAAATTTTTTTTAAAAAAAGTTGTTTTAGGAAAAGATTCTAGTTTTTATGGTCGATAATGGGAGGTAAGTGTATTTTAAAAAAGATGGAATTGAATAATCCCCCAAATTTTGATTAAGGGGATTGCTAGGGGGGGATGAATTAGGGGGGTAAATCTAAATATCAAGATATTTGAAAAATTCTTTTTTCCATTGAATAGAGCATAAAAAACTGTAGGTGCCCCGATTTAAAAAAATTTGAAAATATCATCCCTCTTGGAAAAGGGGGCAAAAAACGCCATTTTACTGATTTTGGGGGGGCAAATGGAGGATATTGGATTTTGAACTTTTTTGTTGATTGATAATATTGATTTTTTATCAAAGGAAGTTGATGATAGAAATAGGCCTATGCTGAAAATTCATGGAAACGGATTTTCAATCATAAGGGGTAGTTTGTATAGGAGTTGAAAAAAATTGAGATTTTCAAATATTTGTTTTCTGTCGATTTTATCGATGAGGAATGATAGAGCAATGGAAATAAGGTAGAAAGTATTCGTAAATATTTTCCGAAATAATCATCTCCTTTGGAGTTAGGGGTGCACAAATAAATGCATATTAGAAAAATGCAATTTAAATTTTTTTTGGCTTTTTTGTTTATGAGAAATTTCAGCCTTAGTTGATGATATGCTGTTATTAAAGCCGAGGTTTGAACAAAAAACCAAAGAAATTCATAATTTTGAATGAGGGTGGTTTTTGAGGGATGTTTCATAATTTGGTCTTATCGAATATTCGATTTTTGAGAATTTTATCTATAGGAGTTGATTAACAACAAAAAAATAACTCAAAAGTGTTCATCATGATTTTCTGAAAAAACCATCCCCTTCGAAGTTAGGGGTGCCCAAATAAATGCATATTAGAAATATGCAATTTAGAAATTTTTTGACTTTTTTGTTTATGAGAAATATGAACTTTTCCTGATAGGATGCTGATATTGAAGCCGAGGTTTGAACAGAAAATCAAAGAAATTTCCAAATTTCGAATAAGGGTGGTTTTTGAGGGATGTTTTAAAATTTGGTCTTTTCAAATATTGAATGTTTGAGAATTTTATCTATGGAAGTTGATTGACAATGTAAAAATAAATCAAAAGTGTTCTTGAGAGTTTTTCGGAAAAATCACCCCCTCAAGAGTTAGGAGTGTCTAAAGTTGGAAATGTTGAAGAAATTGATTTTGATAATGTTGCGTTTCGTTGTACATGGAAAATTAGGACTTTTTGATTGATAGACATTGAATATTATTCCTACATTAATATACTCTACAACTGCAAAGTCACTGACTCATTGACATTAAAGATTTTTATGATGCAGGTTGATTTTTGGGGAGTTTTCTGGTGGAAACTCTTTATGAGTGAGATTCGACTGGGGAAAAACTTCAACATTGTTGAAAAGGGGCTCCTATTTTTTTAGGGGGGGCCCAATTCACCCTCGATTTTTGAGACTTTTTTTTTGTTGTTTTCTGGATTTTTATGAAATTTAATGCTATTTTAGAGGGGGTTGAACCCTAGAAAAAATTTTAAAAAACTCAATGGAGGGGCGTTTTGGAGGGGGGGTCAAAAAAGTGAAATTTCTAAATATTGAGATATTTCGAAAATTCTTTTTCTGATTTTGTAGTGCTTGATAAGCTGAGCACATTGGTGTGTGACGGAATTTGTTTGTTCGATTGGTTTAGTGGTGGGGGGTGGGGGAAAATTGCTCAAAATTATTTTTCAAAAAAGTTGTTTTAGGGAAAAATTCTAGTTTTTATCGTCGATAATGGGAGGTAAGTGTATTTTAAAAAAGATGAAATTGAATAATGCCCAAAATTTTGATTGAGGGGGTTGCTAGGGGGGGATGAATTAGGGGGGTAAATCTAAATATCGAGATATTTGGAAAATTCTTCTTCCCATAAAATAGAGCATAAAAAACTATAGGTGCCCCGATTTGAAAAATTTTGAAAAAATAATCCCCCCCGGAGTAGGGGTCGAAAAACGCCATTTCACTGATTTTGGGGGGGCAAATGGAGGAAATTGGATTTTGAATTTTTTTGTTTATTGATAATATTGATTTTCCATTAACGGAAGTTGAAGATAGAAATAGGCTGATGCTGAAAATTGATAGAAACGGGTTTTTAATTACAAGGGGTAGTTTGTATGGGGGTTGAAAAAAATTGCGATATTCGTATATTCGTTTTCTATGGATTTTATTGGTGGGGAATGATAGAGTAATGAAAATAAGGTGAAATGTATTCGTGAACATTTTTCAAAATAACCATCCCCTTCGACGTTAGGGGTGCCCAAATACAGGGATATTACAAGGATGCAATTTTGAAAATTTTTGACTTTTTTGTTTATGAGAAATATGAACTTTTCTTGACATAATGCTGATATTTGGACTGAGGTTAGAACATAAAATGAGAGAAATTTTTGATTTCTTCATAAGGGTGGTTTTTGGGGGATGTTTTAAAATTTGGTCTTTCTAATTATTGAATTCTCAAAACTTTCATCTATGAGAGTTGATTGTCAATAAAAAAATAATTCGAAAGTGTTCATGATGATTTTTCGAAAAAATCATCCCCTTCAGAGTGAGGGATGCCCGAACTGAAGCATCTTGGAAAAATGCCATTTTGGAAATTTTTTACTTTTTTCTTTGATCATAATTGAGATTTTTTCTGATTGTAAGGAAATATTGAAACCAAGGTTTGAACAGGAAACCAAAGAAATTTCAAATTTTTTGATAAGGGTGGTTTTTGGAGGATGTTTTATAATTGAATCTTTTCAAATATCGAATTTTTGGAAACTTTATCCACGGTGTTTGATTAACAATAAAAAAATAAGTCAAAAGTGTTGTTGAGAGTTTTTCGAAAAAATCATCCCCTTCAGAGTGAGGAGTGCTCAAAGTGAGGCATCTTCAAAAAAATTAATTTTGGAAATTTATGACCTTTTTGTTTATGATAAATTTGAACTTTTCCTGAGAGGATGCTGATATTAAATCCAAGGTTAAAACAGAAAACCGAAAAAATTTCAATTTTTTGCTAGGGGTGGCTTTTGAGCAATGTTTAATAATTTGATCTTTTTGAATGTTGATTTTTTTTTTAATTCATACATGAGAATTAAATTAAAATGAAAAAATAACTGAAAAGTATTCATGAACATTTTTCGAAAAAATCATCCCCTTCTGAGTAAAGGGTGCCCAAAGTGAAAGATCTTGAAATAATGCAATTAGGAGTGTCTAAAGTTGGAAATCTTGAAGAAATTGATTCCGATAATGTTGCGTTTTGTTGTACATGGAAAATTAGGACTTTTTGAATGATGATAGACATTGAATTATTCCTACATTAATATACTCTACAACTGCAAAAGTCACTGATTGACATTAAAGATTTTCATGATGCAGACCGAATCTCGGGGGGTTCACTACTGGATGGTCTTTGGCCTTGGGCAAAACCATGGGGAAAACTCCAACATTGTTGAAAAGTGCCCCCCATTTTTTTAGGGGGGGCTCAATTTACCCTAGATTTTTGGGACTTTCTATTTGAAGTTTGGTGGTTTTTGATGGAAGTTAACGCTATTTTAAAGGGGGTTGAACAATAGAAAAAATTTGTGATTTAATACGATTTTGAGAGCAGATTTGACATCGGATTTCAAATCAATTTAATACGACTATGAAGAAGAAGAAATTAAGAGGAAGGTGAAGAAGAAGAAAAAGAAGGAGAAAATTGAGAGGAAGGAGAAGATGAAGAACAAAAAAAAGAAGAAGATGAAGATGAAGAAATTAAGAAGAAGTAGAAGCAAAATGAAGTAGTATAAGAAAAATGAAGTAGTATAAGAAAAAAAAAGAAAAAAGAAGAAGAAGTAGAAGGAGAAGAAGAAGAAGAAGGAATAGGAGAAATGAGACAAGAAAAAAAAGAATAAAAATGACAAGAAAGAGGATGAATGAAAAAAGGAAAAGAAGTAGAAGAAGTTACAGAGAATGATGAGTTATTATTATTAATTTAATTAATTATTAATATACTGAGCACAATGGTTTGTGGCGGAACATTTTCAGTTGGGCCGTTTATTGATGAGGGGTGGGGGAGAGTCCAGCGTTTTATTACCGGCATGTACATCACAGACCCTATGGCAGGGATGCAGGGGGTGCAACCCCCTGCCGAACGCGAAGCGCGTTAATTAATTATTAATATACTCTACAACTGCAAAGTCACTGACTGACTGACATTAAAGATTTTCATGATGCAGGTTGATTTTTTGGGAGTTTTCTGGTGGAAACTCTTTATGAGTGAGATTCGACTGGGGAAAAACTCCAACATTGTTGAAAAGGGGCTCCCATGTTTTTAGGGGGGGCCCAATTTACTCTCGATTTTTGGGACTTTTTATTTGGTTTTTGATGGTTTTGGATGAAAGTTAATATGATTTGAGAGGGGGTTGAACCCAAGAAAAAATTTCGAAAAACTCAATGGGGGGCGTTTTGGAGGGGGGGTGAAAAAAGTGAAATTTCTAAATATTGAGATATTTTGAAAATTCTTTTTTGGATTTTGTAGTGCTTGTTAAGCTGAACACAATGATTTGTGGCGGAAATTTTTTAGTCGATAGGTTTAGGGGTGGGGGGTGGGGGAAAATTGCCAAAAATATTTTTTCAAAAAAGTTGTTTTGAGGAAAAATTTCGGGTTTTATTGTTGATAATGGGAGGTAAGTGTATTTTAAAAAGGATGAAATCAAATGGTGCCCAAAATATTGATTTAGGGGGTTGCTAGGGGGGGGATGAATTAGGGGGGTAAATCTAAATATCAGGATATTTGAAAAATTCTTTTTTCCATTAAATAGAGCATAAAAAACTGTAGGTGCCCCGATTTAAAAAATTTAGAAAAAATCATCCCCCCCGGAGTAGGGGGCGAAAAACGCCATTTCACTGATTTTGGGGGGGCAAATGGAGGAAATGTGATTTTGAACTTTTTGGTTGATTGATAATATTGATTTTTTATCAAGAAAAGTTGATGATAGAAATAGGCTGATGCTGAAAATTCATGGGAACGGGTTTTAAATTACAAGGGGTAGTTTGTATAGGGGTTGAAATAATTTGAGATTTTCATTTATTTGTTTTCTGTAGATTTTATTGGTGGGGAATGATTGAGCAATGAAATGAAGGTAAAAAGTATTCGTGAACATTTTTCGAAATAATCATCCCCTTGGAAGTTAGGGGTGCCATAATACAGGGATATTACAAGGATGCAATTTTGAAAATTTTTTACTTTTTTGTTTATGAGAAATATGATTTTTTCTTGACACTATGCTGATATTTGAACTGAGGTTAGAACATAAAATGAAAGAAATTCGTGATTTTCCCATAAGGGTGGTTTTTGAGGGATGTTTTAAAATTTGGTCTTTTTAATTATTGGTTTTTTGAAACTTTCATCTATGGGAGTTGATTGATAATGAAAAAATAATTTGAAAGTGTTCATGATGATTTTTTGAAAAAATCATCCCCTTCAGAGTGAGGGATGCCCGAACTGAAGAATCTTGGAAAAATGCTATTTTGGAAATTTTTGACTTCATTGTTTCATGATATTTGAGACTTTTTCTGATTGCAAGTGAATATTAAAACAAAGGTTAGAACAGGAAACCAGAGAAATTCCAAATTTTCTGATAAGGGTAGTTTTTGGAGGATGTTTTAAAATTGAATCTTTTCAAATATCGAATTTTTGGAAAATTTATTCACGGGGTTTGATTAACAATAAAAAAATAAGTCAAAAGTGTTCTTGAGAATTTTTCGAAAAAATCATCCCTTTCAGAGTGAGGGGTGCTCAAAGTGAGGCATCTTCAAAAAAATCATTTTTGGGAATTTTCGACTCTTTTGTTTATGATAAATTTGAACTTTTCCTGAAAGGATGCTGATATCAAACCCAAGGTTAAAACAGAAAACCGAAAGAATTATGATTTTTCCGATAGGGGTGGCTTTTGAGCGATGTTTAATAATTTGATCTTTAAAAATGTTGATGTTTTTAAATTTTAATACATGAAAATCAATTTAAAATGAAAAAATAACTCAAAAGTATTCCTGAACATTTTTCGAAAAAATCATCCCCTTCTGAGTAAAGGGTGCCCAAAGTGAAAGATCTTGAAATAATGCAATTTTGAAAATTTTTCACTTTTTTGTTTATGAAAAATTTGAATTTTTCTGAATGGTAGCTAATATTTAAACCAAGGATGAAACAGAAAAGATAATAAATTTCAAGTTTCTTGATAGGGGTAGTTTTTGGAGGATGTTAAAAAATTAGATTTTTTCAAAACTTAATTTTCTGAGATTTTTATCCATAGGAATTGATTATGAATAAATAAGTAACTGAAAAATATTCTTGAACGTTTTTCGAAAAATCCATCCCCTTCTAAGGAAGGGTGCATGAATTGCAAAACCTTTAAAAAAGTGTAATTTTTAAAATGTTAAACTCTTGTTAATGAAAAATTTAAAATTTCTATAATTGCCAACAGATATCAAGAGCAGATTTGACATTGGAAATTTCAACCCTTCTAAGTGGCAATTCAAAAAAAAAAAACCCAATTCAAAATTGGAGATATTAAGAAATACGAACAAATGTGTTTGAAATTTGTACAAAGAAATATGCAGAAAAGTTCAGCGTTTTATTACCGGCATGTACATCACAGACCCTATGGCAGGGGTGCAGGGGGTGCAACCCCCTGCCGAACGCGAAGCGCGAGTTAATATACTCTACAACTGCAAAGTCACTCACTCATTGACATTAAAGATTTTTATGATGCAGGTTGATTTTCGGGGGGTTTTCTGGTGGAAACTCTTTATGAGTGAGATTCGACTGGGGAAAAACTTCAACATTGTTGAAAAGGGGCTCCTATTTTTCCAGGGGGGGGCCCAATTTACCCTTGATTTTTGGAACTTTTTATTTGGATTTTGGTGGTGTTTTATGAAAATTCATGCTATTTTAGAGGGGGTTTAACCCTAGAAAAAATTTCGAAATACCCAATGGGTGGCGTTTTGGAGGGGGGGTGAAAAAAGTGAAATTTCTAAATATTGAGATATTTCAAAAATTCTTCTTTTGATTTTGTAGTGCTTGTTAAGCTGAGCACATTGGTGTGTGGCGGAATCTTTTTGGTCGAGCCGTTTAGGGGTGGGGGTTGGGGAAAAATTGCTCAAAATTTTTTTTCAAAAAAGTTGTTTTAGGGAAAAATTCTAGTTTTTATGGTCGATAATGGGAGGTAAGTGTATTTTAAAAAAGATGAAATTGAATTATGCCCCAAATTTTGATTAAGGGGGTTGCTAGGGGGGGATGAATTAGGGGGGTAAATCTAAATATCAAGATATTTGAAAAATTCTTTTTTCCATTAAATAGAGCATAAAAAACTGTAGGTGCCCCGATTTAAAAAATTTTGAAAATATCATCCCTCTTGGAAAAGGGGGCGAAAAACGCAATTTTACTGATTTTGGGGGGGCAAATGGAGGATATTGGATTTTGAACTTTTTTGTTGATTGATAATATTGATTTTTTATCAAAGGAAGTTGATGATAGAAATAGGCTTATGCTGAAAATTCATGGAAACGGATTTTCAATCATAAGGGGTAGTTTGTATAGGGGTTGAAAAAAATTGAGATTTTCATATATTCGTTTTCTGTAGATTTTACTGGTGGGGAATGATAGAGCAATGAAAATAAGGTAAAATTATTTCTAAACATTTTTCGAAATATCCATCCCCTCCGGAGTTAGGGGTGCCCAAATAAATGCATATTAGAAAAATGCAATTTAGAAATTTTTTGACTTTTTTGTTTATAGGAAATATGAACTTTTCCTGATAGGATGCTGATATTGAAGCCGAGGTTTGAACAGAAAATCAAAGAAATTTCCAAATTTCGAATAAGGGTGGTTTTTGAGGGATGTTTTAAAATTTGGTCTCATCAAATTTTCAATTTTCGAGAATTTCCCCTATGGGAGTTGATTAACAATAAAAAAATAATTTGAAAGTGTTCATGATGATTTTTCGAAAAAATCATCCCCTTCAGAGTGAGGAATGCCCGAACTGAAGCGTCTTGGAAAAATGCCATTTTGAAAATTTTTGAGTTTTTTGTTAGATCATAATTGAGATTTTTTCTGATTGCATGGGAGTATTGAAATCAAGGTTAGAACAGAAAACCAAAAAAAATCCAAATTTCTTGATAAGGGTTGATTTTGGAGGATGTTTTAAAATTGAATCTTTTCATATAATGATTTTTTGATAACTTTATCTATGAGTTTTGATTCACAATAAAAAATTAAGTCAAAAGTGTTTTTAAGTATTTTTCGAAAAAATCATCCCCTTCAGAGTGGGAGGTGCTCAAAGTGAGGCATCTTCAAAAAATTCAATTTGGGAATTTTTGACTGTTTTGTTTATGATAATTTTGAACTTTTCCTGAAAAGATGCTGATATCAAACCCAAGGTTCAAACAGAAAACCGAAAGAATTCCATTTTTTCCGATAGGGGTGGCTTTTGAGCAATGTTTAATAATTTGAACTTTTCAAATGTTGATTTTTTGATAATTTAATACATGAGAATTAAATTGAAATAAAAAAATAACTGAAAAGTACTCATGAACATTTCTTGAAAAAATCATCCCCTTATGAGTAAGGGGTGCCATAATACAGGGATATTAAAAGAATGCAATTTTGAAAATTTTTGACTTTTTCGTTTATAAGAAATATCAACTTTTCCTGATGGGAGGCTGATATTGAAGCTGAGGTTTGAACAGAAAATTAAAGAAATTTCCAAATTTCCAATAAGGGTGGTTTTTGAGAGATGTTTCAAAATTTGGTCTTTTCAAATATTGAATTTTTGAAAATTGTATCTACGAAAGTTGATCAACAATGAAAAAATAAATCAAAAGTGTTCTTGAGATTTTTTTGGAAAAATCACCCCCTTAAGAGTGAGGGGTGTCTAAAGTTGGAAATCTTAAAAAAAATGATTTTGGTAATAATGCGTTTTGTTGTTCATGGAAAATTAGGACTTTTTGATTGATGATAGACATTGAATTATTCCTACATTATTATTCCTACATTAATATACTCTACAACTGCAAACACCACTGACTGATTCACATTAAAGATTTCCATGATAATTGCCAGCTGATATAAAGTGCAGATTTGACATCGGAAAGCTCAACTATTCTAAGTGGCAATTGAAAAAAAAACAACCCCTTTCAAAACTGGAGATTTAAGAAATTCGAACAAATGTGTTTGAAAATTATACAAAGAAATCTGCAGAAATGTCCAGCGTTTCATTACCGGCATGTGCATCACAGACTCGGCGACAGGGTGCAGGGTGTGAAAGAAGAAGAAGAAGAAGAAGCAGAAAAAGAAGAAGAAGAAGAAGAAGAAGAAGATGAGATGAAGAAGAAGAAGGAAGAGAAGTAGAAAATTAAGAGGAATGAGAAGATCAAGAACAAGAAGTAGGAAAAGGAGGAGAAAATTAAGGGGAATAAGAAGATGAAGAACAAAAAGAAGAAGAAGATAAAGAAGAAGAAATTAAGAGGAAGGTAAAGAAGAAGTAGAAGTGAAAAACAATTAAGAAGAATAACAAAAAGAAGACTAAGTTGAAGAAGAAGAAATTAAGAGGAAGGTGAAGAAGAAGTAGAAGAAGGAAAAGAAGGAGAAAATAAAGAGGAAGGAGATGAAGAACAAAAAAAGAAGATGAAGATGAAGAAATTAAGAAGTAGAAGGAAAATTAAGAAGTATAAGGAAAATAAGTAAAAAAGAAGAAGAAGTAGGAGGAGAAGAGAAAGGAGAATAAGAAGGAATAGGACAAATGAGACAAGAAAAAGAAGAATAAAAATGACTTGAAAGAGAACGAATGAAAAAAGGAAAAGAAGTAGAAGAAGTTACAGAGAATGATGAGTTATTATTATTAATATGATCAATATAATCTACCGGAACGTACATCACAGACCCTATGGCAGGGGTGCAGGGGGTGCAACCCCCTGCCGAACGCGAAGCGCGAGTTAATATACTCTACAACTGCAAAGTCACTCACTGATTGACATTAAAGATTTTCATGATGCAGGTTGATTTTTGAGGGGTTTTCTGGTGGAAACTCTTTATGAGTGAGATTCGACTAGGGAAAAACTTCAACATTGTTGATAAGGGGCCCCTATTTTTTTAGGGGGGGCCCAATTTACCCTTGATTTTTGGGACTTTTTATTTCGTTTTTGATAGTTTCGGATGAAAGTTAATATGATTTGAGAGGGGGTTGAACCCTAGAAAAAATTTCAAAAAACTCAATGGGGGGCATTTTGTAGGGGGGTCAAAAAAGTGAAATTTCTAAATATTGAGATATTTAGAAAATTCTTTTTATGATTTTGTAGTGCTTTTTAAGCTGAGCACATTGGTGTGTGGCGAAATTTTTTTGGTCGAGCCGTTTAGGGGTGGGGGTTGGGGGAAAATTGCTCAAAATTTTTTTTCAAAAAAGTTGTTTTAGGGAAAAATTCCAGTCTTTATAGTTGATAATGGGAGGTAAGTGTATTTTAAAAAAGATGAAATCAAATGGTGCTCAAAATATCGATTAAGGGGGTTGCTAGGGGGGGATGAATTAGGGGGGTAAATCTAAATATCGTGATGTTTGAAAAATTCTTTTTCCCATAAAATAGAGCATAGAAAACTATAGGTGCCCCGATTTGAAAATTTTTGAAAAAATCATCCCCCCTGGAGTAGGGGGCGAAAAACGCCATTTCACTGATTTTGGGGGGGCAAATGGAGGAAATTGGATTTTGAACTTTTTTGTTGATCGATAATATCAATTTTTTATCAAAGGAATTCAATGATAGAAATAGGCTCATGCTGAAAATGCATGAAAAAAGGTTTTCAATCACAAGGGGTAGTTTGTATAGGGGTTGAAAAAATTTGAGATTTTCATTTATTTGTTTTCTGTAGATTTTATTGTTGAGGAATGATAGAGCAATGAAATGAAGGTAAAAAGTATTCGAGAACATTTTTCGAAATAATCATCCCCTTGGAAGTTAGGGGTGCCATAATACAGGGATATTACAAGGATGCAATTTAGAAAATTTTTGACTTTTTTGTTTATGGGAAATATGAACTTTTTCTGATAGGAGGCTGATAGTGAAGCCGAGCTTTGAACAGAAAATAAAGAAATTTCCATATTTCGATTAAGGGTGGTTTTTGAGGGATGTTTTAAAATTTGGTCTTTTGAATTATTGAATTTTCAAAACTTTCATCTACGAGAGTTGATTGTCAATAAAAAAATAATTTGAAAGTGTTCATGATGATTTTTCAAAAAAATCATCCCCTTCAGAGTGAGGGATGCCCAAACTGAAGCATCTTGGAAAAATGTCATTTTGGAAATTTTTGAATTTTTTGTTTGATTATAGTTGAGATTTTTTCTGATTGCAAGGAAACATTAAAACCAAGTTTAGAACAGGAAACCAAAGAAATTTCAAATTCTTTGATAAGGGTGGTTTTTGGAGGATGTTTTAAAATTGAATCTTTTCAAAAAATGAATTTTTGGAAAATTTATCTATTGGTTTCCATTAACAATGAAAAAAAAACTCAAAAGTATTCTTGAACATTTTTTGAAATAACCATCCCCTTGGAAGTTAGGGGTGCCATAATACAGGGATATTACAAGAATGCAATTTTGAAAATTTTTGACTTTTTTGTTTATGAGAAATATCAATATTTCCTGAAAGGAGGCTGATATTGAAGCCGAGGTTTGAACAGAAAATTAAAGAAATTTCCAAATTTCCAATAAGGGTAGTTTTTGAGGGATGTTTTAAACTTTGGTCTTTTCAAATATTGAATTTTTGAGAATTGCGGCTATGGAAGTTGATTAACAATGAAGAAATAAATCAAAAGTGTTCTTGAGAGTTTTTCGGAAAAATGACCCCCTCAAGAGTTAGGAATGTCTAAAGTTGGAAATCTTGAAGAAATTGATTTCGATAATGTTGCGTTTCGTTGTACATGGAAAATTAGGACTTTTTGATTGATGATAGACATTGAATTATTCCTACATTATTATTCCTACATTAATATACTCTACAACTGCAAATACCACTGACTGATTGACATTAAAGATTTCCATGATAATTGCCAGCTGATATTAAGTGCAGATTTGACATCGGAAAGCTCAACTATTCTAAGTGGCAATTGAAAAAAAAACAACCCCTTTCAAAACAGGAGATATTAAGAAATTCGAACAAATGTGTTTGAAAATTATACAAAGAAATCTGCAGAATTGTCCAGCGTTTCATTACCGTCATGTGCATCACAGACTCAGCGACAGGGTGCAGGGTGTGCATGAAGAAGAAGAAGAAGAAGAAGAAGGAGATGAAGAAGAAAAAATTAAGAGGAAGGTAAAGATGAAGTAGAAGTAAAAAAAATTAAGAAGGAGAACAAAAAGAAGTCTAAGTTGAAGAAGAAGAAGAAGAAATTAAGAGGAAGGTGAAGAAGAAGTAGAAGAAGGAGAAAATAAAGAGGAAGGAGAAGAAGAACAAAAAAAGAAGAAGATGAAGATGAAGAAATTAAGAAGTAGAAGGAAAATTAAAAAGTATAAGGAAAAGAAGTAAAAAAGAAGAAGAAGTAGGTGGAGAAGAGAAAGGAGAATAAGAAGGAATAGGACAAATGAGACAAGAAAAAGAAGAATAAAAATGACTTGAAAGAGGACGAATGAAAAAAGGAAAAGAAGTAGAAGAAGTTACAGAGAATGATGAGTTATTATTATTAATATGATTAATATACTCTACCGGAACGTACATCACAGACCCTATGGCAGGGGTGCAGGGGGTGCAACCCCCTGCCGAACGCGAAGCGCGAGTTTTTACTTATACAATTGAAATGAAAATACTGACTTTATAATGGAATTTAAAATCGAATATGTTCTTGAAATAATGCAATAATAATTATTATCATCCAATAAAGGGAAAAAGTGATAGCCGAGTGCTGTAGCAGGTATCTGTTCAATCAGAGATAAGCTACGAATCTCTTAGGCCATCTTTGTAACGGTGAGCGATTGGATTGGCCAGAAAAAAAAGACTGTTCTTTGCCGTAAAATCGCAATGTAGGACTTTTGTATGCTCGATGTTCAACAGTGAAGCACAAAATTTTAGTGCGACAACAGCTGTTACGAACGAATTGTAGGTGGCAATCAGTGTGAATTGGCCGACCGGCTGATGCCAGTACAATTCTCGAAATTCCTCACTCACACACATGCAAAGTTTGTTTACTTCACTCCGTAGGCTGGCTGAACAGACTATAGATGACATGCTAATGACCTGATAGCACGGTCCTGTACCACAATCAGTGGCGGCTCGCACTCCAAAATTATGGTGAAGGACAAACCTAACAAATTAGGGCGCAAGCACTCGTGACTTATATTATGTGATTGAACAGATACCTAGCATGGCTCATGGCTATCATACAGCTGATCATTCGCTCAAAACATGATAGGATGGTAAATATCTGTAATATTTGGAGAGGGGGGGGGGGTAAATATCTGTAATATATAATGTTAAAGTATTATATTGGTAGAGGATTTTGATATCCTTTTCAAAACAGCCCATCAAAATTAAAAATACAATCTCAATATTGGCAATTTTGTCATTCTATGACAAGAGTACCAATTTTTTTTTTTTTTTTTTTTGTAGATTACGTCTTGGAGACTCCAGTTAAGGAGTATAAGACAAGTCAGATCAACAATTATACACAAGATACCATAATTACCATATCAGTTCGTTGAGATGAGGCTTAATTTTGATGTGAAAGGAACTCTTGTACACTATAAAAAGCTCTATCAACTAAATATTTTTTCAATTGTTTTTTAAATATTTCTATATTTTCAAGACTCTTTAAAAACTGCGGTAGCTTGTTGTAGAATATCTTACCAATATAACTAGGTTTTTGTTTGAATAAGCTACTATTATGACTCACCAAGTGATAATCTCCTCGGCTTCTTGTATTATAATCATGTACATCAAGATTTTGGTTAATATCTTTTGTTTTTACATATAAAGTAGCTTCATACACATATAAGCAGGGTACAGTTAGGAGACCAAGTCTCTTGAACAACGGCCTACATGAATCTAATCTATTTACTCTTTCTATACACCTAACCGCTTTCTTTTGGATCTTAAACACCCTATCAAGATTTTGTTTTGATGAATTACCCCATACTAAGATAGCATACCTAATATGTGACAGTAAGAGCCCATGGTAAGCTGTAAGAAGTAACCTTTTGTCATTCAATCTAGCAAGCTGTCGCAGGACAAATACCCCAGATGAAATTTTACAACATATTTTCTCAATGTATGGAGCCCAGGTCAAACGTCTATCCAACAAAACTCCTAGAAATGCAATTTTTTCTTCCTGGTCTAATTGATTATCGTTTACAAACACGTTTATAGCCCTATCTTCATTTAAATTATGTTTGTTTTTGAATTGAAGGTATTGGCATTTTTTACTATTTATAGTTAATTTCAACTGATTTAAGATTTGGACAATGGACTGCACACCTATATGGGCACTTATTTCTAAATTATCTAGAATGGAATTGCTGAAAATGAGTGATGTATCATCTGCAAATAAGAGGGCTCTACCACTAATTAATTCTTTAGGTAAACGGTTGACATATAGCAAAAAAAGCAATGGACCTAGTATTGACCCCTGAGGCACTCCAGCTTGGACCTCTAATTTATTAGATTTATTCTTTACTATACTATTCCCAACTACTGTAGTTAGTTCTACACATTGTTTTCTCCCAATAAGATATGATTCAAACCATTTCAGTTCAACCCCATTTACGCCTACATTTTGCAGTATTTCCAGTAAATTTCTATGATTAACACAATCAAATGCCTTAGAAAGATCTAAGAATATTGCAGTAGCTTTATCACCTGAATCTATTATATCTATTAGTTTTTCAACTAGAGAAACTATGGCTGTCTTTGTTGATCTCCCTTTCTGGAAGCCATGCTGTTCATCACAGATAAAGTTAGCTTCTTGAAGGTGTAGAAGTAATCTATTTAGAACTACTCTTTCAAAAATTCTACTTATTACATTTAAAATACTAATGGGCCTATAGTTTTCCACCTTTTCTCTATCACCACTTTTGAAGATTGGCAAGATCTTCCCCTCTTTCAAATTATCTGGAAAAACACCTTGTTCTAATGAATGATTGATCAGATGAATCAAAGGGTCTAACAATTGATCTTTACATTCTTTCAGAATTTTACTGGATACACCATCCATTCCTACAGTTTTTTTATTATTTAAACTATCAATGATATTTGACAACTCGTCTTGGGATACTGGGTGGAAACTTAATTCGTTCTGAATCCCCTCAGTATTAATCATGTTTGCATCACTAATAACTCTATTAAGAGATTTTTGAAGATTCCTAGCAACCAGTTGATAATATTTGTTAAAGAAATTACAAATGTCTACACTATCATCAATATATTTGTTATTTTCGTTAATTATTCTGGGGACACTAGTATAAGCATCTACATGAGCTTCTTGCCTATTTTTGTTTATTACATCCCACACTGCTGTGTTAAAGTACACACTATTATTCAAAATTTCAGCTGTTTTCTTACATTTCGCTCTTTTCACTTCTTTCGTGTAGTTTTTCTTCAGAGCTTTGTAATTACCTTCACTTAACATATTTCTAGATAGTTTGAATTCATCATATGCATCTTTAACCCTATTTCTTTCTGCAAGGATATCATCAGTTATCCACTCTTCAATTTTGTCTAATTTGTTTTTTACAGGGACTTTTTTAACTGGACAACTCATAGTAATATGAAACCTTAAAATATTAATGAAACTATCATAATTGTCATTTAAACTATTGCTATTATAAACCCTACTCCAGTTTTCTTGTAGCAGATTCTGCTTCAAACAATCGATATTCCTCTGTTCACATTGTTGAATTTCTTTCATTACTCTACTCTTTTTAATCGATTTATGACCTTGCAACCCCACCTCTAAGATTTGATAGTCATGATCAGATAGTTCCGAGCCGCCTAATCTTGTTTTAGAGTAATCTATATTAGTAAGGATGTTATCAATTATTGTTTGCGATGTTCTTGTGACTCTTATTCATGTATATAATATCCCTTAAATCTTCTGTCATTTTATTCTGTGTTGCAAAGTCTGTATTGAAATCTCCCGCTACAATAACGTTTGTAAAACGAGTAGTAGTAATCTCTAAAAGCCTATTGAATAGTTCGCAAAAATTGTTCCATTCCCCATTTGGTGACCTGTAAATACCTAACACCGCTACTTCGAAATTATTGTCGATTTTTACTCTCAAACCAGTAACCTCTAAATCCATTTCCACAGCAAATTTCTGTACATATTCTAAATTAAATGTTTGCATATTCTTAGCATTTTTAGTGAAGATACCTACTCCCGCACTTCGATGAGACGTCCTGCAATACGACGCTTTCAATGAATAGTTAGGAATATTGAGTTGTGACAATTCATCTTCTTTTAAACCATGCTCTGTGAAAATAACTATATCAGAAGCCTCTTCTTTCAAAAATACTTCGATTCTATCTATTTTGTTACGAATGTACTGAATATTCTGATGGAACACAGTGAGTACCGGTACTTCCCTATTATCCCTTATTACTTTCTCATTGCTTTTGAATATTGAAGTACATCTACTTAATCTCTTAGAATCTTGGGGGCCTATCAGATTGTTACAAGAGTTCCTTCCACTAATGCTATCCTGATTTTTTGGTCGATTAACGTCTTTTAATGCAAATGAAGATATGAATTTATCATGTGAAACTAGTTCCCCTTCCCGGTTTTGAGCCACTTTACTAAAAAAAGGTTCGTTAGATGATTGTTTAGGAGAATTATTGACAGTAGATTGCAAATGCACCATGCCTCAACAGTTTCATTGAACAAATCAGAGTGGATTGTCAAAATTTATATTTAATTGAGACTGCTAATAATAATAACAATAATAATAATAATGAGGCTATTCGAATAATTATCAGAATTATAAGACTTCTTGGAGTCTAGATCAAATAAATAATTTTTTTGATATGTTGAAGATGGGTCTTAGACCTGCAACGGTAATGAGTTGAAGATGACAAATTCTGTCACATCTAACATTATAGAAACGTAAATATCTTTCAACTAATTTACCTTTTGTTGTAACATTCCTAACAATTATTGAGCACTATGTGTTTTGAGTGATATCAGTCATATCATTGAAAAATGAACAGTCTCAGATTTCAAACCTCTCTGATATAATTTGAAATATATTCAATAACTTCGTTTTGTATAGTTTTAGATTCGCTTGTGAAAATAGGTCTGACTTTTCCATAATGTGTTCTTATTTCTTTTGACCTTATTTCTATGGAGAAATTGAAAAGTTATTCGAAATTACCACAATTCAAGGAAGAAATTGCTTCATTCTGTCCATGAAAGCCAGCTCTTGCTTGCTGAGGAAAAAGACAGCTTGAACTAAAAGTTTCATAATTATTTGGTTCAAACAAACATTTCATTGAAGTTAGCTATATGAAGCCTTGAACAAGCCGGATTTTAAGTCATTGGGAATATACATTGATACTAACCAAATAATAATAACTAAATAATAACTAACTGTGCAAATTCTATGAATAAAAGTACCCAATCCCAAACAAACCCAACTCAACCTACATGGACAAACTCACAAAACTTGAACTAATAACGAATTTAATGTGTCAAAATACTTTCATAAATTATAATTGAAATGATTTGTTATACACGCCTTGATGAACCATTCCAAACTCAATTTGTTTCAGACACAAAGCTAAACCAACTATTGATTATTTACTGGACTACAAACAGAACTGTAACCAAAAAGGTTAATTAGTATCAAAATGTAGCATAATAGCTTATTACTTTGAAGACGCTTTGAATGCTTTTTAATAGCTTATTCAATACTCCAATATTAGAATTGAACTTTAACAATTAATAATAATATGCGAAATGATTAGTTAGGTTATGTTATTACTGAATCCTACTGCTTCACTAGGTAACTGGCATACGGCTGGACTGCCTCTGACCACAGCACCACAGCGCTACTAGCGAGTGTTTGTGATAAGTTCAGGTGAAGGATATTTTGAATTCCTTCACTACGTTGTTAACATTCCCAACAACAACATTGTGTTGCCATGGCAACCAGTCAGCACACATGCAACCGCTTCGTAATGAAGTGAAGGACTTTTCAGACTGTAAGAAATCCCTTCACTTGCCGATTGACAGACCTCAGCCAGCTTACCAATAGCCAGCAGCTCCATTTCAATTATGATTATAAAAATAATGAATTTATCATAATTTTTATGTGATTTTCACTCATTTTGAAATAAATTAAGTTACAAAATGTTCAATTTAAACAAGTAATCCCAAAAAAATAATTTGTAAAAAATTAATAAATTCACTGGTGAAAACTCCTTCATGTCCTTCCCCTGGCCGGCCGCCACTGTAGTAACTACTTAGGCCGTGGTCAGACTTCATGCATACTCCGACGAGTAAATGGACGTGCGTGCTCGCATCTAGACGTCAGAGTAAAACAAACGTTGATAAACCGGTTTGATTGGTCACAGTAGAGAAGAGTTGGTTGTAGGAGGACTTGCGCACACGCACGAGTCAATTCTGGAAGCAAGTTTGTTTGATTTTCTTTGCGTGGTCGTCAGTGTAAAAATGAACGTTGAGCAGTTGATTACGATTGTGTTTGACCAAAATCTATTGTGGGACCAATCCACAAAGGATTATCATAACAGAGATTTCAATGTGACCGCTAATCTTTCCACAGGCTTAATACAAGTCCAAAAATTGCTTTGTTTTTCAATCTTTGTGCTGATTCTGTTTAAAATATAATAAAACGTTCCTAGTGATATCCGAAAATAATAGAAAAATTTTCTATCAGTTCTTCGTAGATAAGGAAAAAGTAGCTTGAATTCTCCTTGCGTCTCTCTTGTTAAATTAATATCATTCACTCAGCTATCTTTTTCTTCATTAACAAACAAAATGCGCAATAACAGATTGTCTAACAATAACTGGTCAATGCCTTTGAAGTATAAACTCGCAGGAATAGGAAGTTTGCAATGTGACCACTCTTACTCTGACGACCTACGTGTACGACCTGCTCGCAAAACGATCTACTCGTCAGTCGCAAGCAGTCTGATCCACAGCCTTATACATAAATTATAGTTTACTATTACCGGATTAATTATTTTACAATTACTCCACTGCAATTTGTTATTTCTTTGAATTGACAGAATTGTCACACAAGTTTCACATAAATATTGAAAATAAACTTTACTAGTGAATTCAACACTTGAGCATAAGCGTATCCAGAAATTTTTCAAGGGGGGGGGGTCCACTTTACCAGAGTTGTCCTCTCACCAACAAAACTTTTATTCACTTTGTAACTACAGCAAGTATCACAGCAGCCGTAGTTCAACAACAATTCAATTTTATCCTATTTATTAAGTTCATTCATTCAATTTATTAGTTAAGTATTATACTGTACTACTTATAACACAATACATTTTATAAAGTTTTTTTTAAGATGTTAAAAAGTTGCAAAACCCATTTTGCAATTTCCAAACTCCATGTTTTTAAAAAGACAACATATTTTTCGACACCCATCCCGTGTGAGATGAAAGGTGACGGGAATAGGTGAAGACAACAATATATAACAATACATTAAAAGAGTGCTTTCTATGAGTATGAAATGAAGAAACCAAGTACCCTGATGTGTATCTTATTGAGAGGGTACTAGAGAAGAAAGGTAACAAATTGTATGTGAAATGGTTGGGCTTTGATTCGAAATACAATTCATGGATTGATGATAATAATAGTGTTGTCTGAAAAAATAATTATACTATCTCTGTATTGAAAAATGAAATTGAAACAGCACAAATCAAAACTACCACTGATTAACTTTGATAAGTATTTAAATGAGAAGAACAGAAAGCAACAAATGAGACACAGTGCACTTTTGCCAAATAGTGTAAGATGAATTTATTGTGTGTGGACCATCCAATGTTGGAAAAACCAATACAGTTTTTATTTTATTATTTGCAGGAAATGGTGTTAAATCGTTATATTTATATGTACTTACCAAATCTCACCAGCAAGACTAGTATGAACTTCTCAAGGAAATTATGAGTCGAGTCCCTGAGATTGGATTCAATTTGTTTCAACATAATGAAGAAATCCCACGCCTGATTGATTTCTGAACTATCACAACTACTGTTTGAGGATGAAGTCGATGTTTCTTTAATTATTAATGTTTTAGCTGTTTTTGCCTAAAAGTAATGGATTATACGCGAATATTTTCTTTTTTCAGCCAAAACAAAATTAAAACAAGAAATCAAAAATCCATTGAAAAATTAGAAACTAATACTAACGGCAGTAATTATTTTATTCACTATTAAAACTTGTATAAATGCACGATTGTATGGCATTGTACCAGGACCGAGAACGAAATTATTAATTTTACTTCAACACCGACCGTGATCCACGCAGATACTGAGCTTCTGGAGAGTTGAAAAGCTCAAACGGAAGTCTATAAAATCATGTTGTTATTTTATCATGGAAAAAGAATTCACAATGTCAACATTTGCGAGCTATGCTACTATAATAGGTTTTTTCTTGAATAATGACTTCTCCTAGTTTTGTTGTAAAATTCTAACCCACTCTTTCTGGATAATGTACCGTACATTAAAGTTCTCTCCTCTATCGTATAAAGATGTAAACATGCTACAATAATGGCTACAATAACAGCCGCCATGCTCAGTTCTCAACACTCCAATATTGTAATATTAATTCCGTCTAGATTAAATTTTGTTCACTAGAATTATCATCACTGGTGATTGAGAATTATTCTCAAGAACCTTTCCTACAGCAAAAAAGCATTCTATCTAGTGCTTAGTCATCTCAAATGGGGGGGGTCCGGACCCGGGACCCCCCCTCCCTCTTGAATACGCCCCTGACTCTGAGTAGGCACTTGACTGTGTTTGAAGAATCCGTCAATGCGAAATGGCCCTCAGATAAGTGTTGAATTAACTAGTAACGTTTATTTTCAATATTTATGTTTAAATAGTGAAAAAGTAATATAAATTTCAAGTTGGATTATATTCGATACAAAATTTTTAAACTTGTATGCCTACAATATTTACTGCCTACTAATAATTTTTAGGTTTTTATTATTTTGCATGAACTTTTCATTTCTGTTTTACAGATCGGAGTGTGAAGGTGAAGAGAGCTGCAGTCAAGAAGAAACATCAATGGAGGAGAGCAATGAAGAAGAAGAGGAGGACGAGAATTCCGCTCCTCCTCTAGATAACAAAGTTGTTCTCCAGCTCTCATCGGGCAATAAACCAGCTACTTATAAATTAAGAGATTCTAGGTAAATATAAACAGCAACGTTTACGTTTGTATTTTGTCTGTATCAATGAATAAATTCCCATGGTCTGGCTGCACAGGTGAGTGTGTATACTATCTAGCACACCTCTGAGCTACTTCCTGCGTGCAAGAGACGTTCGACAGAGACGTTTGGAAAGCAACAATATTTATTTCCCTTCTCAAATAATCCTATTGTGAGATAAAAGAAACTAAATGTCAAATTCTACTGAAGGCTCAGTAAAATTTGACTACATTTAGTTTCATGTATCACATAATGGAAAAGCTGTGCTACATGTATGAAGGCAGTATAAAAGTTTTCTATAGCATTCAAATGACAAGGCACGACTCTATCGAGTGGTAACTCGATATCGACTGTTATCGACTCTAGTTCTCTAGTGACTCTTGCTTTCATGACAGTGTCCGGAGACTCTCTCACACTTGTCAGACACTTTCTACCATAAGGCGAAATACTCTCATAATAGTTTAATTATATTATTGCAAGTTATATGGCTATGAATGATTCATTATAGTATGTGAAACTTGTATTTTCCAGGATAATTGAGATTGCAGGTGGACGGGAAGTCTTCTGTCAAAGTCGTAGTAAAGCTTTAAGGAAATCTAGATCGGAAGACAAAATGAATTCAACAGCACGTAGATTGAAATCACCTGACAGACCTGGAGGTATATGGGAACTGCGATCAAGGTAAGGCACTGAAAAATCATTAATGCAGATGTAATGGTTTTTTGAAGGAGGATCAGACCTAAGGTTGATAATCACTGAACTAATTAAGGAGAGCCTTTTTCATTATTTCAGACAAATACCAGTGTTTATACTACAATAATTGAAAAATAACTGCTCCATGTTGTGTTGAACAGTTTTAATGTGATGCTGCGATTAAATCTACAAATTTTGTATAATTTATAAATCAATTCATTATCAATGTATAAAGAAAAGAAGTAACTCATGCATGAGGATCACTGAAACAAGTGTCTTCCTTTGTTTAAGAGATTGTCTAAATTTTTCACTTAATTCTATTGGAAAACATAAATTAGACGTACATCTTCAAATCTATAAGCCCAAGCTTATTACCTCCATGCTCTAACTAATTAGATCTTCAATAATCTGAAATGATAATCTGTGATAACCTGCTAATGTAGAGTTTGTAAACCAATGAAAGCTTGATCATTTATGAAATCAAGAGATACTTTTAATGAAATTTCAGTGTGATGCATTAATTTTTGTCTGATTAATGCATACTTTTAAATACCACATTGATCCATTTCAAGGATTTGTACGTGCACCGTACTTATTATGAATCTTGGATGAAAATATGATATTTATTAGTATTAGTAAAATACAGTATTTATGATTACACAGCGCTCCACTTTTGGAGCTAGACCACAAACCAGGTGCGACATTTCTGAACCATGAAGTGTCAGTTCTAATTAGATCTCAAGAACTGTTAAAAAAGACAAGTTGACGCCGATTGAAACACTAAATTTTTGTACTGAGTTTTTCTGTTCAATATTCATCACCAGTGGAATGTGATTCAGTAGCCACTTCATCATAGTCTCTTTCAGGAGCATCCAAGTCTTCTCTGGCATTTTGAAATTTGCCTTCTTGAATTACCTCTGATATATGTACCAATGCACAAATGCCCCTCTTGTTGAACATCAGGTCGAATTTCTGGACACTGGCGGAGGCTGATAATTGAAACCAATTGTCTCATGTTCTAATTCACAGTGCAAGGCTGAAAAATAAATTTTATTTGCGATTGAAATTAAGCCATATCTCATTTTTTCCAATAAAACTTTGCCCAAAAAAACTCTTGGAAGCGGCTAAAACTGGCTATAAACAATGAATGACCAGACCGCAGTTGAAACATGAATAGGAAATAATTCTAATTCAATTTGGAAAAGAGGTTATTAGAATTGTGGAAAATTACGTTGACCTCGAAATTCACAAAGTGTAGGAATAACTAGGTACAGTATTTGAATTAATTGAAGAAATTAAGCAAGAAAGTTGTGAAGATGGAAACTTTGATATTTCTTAACATAACCTATGCTTACAAATATTTGGACTCTTGTAAAAATTTAGTAATAGAGACAGTTTTAGGCTAAAAACCTGTTGTTTCTTTACAATAAGTTGTATTTTGACTGTATCAATAAATAGATAAAATAGATAAAGTGCAAGTAGATAAGATTAGCATCCTTGCGTTTCAAGTCCCTTATGAAAAAAATTGTTTTTAAAAAAATTCCCGATCATTGAACCAATTTCTTTTCTCAACTGTGCACAGCAAGCATTCTAAATATCAGTTCTTTGTTTACAGAGCGAGTGAAGGGAAAAAGAACCATGGTTCTCATGAAGTGACTGAAACCGTATTCTCATCAGAAGTGCATTCTGTGAAGCATGCTAGGGCTCCATCGAACAAAGGTAATGCACTTAAGTAATAATTTAATCTAGTTAAGCCTACTTTTTTCTTATTAGCTTTCACTAGCTAAAAACCTACAGTGATTTTATATGGAAATAATACTAAGTCAATATAGCTGGAACCAGCCCACAGATATACAGAAAATATATTTACCCTATATTATCCAAATGTATGAAGCTATGTTTTCTATATTGCAAATAATAATTACATTTACTAAGTAGTATTGAAGGGTACTGACTTGTATTTATTTCTCTTACATTTATTAAACCTGATTAAAACATTATACTGTGCTCACACTAGTATAGTATTACTATTATATCTACTTTTCAACCTTATTACAACCTATTCACAGTCTGAAAATCAAGCATTACCCAAATAGGCCAAGCTTATTAAATTTTATTGTATTTTTATTGAAAAATCTTCATAAAACATACAAGCACACATCAATATAACTCTGATATCAATAAATCACATGTACAGTAATACAGTATTATTGGATCTTCTCAAGTTGTCATAACCTACTTAAATTTCACAATTACCTTTCAATGTCGAGCAGAGAAGTCTCATGTAGAGATATCTGTTAATTTCGAACCTGATCCCAAGATATTCAAGGTGTCATTAATTCAAAATTTGATATAATCGATCTTGTAACATGCTGACATGCAATGTAAGATTTAGGCATGGTGTACCCGAAGGGTCACCGTCTAGTATGTTACCGGTTTTTATGCATTATGCCCTCCTTTTTTGTAGCCCATATAAGCCTGAGACTTCTGTGTGGGTAATGAGGAGAATAGAATGATGTTATGAATGGTATACCTACAATTCTATGTGGGTTCTGAACCACCGGATAAGTGATAATAAAGCTATCACACGAATAAGTAAGTGTTAAATTCACCAGTAGAGTATTTTCAACAATTATTTATGTTTAAATATCAAGTAAAAAATGAATATGAGACTACAACATCAGATAATACATTTGATAGCATCATGCTACCCTCCAAGCGTAGCCCCGAGCACCCATGACTGAACATCACGATCATCCTGGCACCACGCTCAGCGAGCGGCCAATCAATCTCTTGGTTATTCAGATTTCTTCTTACAATATTAACCAAGGAAAAAATGTCTCTAACGTTGGTTCCCGACAGAGAAGCTCTGTAATTAATTTTTTAGAACTTTCCAATAGTAATCCTTGTCATTTGCAGTGTCTGGTGGAGGCTCGGTAGTATTTGACGATATAGAAGAAAATTGGAATGGCCGGGGGCGAGGAAGGGGAAGAGGCGGGGCCGGTGGCCAATCAGGAGGCGGCATTTCGTCGGGGGGCAGCACTCCCAGTCCGCCCGGAAGCAACTACCATTGCAGTGTTCCTCCTGCGCATTTTTTCAAGGTACTTCAATATTCTTATTATTAGTGATGATGATGATAATGTGGTGTATATCCGTGAAGAATAATACAGATGTTATCAACAACCACGTACATAATTAACACACGAGATTCTATAATTTTGACTGTCACATCATTTTCAATCTCTATCAGGCTTTATCAAACGTTTGAAGAGATTGAAAATGACGTTACAGTAGAAACATTAGTACTGTATTTCGTGTAATTATTATATTAGTGGTTGTTGACATCTATCTTTATTATTCATTATTGTTTCACGGTACTTTCCTGTTTGCTTTTCTGCAATCTGCTATCTGTAATTATGTATAGAAACTAATTTAGGGTAAATTAATATTTAACTGAAACCTTGTGATACTGAATTTTAATAGCACTTTCCAGGTTTTAATGAACACAGTATAGGTAAGCACACAGGAAACACATCAGTATGACCTTATTACTGGTTAGACTTATAAATTCTTTTAGTGAATTTTGTTTGAAATAAGCTGATAGTCGTAGAACTGGATATAAGTCACATTCACAAGCAAAACGGTATGATCCAGGCTTGGAAAACATCTCCAGTAAAGTGAAGGATCAAGACTAATAGGCATGAAAAGTGCATGCAGTACTTGACATGAAATAATAAATGCAAGAAGATCCTTGATAAAAATCAAACTAAGAATAAAATTGTCTGTAAGTTTTGTCCGATAAAACTACAAGTTTATTGTACAATTAGCAAAGTTAATTCACTTCAAACTCTAACGTGTTTGTTGGGCCATTTCAGCATATTTTGTTGAATATCTAAAACAAATACTGTACTTATCGACTCCTGACATGTTCTATTTGATTTCTCAACTTATTTACCGTAGAACTTGATCAACTAAGAAGTAAGATGAAGCCATTAGAGATTTTTGAAAAAGCAAATTGATGGGGCTAGCTGCTATAGTGGAATTGATTACAAAATAGGACTGGCAGAGGAGCTGGCTCGGTGGCGGTAGGGGGAGCGAGGTTGCCACATTGTTCTCGGCTGTCGCACCTCGGTGGACTTCTCGTCAACTCACAGGCGATTCAAACGCTTAGGTTGGCTGTCGGGTAGAGACTGAGCACGTAGCGACAACTTGGCAACACTGTGCGGTTTTATGAGATATTATTGGACGCCGCTTACCGACGCCCACGCACTCACAACCTGACTCGAACCGGTTCCAGTCCTATTTTGTAATCAATTCTACTGTAACTCCCGCCATTTCCAGTAACTATGCAAAACACTCATTTTTTATGATTATTCATGTAAAATTGTTGGGGGGCCACCATCTGTCCGACTATCCATTTCTCCTAATATACCATTTGTCCGACTTTCTTACGACTTGTAATTAAATAAGAAAAGTACGTGTTACCACTTGACCGAAAATCAATTTGTCCGAATATACCACTTGTCCGACTATCACATGACATCTTATAAATTCAGAAACCACTTCACCGAATATACCACTTGTCCGACTCTACCATTTGTCCGACTCGACTGTAGCGCATTCTAGCGGCGTAGTTTATCACGCCTAACCGAAAATATCGTGTTTTTTTATTTTTTCACACACTATCAAATGTTTACTTTTCGTTATAATAATTTGATAACTAGAAACTGCTGTAATAGTGTCAAATAGGATTAATGAGTATATTATGACTGTGGTCATGGTTTGTGACATGAACACTAGATGGCATTGAGTTATTGGCATGACGCGTCGAGAAATCAGCCAATTACCAATCAGCATGAGTTTGCCATTAAATTTGAAATATTGGAATTGTTCAGATTGAAGTTTTCTTCTAAAACCAAAATCTTAATTCAAATAGAGTATTAATTCATCTCCTTTTCACATTGTGAATGATTGTGTTATGAAATCTTGTTTAAGATTCAATCAAATTAAGAGATAACTGTTTTGTTATTATGGGAATGTTTTGCTCACAAAAATCAAACCTTTGCTGCTTTGAATTCTGAGTAGAGTATAAGACCATACTTGTATAAATCCAAGTTGTGTTTAAGTTATTGCATGAGTCTCTTATGTATAAAAACCTAGCTCACGAGCCACAACACTTACAGTCAACAATTATTGTGAGATTTGTATTGCTCAATAGCCTACTGTGCATAAAACTTACATTACACAAATCAAGTGTTAGATTCTCAATTCTTGAGGTATGAGTTAAATATGAGACTCAATTTTCCCAAAAGTTCATCTGTTAATCAATATATTATATGGATCTTGAAACCCTATCAGAAGTTCCCTAGGCATATTCCTGATATCAATATTGTTGGTCGTTAATGAGGTCAACATAATTTTCAATTGAGGTGGTGAGAGAGCATCAGAATCGACCTTCTCCTCCATTTTTGAGCTATTTAAAAAGTGCTTTTCATTTTTAGGATAGTGAGCAGTGAATTCGTTGGATCCTACTTCGAAGTACATAAAAAAACGATAGTTCTGGACACAGACTCCATAGTTCTATAGTTCCTGACCGGTTAGAGCAATAGTTCCGTGAAAGTACCATGAATACCTTCCATTCCTCAAACATGTAGCCTACCTCATAGTCTAGGTCTAGATACCTTGAAGAAAGTATATCATAGAAATCTCTGTTCGCAAGTTTAATTTTCTTTCTATTCCCACACTTAGTAAAAAATAATTTGGTGTAATGTTATTGGGGAATTGAAATTGAAGTTTTTCATTGGTACTGTTCTTTGTTGGCATAATATAATGAATGTGATAGCATTCAGTAGCATAGCAGAATACTAGTCTCAAAGAGATTTATATCAATAATTTATTTGCCGAATCTGAGTCGAATATCACTAACTCTCAATTTATTGGCTAATAGACAAATATCTAATCTAATGGCTGAACAACAGAGCTAACCTCAAAAGATGAAAACTATTTTTATTTAATTTTCTAGCTTAGCATACAGAGATAGGCGATAGATAATGCAGAAGTATCTCTAGAAGGCGTTGATTAAAGGCTAGAGTACCTAGTGCCTGGGACATGATAATTCTGCCGCTAGAATGCGCTACAGTCGAGTCGGACAAGTGGTATATTCGGAGAAGTTGTTCTGGCCTTATAACGCGTCATGTAGAAGTCGGACAAGTGGTATATTCGTGCAAATGGTTATTCGGACAAGTGGAAATACTTAGTTGAATTAATTTTTGACAACAGGTACAAAAGTCGGACAAATGGTATATTCGGAGAGATGGAAAGTCGGACAGAAGGTAGTGACCCAAAATTGTTCATTTTTGGCTTATTGTAGAGGAGACAGAATTTGGCGTTGTGCCTGTAGTCTCCTTTGATTGTAATAAATAATATTTAGAATGTTTTGACTTGAAGATTTATTTGAAAATCTGTCAAGACCTAGGAATACTATTCGAGTCCTGCAGCTTCTAATTTCGTTTGAACATTGTTTTGCAGGTATCGAACTCAGTATCAGATGGCGAGTCAATATCGCCAGAGAGGGAGCGTGCCGACAGCAAAGTGACGCGTGTGATTGGTGGATTACCGATTGCCGAGTACGAGGGCTCTCCCAGAAGATATGGGCCTCGACCGCAAGAAAACCCCGTTCTTCCCAGTGCGCATAGCCTTCTTGCCTCGCCCTCTGTCTACATGCCTCGACCTGGATTCCCTCAGGTAATTTGAAGGCTATAAGATGAAAAATATCAAATTTAAATAATATTACTTATCTATTTTCCTTTTACGGCATAATTAGATCATTTTAGTCAATATTAATAATAAAATACTTCGCACAACATTAATGAAATTTTCGAAAGAAACATTGCTAAAGATCACCAAGAGAAGTCCTATTTAAAGAAAGCATGAAGTATTTGACCAGTTTCTCCTGGTCCTCCTTCATTATCTTTCCGCATTGTCCCATACTTTTTCATTCGTTCTGATCTTCTTTGTCGTTCTTCATTTGTAAATACCCAGTCTGTCGGTTGTCTATTTTTGTTTTGAATCTTGATTTTATTTCTTTAAATTTTCGACCCTGTTTTTTTCAAATCATTCAAATTCTCTAATTCATCCTACTTGCTGCTTCATATCCCACAGTTTCTCTATTATTCTCCTTGATAATCTGGTTTCTGGTGTCCTAAGAATGTTTCAAAAGAAACATTGCTAAAGATCACCAAGAGGAGTGCTATTTAAAGAAAGCATAAATTATTTGACCAGTTTGACGCTCTATCTTTAAGCCTTATTAGCGTCTAGAATAAAATGCACAGAGCAGGAGAGATTAGATGATTTACTTTATTCATGTAGATTACAAAATGCACAGTCTTAGATTCTAGATTACGATAGTTAAAAATATGTGAGTACTGTCATTGTTCTATGAATTTTACAAAGCTAAACTAAAAAATTATTCAATGATATAAATATGAGATGCAATTTGATAACGATAATATGATTTTGATGTGTCTAAATGAAAAGGCGAAGTTTGAACACATAAATGTCCATTCTTGGAAAATGATATTCAAAGATATCCTTCTCATCAACACTTGACTGTAATGAGGTACAAAGAGGCCCGGGCTACAGTTCACGAGGCAGATCTAGGATGATATGGATTTGCAAAATATATGGAAAGTAAAAAATCGAGAAACTAGAAGCTGTGAGAAATACCTCGATATTAGAGAGTTTAGGCATAACTACGTTAACGATAACGCTAATGCTAACCTGTGCATATAGCATGCACACCATATGCATATAACCTGCTCTATATAACATCAAGCATAGAGTTTTAGGTTGGTATTAACGTTATCGCTAACGTAGTTTTGCCTAAACTCTCTATCTATAATAATACTTCCATGTATTCAATAAATTTATTCATTCAACAGAAACATTGCTCTTGGTAATTCAATTTGTTCTTATTTATTTTAGAGGGTTGTTTCTGACGAAGGTGATGAACCAGCAGATGAACAAAGTCCTTCGCATTCCTTAATGAATGAAACACGGACTACTTTTGACTACCTCTACGAATTCTCTGAAACTCGCAAAGTTCTTGAGGACTTTTTCAAACCAAGTGATAATAAACAGAATAGCTCGCAACAGTTTCAGGTAATTGTATTTTCAATTGTTAATTTATAGCTAGAGGTAAGCTTTCATCATTTTGACCTCTAACACTGATATAGAACGACGTTATTCGTTTTTGTAGTATATTTGAAGCTTTTCAGCGTTCTGTTTTGCGTTTGCACAAAAAGCTTCCACAAAAAAGATGAGTTTCGGATCAATATTCGATTATCAAGTTTCCTGTTGTGAAAATCATTTCTTTTGTGGTCACTATTTCCCAAATTCCAAGTTTTAAATCATTATTATTAAACCTATTCAATTTTCAAACATCTCATTGAACGTACCTAAATTGAACCACGAATATTCATTCTTTTTTGAGTCACTATTAAAATGCTTAATTTCCAGTTACTCTATACAAATTTATCACAATAGTGTTATTTTTCTATGTTTTTAAAACGATCATAATACTTCGGTATTTTTCTATTTTATTAGCTCTCATGATTTTTATTTGTTTGTTAATTTCATTTTTTAAATACCGGTAGTTTAAAATTAGCTTTTGCGTTTGCTTGATATTATTTTATTTTTTGTTGATTCTAAATTATGCACTTGTGAACCAGAACTTATCACTTTGAATTTTTCGTGCTCTCTGTAGACGCTTTAATTAGACACCTACACCACACCAACAAATTATTTTAATTCACGACCTCATTTCACATCCACATACAAATTAGCATTTACCACATCTAGACTTTATCCACATAGTAGCATTTCTTCTCATAACCGTATGTAATATCTGCCTACTTTTAATATATCTCTCATTTTAATTTTTTATCAATTCACCGAATGATTTCTTTCCATAACATTCAGCAGAACTCATTTCTGTTTGCTATAAAGTGGTTGGCGTACGCAAAACTAGTATTCTTCTCGTATCTCAAGGAAAAAGATAAAGAAATTGCATTCACGACATCAGAAATTAATTGCATTCACGACATCAGAAATTAATTTATATTTACTACATCCTACAAGTATTTTTCTTATCGTTCATTAATCTTATTTGATTGTGGAGGATTATGGAGTAATACATTCTTTTACAATGAATAAAACTATAAGCAAGTTGCATATTTACTGTATTTAAAAGTGTGTCACGAGCTCATGAAATTACATACTACATAATTAGTTGATTTCTCAATTGAAATTTAAATAACATTTTTGTCTTTGTTAAAGTGTAAGTAGTTTGCAAAAATAATTTGTAAGGAGGCGTACCTTATTTACAATCATATATTTTAGACAGTGTTTTGTCTATTCAGGCTTATGTGGAATTAGTTTTCTTCTCTGAAAATAATAATAATTGTACTGTAATTAAATATATTTTCGGGTTCAGCTAGTTTTTATTTCTTTGCGAGGTCGATGTCATTCCATAAAAAGGGGGATGGTGAAAGGTTGATAAGGTTAAAAGGTTCATCTGGTGTTAATTTTTGTGTTTATCTTCCCGATTTGCATCCTCAGAGTTCTCGATTATTATTAATTCCTCTAATGCTTCACGACCTCTTATTTTCGGGATAGAAAAATACGTTAGAATACATATAAACACTTATTTATGAAATATTAATGATCACTTGTTGATAAGCCCCAAAAATTGATGTACAGTACTTGATCTTCTAACTCAACGATTACATTCTTGAAGCTTAGTGAACTGAAAATTATCGATAATGCATGCAGGGATTTTCTTATTTTCACTCGCTTTTTGGTACAGCTTTCCGATAGCTTCACAAACTTAGTATTACTTGAATACTATAGTGAATAGTAAAGTGAAAAGAGCGCTTAGTGGGGATTTTCTGTTCAATTCAGGAACTAGACTATGAGTTGAGAAGACAGGGTGGTGGAGACAACGCTTACGTCGGTCTTAGGCTAGCAAAAGCTTCGCCTCAGGAAGAAACCCCCTCAGATCCAGTAAGAAAGTCAAATAGCAATGAGGATCCTACTACAATAGACCTGCTAAACTTACAGGTCAGTAGAGATATCTCTCTTCTGTGCTTTGCTGTATTTTCAACTCAATGTACGGCAAAACTATTGTTTTCAAACTTAATTCCTTCATTTTTGTAATAAGGAAAATTCCTTCTAATTCCATAAATGTAGGAGATTGTACTCGATGTATTGCTGTCAAAATTCATGGGGGTTGGAAGTTACAAACGCACCGCATGTCAATGTCAATCGATTTGTACCTCTAATTCGTGAAAAGCTACATGTTCAAATGCTCGTTTGACAATATTCGGCATGCTACAATCTCTGTTCAGTTCATATTTTTATTTATTAATTGTATTCATTGATCCATAACGATTGTGTTCATTTTCAGTAGGTTTAATGTATCTTACAAGTATTTTTCAACTGTACAACTTTATAGAAAGTTGATAGGGGTATTACAACACAGGTTGACACATCGTGAAAGCCACCTGTATTATTAGGTAGATATCAGAAATCTTTATTTAAAAATTACAAAACTAATTATTTGGAATTGGTGTCACATGGGTTTGAAAACCTGTACTTGATAACAAATTTCTGCATTAGATATCAATTCCTTCATATCATTACTGCTGAGTTTAACCCATGAGCAAACTAAATGGATTATTTAAATAGCTTTTTATCGACAAAATCCATTCTATAACATAACACATCTTTCATCATTAAACAACTTATGATCCGAATTTTATTTTTTCTTTAATGCGATTCAAACTGTATGACTGGATGAACCTTTTCCATTTGTTGATACCTTTTCTTGTGCATAATCATTCATTGTAATGCATGTTTTCCATCTCTTCATTTATTATTGATGTATTCAATATCTCAATGTGCATTGACTAACTGAATGTTTTCTAGATGTTGAATTAAAAAATGTATTCTAGTATAATCATTTGTTCGTTTTAAATTATCATTTGAATGCATTCTCACTTTCAGGCATCCTTTCCAATCTTTTGTATATGCTTATTTTATCAAGTTATTCGGCTGGTTGCACAAAAGCCAATTAAATTTAATCCCCATAGAATGACGTCATTCTACGGAGATAAAACTTAATGATGATAATTTAGTTGTACAAAGCATAGGGTTACAAGCGATAACACCGATCAGGCTAACCGGCGTAAGAGATACTTAACCGCCCCTTCATTGAGAATTAAATTTCAAGAACTCCTGTTACGTTACATTTTATAGGTTAAGTATATTGTACCAGAACACGGAACTGCAAATTAGGTCGTAGGTGTTAAAAACCTTTCAAAATTAATAAAATTATTGAGAATATAAAAATATTGAGATAGTTTAAGAATGATTCAATTAGTTCACTATGAAATGATTCATCTTTTTTCTCAACTTCAGAATCAGCTGTTGATCAAATTACAGTGTTGCCAAATTGTGCCCGTTCGGTTGACGAAAAATAACTAATGGATCTTTGTGTAACCGAAATAAAGCTGTTAAACTTATGACAGTTAGTTAACTGACATTAAACTCCTTATTTAATTGGCTTTCATGCAACCGGCCGATTATTTTGCCATTTTACTACAGAAAAATAACAGCTCCAGTGCTTTCATGAAAATACTAGTTATATTGTAATTGAAAAAATTGCCATGTCTAATTCCAATAAAGTATGTAATTCCATTTTGATGTGTTGACTGCGAGACAATTATATAAAAAAAGTCTATTCAGGTACATAGCCAGAAACAGGGATAGTTTCAAATTTCAGGTTGCAAATAATGTGTATGGCCTACGAAATAACTCTATAAAACAGTGCAAAATTGAATATTCTGTTATGGTGACTGTACGAAAACAAATAAGATATAAAAGTAGCAAGTTGATAAATCTGATGCCTTCCAAATTTCTGTATGTTGTGAATATTGGGAAGTATTGTCTGAATGTAGAACAAAGGTCGTGGTTGAAGAGACATTACTTTTTTGATGTCAGTAATCTAGAGTAGTTATTAATAGTGCTGAATGGTTGAATCTACTAAGGACAGTTTTGAAACAAAATAATTAATCTTTACTGAACTGAAGTACTCCCACCAGCGAACAAGGTTTTATCCTTCTGCTGGTTGGTGCCAATTCAATCCATATTTTCTCTATTGCAATCAATTAGCGATGATCATTGTGAGCAAATCCATTAATCATTGTTTACATTTTAATATATGTATATTTTTTATTGTATCTTCTTTATGGCAATAAATCAATTCAATAAAGTGTTATTAATCTTGATAATCCTACAGCAATCTTAATAGAAATGCAAGGTTTAATTCTTGAAGGTATTGAAGTACAAAAAATTTAGAACCGAGTTTGAATGGGAGTCAACTAGTTGGCCCGAGAGTGAGAGAGATGAAACACCTTTTCTTGTAACGTGTTGTGCCTATTGCTGGAAACGAAGTTGCTCAATTAGTCTGTCCCGCTCGAGATTAGATCTAAACATATCACCAGCCAATAAGTATAAAACACACTTCAATAAAGTAGTAGTAGTGGCAGTAACCACTGGGAGCCTGTGAGAATTTTGGAGAAAGATCTCTGGTTGACGTCACACCGGCTACTCCCAGACAGGTTTTTGTTACTGCAGGGAGATGGGGATGCGATAATACAGTTGAAATGTACACAGTGTAAGCATAAGCAATAAGAATAAAATGTAAATACGGCAATAAATAAAATGTTGTCGATGTTGTGTGTTGCAGGAAGGTTGTGAAGAGATAGAGACTGACGTGGGTGGTGGCATAGGTGGCCAGAGTAGGAACTTCACGCTGTCGCCGGAAACGACGGACTGCGACTCGAACTGCGACAGCGAAGCGTCGTCACTCCTGGCCGCCGTCGAGGGGGGTACCCCCACCCCCGCCCCCACCCATCCCCGCTCCACCGCACCCACCATGCCTGTGCTCGAGGACGGCCTCTCCTCAGGCCACACCTCCGATACCGACAACAACAATCCCACCGTTCTGCTCATGAAGAGGCAGATCACCGAAATCGAGCGTGAAATCGTCGAACGCAGCAATCGCCAGAACGTGAAACTTGTCAACGGCCAAAGTGGAAAGACTAGCTCTGGCGACGAAGCCATCCAAGAACCAAAAAAGACCTTTTCTGCCATAATCGATCCAGCTGATATCGACTTGGAATCTTTGGATCCGTTGAGTGAGTAGTTCTTATTTTATATGTTGCTAACTCATTTCCAGTGGCGTTTCCCGAATTTATCATTGCCACCTAATAACCATTTGAAGGAAATGTAATGCCATTATCATAATAACCCCTACAAGCTACATGCAACACTTCTGAGGGATTGTAGTAATATTATTATCGCTAATATTGTACCAATATTGAGCACGAGCTACATGCTGCTTTACAAAACGCGGAAATTCGTTCGAAATTTTGGAAACACTAGGCACTACGGCTTACCAAATCCGCGTAGTTGGAAACCGAAGATTAAAGTCGCAATTCAAACAAAGTACGAATAAAATATTTTTTCTCTTGATCAAGAGAAAAATCCTTCAATTTCCCAATATTATATGGGCGTTGGCGCGCGATGTGCAAACCCTGAGCAGACGCCACTGGCCACTTCCTGGGTCTTATTTAATTGTATACTACAATAATTCATTATTGTGCTACAAGTAAGATTTTGCATTTACAACAAAGACAATAATTGATAACATTAGTTTGTAATTTACCGTGAAATAGTCCTCTGATTTTCAAATTTGGATATCATTGTCAGAGGACCGCATCTCTCTGAACGCATGACTCCATATCCTAAGAGGGAAACGAAGTATTTGAAGACCTGGATTTGAGGAAGAAATCGTCGACGGAACAGGCTTAGCTCATTGATAAAACAGCCTGAACCATGAAGACGACGGATGTCATTGGCTTATTTTGTATTTGTTTATTAGTACTCGATTTCTAGAAATCCAGGTGCCAAGTTGAACCCTTTCCTGATCCACGACACTTCGTGTTTTAATCCATTCTAATCATTTATTTACACTAGTGTTACTAGTGTAGATTTTTGGCTCAGAAATTTCAAAATCCAAATTATATTAATCTTTTTTGGACTGTGATGGTGTTTTGTTAAAAGTAAAATCAAAATTAATATTCTTTTACTGAAAAAGACAAGTGAATTATACTGCTTCAAGGTGAAATTTTCAGTGAAAGAGACTTAATCTAAGATTTCGATTCTAATTTGAAATTTTGTGTAAAGCAGTTTTTGTCAATAGCCAAACACACACATTCACATTGATTGTATGTTAGTTAATAAATAAAATAAATTCAACTGATTACACCATTATTACATAGAAACACAACACAAAAATATGAATATAACAATAGTAATTTAAATAATCAATGAATCTAGAGATACATAACAAAAAAGTGCAACAGCATGCACAGGCATGATCATTGCAAATATTTTACATGCTATGTTAGCAAGCCTAATATTCATATAAAAGTTTTGCATGGGAAAGAAAATAGTTTATTATATTTTCTTGCAAAGCAAATTGTTAATGTTAGAATATTGTTTTTATTTGTTAGTTGTGTTTGTAAAAAAAAAATCGTGTATTAGTATGGGTTAATGTAAATCATTACAATCCCACAATCGCGCATGTCTTACTGAAAAAAAATCATATTTGAATAATAGGTAATGGGTTGTTTTTAAATGGTGCAGGTGGTGTTTGTGAGCGGACGCCGCCCCCTCCCGCCCCACAGCCACACCGGCGGCTGAGCGCTGACACGCCGACGCCTAGTGTGGAGGCGGCGCTCAAGGACATCAGACTCACTCTGCAGCGCACCAAGACCCTGCCACTCAGATCTCCTCCCAGCGAAACGCCGCCCGTCGAACTCAACACTAGTCCAATATGGATTCCCAGGTCTGTAAAATATATATATTATAAAATAATATAAATATAAATATATTCATCTGTAAAAAAATATATGTTTATATTAGTGTTTTATAATTCTTCTGACCAAGAGCATTTCAAGGTTACAGGCCCGTATTTTTATGATAATACTTTGAGGCTTCCTTAACCCAAGGAAAACTTTAAAAGCAGTCCTTTCAGAGGCTAACATTGCAAAAGTCTTTCAGATTACTAGTTGTCATATAGGGTAAGTAGTTTGTGGCCTATTAAGTTCAACTAATTACGGATATGTGGTAATTTCAATTGTAAACAATCTTTAATATTTTCTATTTGTCGATCTCAGCAATTCATTCTACTCGGTTTTATTAGTACCGCAATACTTATTAATCTAATGATTCCTGATAATAGAATGTGTATACAGTACTCTTTCGATCTTTCGAATTGAATCACTACAGTAAATCTATATGGTCTTAGATTTTTGGAAATAGAAAGTATTCAACACTTGTCCTTATCCTATCTTGTTGATAATGGAAATGTTCTTGAGAACATTTGATTCAAATCAATTGTATTATTATCTCAACAGAATGTGTATATCAAAGTGTGAAAAATTTGATATGGGATAGGAAAGTACCCAAGAAAGCCAAGTTATTGTTGTTCAAATTGTATTATCTTCCAATAGTAACGTATGGAGCAGAAACATGGAACTTGACAGAAAGAGATTGGAGTAGAATACAAGCAGGCGAAATGAGGTTTTTACGGAGTATAATTGGTAAAACTAGGAGAGATAGAGTGAGAAATGTTGTAATTAGGAGATTGGTGGGAGTAGAAAGTTTGAGAGACAGTCACTAAGAGTACCTTGAGATGGTTCGGGCACGTAAAAAGGATGGATCCAGGAAGATTACCGAGAAGAATGGAAGAGTTGCGATTAGTGGATAAGCGCCCAAGAGGAAGACCACGAAGAAGATGGAAGGATGGAGTAAAAGGAGAGATCGAACGAAGGGGACGGCAATGGCTGGAGATTGAGGAGGAACAGCTTTGGAATGACCGGAGCAGGTGGCGGAGGCTTGTTAATACCCAGACCCAGTGAACCTACTGGAACGGGAACCGGATATGTATGTAAGTTATGTAGCACCTTCTACCCCATTATTGTTAACTAAGCATAATAGAGATATTAGCATCATTGTAATAATTATTCAGTTCTACTCCAGCGCGCATAGCGGATAGTCCTCATTTCTCAGTACTATGTATAAGTACGCATATTTATTGTAATTGTTAACCAAATAAAAGCTTTTTAAAAAGACTTTTGTGTATTTAATAAAGTTAACTGGCGCAGTCGGTAGGACACTTCGAGAATATTAGTGAATTAGTGTTCTTCGATTTTTAAATCGTTTACGAAGTGGACGCGAACAATAGTGAAATTTTCGGTCACCTAACATCGGAACTCCGAAGATCTTCATTGTGAAAGCACCTGACATTGGAACTTTCTACAGTACTTCTGGATTTTCTACACGTACAGCGGAAACTCCGAAGAACTTCATATAGTGAAAAGTACCTGACATTGGGACTTTCTACCTCTGATTTTTTCTACACGTATGGCGGAAAAATCGAACTTCTAATGAACCATTGGATAAAAATGAACACTCTTATATTGTGAGTAAATTTGGAATTATTGTATTATTTTCATTTTTGAATTTTGAACAATTTTAATATTATTTGCTAATTCTAAAAATCAACTAAATAATGGCGACTAATGCAAATAGCGCTAACCCTGCAGCGACAACCCCTATTCTGAAAAAGGAGTATCTAGACATGATTCCGGAATATTCCGGAGAGCCTACTCTATTAAATCGCTTCATTTCTATCTGTGACAAAATCGTAGCAAAGTTCTTCGTAACAGCTAATCCCGATGATTTCCAAAACGAGTATCTTTTTTCCACAATCCTTGCAAGAATAAAAAGTCCAGCTCTAGACTTGATTACTAGTTCCAATTCATACGCTTGGCCTGATGTGAGGAAAGTATTACTCAACAGTTATATGGACAAAAGAGATTGTTTCACTCTCAACCTCGAAATGGCAGAACTCAAACAAGAATCAGGAGAATCTCCATTCTCCTTCTTCGAGAGAATCCAAAAATTACTCAATTTACAAATATCCTATTTTCAAAATAAAGAAACGTCAGCCGTCTCAAAAGTCATGTGTGAGTACGTAAATAGATTAGCACTTAGGGTGTTGTTGAGAGGATTGAGAGAGCCTCTTGGTTCTCTCATGAGAACAAAAAACCCGGAATCACTTGACAGTGCTCTCCATATGCTATCCAACGATTTTCAATTCAAAATTGGCCACTACAATGAAAACACTAACACGAAAAAGACATTGCAGCATCCCCAAAATCAACACAAACTTCAATCTCACCCGCAAATGCAGTACTATCCTCAAAGAAACCAATCATTCTACCAAAATCAAACTCCAAAATACCAAAACTTTCAAAACAAAAACCAGTTTCAACACCCACAAAATAGAGGTCAACAGAACTTCAACAATAATCAACCCAAACCACAAAACTTCAACAATAACAATCAGCCGAGACCCCAAAACAGTTATCAACCAACACCAATGAGCATCTCATCAATTAACAATCGCCCTCAGAAACGACCTAGGCTGAATCAAATAACAGGAAGACCTATTGATGACACTCAAAACAACGATTTCGATAACAATTTTGGTGAAAACTCCCAGGATGAATTGGAGAACCATTTCGAACACTTAACTTTTGATGATCAAAACGAAACATTCTTTGAAACAAATGAACAAACCGAAGCAGATCCTTTTTTAGAGGATATGAGCCTCCAAAGAAATTTTCAATTATGAACCTACAAGACGACAAAAACGAATTACCCTATTTCGTAGATTCTAAAACACGCTTTAGAATCCTTATTGATTCAGCAAGTACTAAATCGTTTGTGAAGAAAATTATAGGAACGGAATGTTACAAAGAAGATTTAATTGTAGACCCGTTTGAAGTCATAACAGCACACGGCATTTCAACAGAAAAATTCAGTACCAAAATTCCCCTACTTGATAAATCAAAAATCACATTCTACCTTTTCGACTTCCACAAAAATTTTGATCTACTTCTCGGATTGGATAATTTGAAAAAACTAAAAATCAATTTGGACTTCATCAATGATTGTATCAATTTCAACGGAATGAAACTACCGATTTACTATTTCAATGCAGAAGGAAAACCAGTTAAGACTACAACAACAAATACTCAAAAAAATCAGTTGCCTCAAATAAAATCGTTTCTCATTCCAGCACGAACTCAAACCATAATCGAAATTCCAATTAAAAATATGAGTGAAGGTGAAGCTATAATGTCTTACAAAAATATTTCCGGACTCGAAATACCTCAGTGTTTAGTGAAAGTAAAAGAGAACAAAGCCCTTTGCTCTATCCTAAACCCTACTACATCCGACAAGAAGATTTCCATTGATAAACCAATAACTGTTGAAACTATGGAAAACTACAATTGCATCCCGCCTAATAAATTAAATAGTCATAATGCATGCACGAATTTCAATCAACTTAATCATCAAAATAACCAAATTGACTTTTCAAAGATAAGGACTAATCACATGAACGCAGAAGAAAAACAAGCCATAGCTCAAGTGATTAAAGAGTACGCTGACGTATTTCATATCGAAGGGAACGCTTTGACATTCACAAATGAAATTAAACATATAATTAGAACTACAGATGATATTCCAGTTTACACTAGGAGCTATCGCTACCCTGAAATCTACAGAACTGAAGTTAATAGACAGATAAATGACATGCTAGAACAAAAAATAATTCAACCGTCGAATTCACCATGGAATTCACCAGTTTGGGTTATTCCTAAGAAGCAAGATGCATCCGGTAAGAAGAAATTTCGCCTTGTAATCGACTATAGAGGGTTGAATTCTAAAACAATAGATGACAGATTTCCCCTTCCTAACATCACCGACATCCTAGACAAATTAGGAAGAGCACAATACTTTACCACTCTAGATTTGTTTTCCGGCTTCCACCAAATAGAGATGCATCCCGACAGCGTCGAGAAAACTGCATTCTCTACCGATACTGGACATTACGAATTCTTACGTATGCCCTTCGGCCTGAAAAACGGTCCACCCACATTCCAAAAGAAGTCTACGTGAAAAATCTACAAAAACAAAGTAAAACGAAAAACAAATTCAACAAGGAAACTCTTCAATCAAATAAAGAATTAAAAACAGCCAAAATCAACCCCAGACACCATAATACTAAAGAGAAAATTCACCTTTCGAAGATTAAGCGACCCAGAAAAGAAAAAGAAAAATCAAGATGAGGATGAAACCAGACAACCAAATAATTCTGATTCCAACCCTGTTCCAGGTCCCTCTACTTCCTGCTGAGAGTATCATCAGGAGCCGAACAATTGAGGAATATAACGAACAATTTAGGAATAATTTCAGTAGATCTAGGCTCTGCAAAGTTAGAAGTTGCAAGACACACTTTTATACATTATTACGAATTAGAAAGTATTTTTGATCATGTAAATAATTTGAATTCATATTACGACAAAGTGTCGGAAAATGTTAAGAATACAATTCCTGTAACGGCACACGTAGATTTAGTAACAGATAATGGTAGTAAAGCTAGGGATATAGTGAACTATTTAAAGCTAATAAATCATACAAAGAATGTTGTAGAAGATAAGTTGGATATAATCAATTTAGATAATAATAGAAGATCGAGAAGAGGACTTATAAATGGACTTGGAAATGCGATAAAATTTGTAACAGGAAACTTAGATTCAGACGATGGCGAAAAATATGATAAATTATTCGAACATTTAAAGAAAAATCAAAATAATATCATAAATCAAATAGAATCTCAATACTCATTCAACTCAGAAATGATCTATGAATTCAACCAGACCTTGAAAACTGTTAACTTCAATTTTAATGAATTGAAAAAGAAAGTCCTGATTGTTAACGAGAAACTTAGTGATTATATAGAATTAGAAAAATATAGGGATGTACTGAACCATTTGAATATCCTTTATAATATTGTGTTAAGCTTGATTCAAGATATTGAAAATTCTCTAATATTCTGTAAATTAAAAGTCCTACATCCAAGTATCATATCAACAAAAGAATTGTACCAACAGATTAAGAAAATTTCAATTTATTACAATAAACAATTACCTTTAGAACCAGAATTGAAAAATATGTGGGAATTTGAAAACTTAATAGATGTAAACTGTAAATTAACTTCTAAAGAAATAGTATACTTTTTGGAACTACCAATTGTTGATGAATCTAACTTTAATTTATACAAATTGCTTTCAATACCAAATGTTTTAGATAATAAATACGTAACCATTATACCTAAAGTTAGATATATGCTGAAAACAAATAAGTATCATGAAAATGAAGTGTCAGTTGAAGGACTTATCAATGAATGTGGTAAAAAGACCAGTTCAAGTTATATCTGCTCTACAGAACAATTGTATCATGATAAGTTAAATTGTGAAAAAGAAATTGTTAAAATGGGTACTACTTCAAACTGCAAATATACTGAAGTAATAGTATCAAATAGTATTGTTGAATGGACTCCAGAGCTAGACAGTTACCTATGTATTTTTCCAAATGAAGAAACCATAAGGTTTGAAAAGCCATATGAAACTGTTACGAAATCGATAAAAGGAGTATATTTAATTACGAATGACAATAATTCAATTTATTATAACAACAAATTACTTAATCATGTATCAAAATCAAAATATAAGACAAAATTAATTAACTTGGATACTGTGCTTACAAAATTAGAAAAATTTCAAGAACCAGAATTCAAAATAAGTTTAGAACAATTGAATTTCAAACCGATAGATGTTAACAAATACACACCCATAATGGAAGAAGATATTGTAACTACTTCAATTAGCATTTGGACTATTATTATCTATGTTATTATTATCATTTCAATATCAATTTTATTATTGTATTCTTATTTTAAGAAAAAGGAAACATCTAACATTAACATAGTTAACAACACTACTACCCCCGAAGTTTTATTTAGGGATGGAGGAGTTATGTAGCACCTTCTACCCCATTATTGTTAACTAAGCATAATAGAGATATTAGCATCATTGTAATAATTATTCAGTTCTACTCCAGCGCGCATAGCGGATAGTCCTCATTTCTCAGTACTATGTATAAGTACGCATATTTATTGTAATTGTTAACCAAATAAAAGCTTTTTAAAAAACTTTTGTGTATTTAATAAAGTTAACTTGTATGTATGTAATGTGTATAAGGTACTTTATCAAATTAAATGCTATTATGATCTTGGATTTTTGGAAATAGAATGTATTCTTAGTAATTATGTAGGTTACTCCCAATTCTTGACCTTATCCTATCTTGTCTCTTATCTTGTTGATATTGTAAATGTTCTTTGGAATATTTTCATAATTTTTTAAAGCAATAATTCAACAAGATATAACAAGTTTTCAGATTTATTGAAGAATTGTTCTTGATGCCACAAAAAATATTCTAATTCTTTAGTTTACGAAAATTTTATTGAAAAAATGAGTTGGAAATTCTTATTTTTCACTATTAGAATAATCAAATTAGTTTATCATTGACAAATTATTAAATAATAATTATATTGATTAAATCAAACCCATTTATTTCTTCTCTGTTATTTGTCCCTCAATTCGGGATTGGGTTCCTCATTGGATTTTGCCTATTGGCTTTGTGTTCATGTTTCTTCTATTATTGCTCTTTCAAGTTTTCTCAACTTTATAACATTAGAACATTTGAAAATTGAACTACTTTTCTCTTATTACAGGCGGAGAGGTCAAACTGGAACGAGTGGACCCAGTGGGGATGAAGGTGAATAAACTAGTAGAGATCTACAAAATATTCTTTGACAAATCAAGGATTCAATTATCAAGCTGTAAATAGTTCAGAACTCCTAGTTATTTTGTGAATACAAACTTTTAATATGTTGCAAGGATCGGCGTTAACCTGTCACACAATCAGTAAGTCTCGTGGAAATTGTGCTAGACAGGCCATTCTTTTTCACGTTTTTCGTACATTCATTGAAGTTGTTTCGTATGATTCCAATTTATGTGTTAATATCAATTTTCCTATAATCGTAATGTCATCTTTTCAAAAATAACATCTACTCTTCTACAGCTACGTGTGTTCTCTAATCTGACAGATTAATTGTATTCGAGTAAACTGTAGTTTGAAATTTAATGCAAATTTATCATGTGCAAGAATAATATCAAAGTAAAATTCAAAGCACGTCTTTTAAATGATGATTTTAGTTTCATAATCGACATGAAAGAACAGCAGAAAATATAATGAAATCGTTTTCAGCAACCAAAAATCTCTGCAGCTCATGAAGTTTCTAGAAAATGGTGTTTGTAAAAATATACGGTAGGAGTTTTGTATTTAATAGAGAATTTGCGAATAAATTAATTGTATTACATTCTAACTAGAATGTATTTTCTGTTCCAGAAGAAGCAGATACTGATCTGGAAACTGACAGACTACTGGGACAGCAGAGGACTGATGATCATGGTTTCTACGAGGAGAAAGTGGTCAGTTCTCAGATCTTTTCACTTCTCTTCTAAACTTTTTAATCTTACCTCAATATATATCACCATCCTAATAGTTTAAAGGAATCATGAATTCCTTTATAAATACCACCATAAATGAATGAAAGCTAAGAATTAATTACAGGTTCAGTGCCCTGTATACCTGATGGTTTCAGAATACTCTCATGTTCAGTGTATCACTTATATATCTCCCAATAGAGTAGAGGAATATAAATAAGTCTCATTATCATTAGTACTGATATCGTTATCAATATTGATAGTAGTGTTATAAATATCTTGATTCAAACATTTTCATATTATTCTGGTGGCAAGAATTGTATTGTCATTATATTTCCTCTCAGTCTTAGTAATCTATGATTTATATACCCACCCTTTTATCTTTTACTTTCCAGTTGAACTGAGGTAAGGATTGTTATTAGAATTGAGTTATAGTTCGGGGTGATATGGTGGTGAAAATCAATTTTTCAATTGGTAATATTTTTGAAGATTTTAATTCTTCATGAATAATCTATTGATTAAGTTACAATATAGACATAATTTTCTCTTCAATCACTCTAAAATGTCAAAGGTAATTAGATGTTTTGGAAAAACTTTATTCTTTTAATTTAACATACTAACATCATCATGAATTTTTCTTCGATCACTATATTTCTTTTTCACTATGCATCATACATTTTCTTAATTGAAATAAGTTATTTATCATGACCGAAAATGAGACTTCACTGATAAAGTAATAAAATAATTAATAAATAAAGGTCTTCATCCAAAATCTTTTTAAACATTGTAACAGATATTTTTAACAAATTTGTCAGCTAATCTCCAAGGCGATTTGCCGTAAGGAGCTTTTATTAACTATTTGTAAAGGTTTCAGGGTTAACACAGCATGAGCTGTGCCAACCGGTGGATCCACTGTGCGGCATATGCGTTTAAACGTGCTGGAAGCGCAACCTTTTACACAGTAGTCCAGTCAACCTGTGTCGAAGAACACCAGTTGAAGGAAAAAAATAGTATAAAGCTAATTTTTCCCACATCGACTACTACCATTTAAACAAGTATTTAGCCAAAAGTCTCCGCCCCTACCCCCCTTGCTTCTTCCCCTGTGCCCCCCCAAACATGAAAAGTGTAAGGGTTTCGTAAATCTCGATTACTGAACACCATATCGGTTTGCAATTGTTTTTATTCTCTTTACTATAACATTGTCTTCAATTAATGTCCAGTTAACTTTCGTCGTAACTTTTACCGTTTGCTTGTAATTCGTATGAAAAGTTAAAAATTTGTATATTTTTTGGCACGTAATTTTACTTTTTATCAAAGAACTTTTTACGCTGACACTTCATGGAAGAATGTTTCCTACAAAAGTTGTAGCTCCTATTATTACCTTTAAAATGATATAAAACATTACTTACTTTGTTGAGGATGCAGCGAGATACAGTCGGTGTAATGCAGAATGCGTACTCTGTCATGGCAGGTTCGGTCGAGGTGGGGTCGGCTGGCGTGGTTTTGCAATGCAAATATTGTTGTATAGTGAGATTGTTTTTTATCTTTGAGATGCAATATTGCATTTTCTATAAAAAAAAAAACTAATCGAGTCTCAGTGAAACCTATAAATTCCTCACTTTTTAAATTTGTTTCAAATAATAATAAGTCCTTATATACAGCTAAAATAGGTATTTTAAATAGTTTTTGGTTTGAAAATGCATGTAATATTTTTTTAGGATGTTTTTTTAGAACAAAATAATTACAGTTTCTCTATTTGAAGTAAAAAATGTTGAATAATGAAATTGTTTTTTATCTTTGAGGTACATTATTGTATTTTCTATAAAAAAAACTAATCAAGTCTCTGTTAAACCTATATTCCTCACTTTTTTAATTTTTTTCAAATAATAATAAGTTTCCTCGAGTTCCACATAGCTTTAGTGTACTACGAAGGGCACAGGAAAGGCTAGGGTCAAGTCGGGAAGTGAGGGAACAAGTTCCGACTTCAGAGTATACTGGCCTTGAGGAGAGAATTGTGTGTTGTTGCATTCAATGTGGCTACAAGAGTTTAAATTGGTGAATTTGGTTCTAGACTTTATTCTGGCAGAGAGAATCGGCGATTGGAATTTTCACATTAATACAGTCAAGCCATTTGCTCTATGCCAAATCTGCACAAATATACTTACAACAAATGTTGAGTGTACAAATAAAGACGTCAAATTAAAACTTTGAAAGGTTCCTCAATAAAGGTTTCTTTACAGTTCAGCGTACAGATGGATTTTTTACTGGTAACTGGACAGACATGACCATAGAGCAGACATTAATGTGATCATCAAAATCTATAGGTGGCCTTACTCATGGACGAGGATTAAGCGAGAGGACACTAACCAAGTTCATTGTTTGCGCTCCTGGATCCCTGCAAATTTGTGAGGCTTTTGAGAAGTTCTCTGGCTGCTTGACTCAGTTTAATGAACAGCACACTGAACTAAGATGCAGTAGAAGAGAAAGGGACTCGCAAGATATTAGTAAATTTCTCGGATGGCTGCATATCCATAATCCTTTCCAACAGAGCAATCAATGATTTAGTAGTGTCTTTATCCTCTGGTCTAGTAGTGACAAGTTCGGGTGTAAACTGCGATGAAGCATATGCTGTAGGAATGAACTGCTTGAAAGACATTGGAGGAAATAATTTTGCAGATGTTAAATTGAAAAGAAAGAATAAAGTCAAAACTATAGGCTCCGTAGTAAGTGGTATAGATGTGAGATCTGAAGAGGTGCCCCTTTATACTGATCAACTGTTCAATAGGGTTATTTGTATGTCTCAAGGAACAAGTAATCTCAAACAATACTTCAACTATGAACTCAGCCCATACCCTTTGTCTTTATTTGAAAACAATAAAATGATGAGAAAGGGAACTAAATCAAGACTTATGAAAATATTTGAAAAGTGGACAATTAGCAACAAAGTTTTTGAGAATTTGCCCCCAAAAAAATATGTTGTAGATGGATGGTATCTTTTGCACAGTGTTATTTGGCCTGACAAAGTAACTTATAGCAGCATCATAGAGAAGTATGTTGTCACTGTAATGAAATGGTATGGGAAAGATTGTCATGTTGTGTTCAATCCTGACTATCCCACCACAAAAGGGGTCGAACATATGCGGAGAAGTAAAAAAACATCTCTAGAAATGAAATTCAACATTAATATGGAATGCTCTGTGAAGCAAAATGAATTTTTGGCAAATCCAAAAAACAAAAGTCAGCTTATTGAACAGCTCGCTCAGAAGCTTAATGAAGCAAACATTCCAACTATTGTGGCGGAGGAAGATGCAGTTACTGAAGTGGTTGGAAGAGCAATAGATGTTTCCCAGATTCAAAGTGGGAGGCGTATAGTTGTTGTCGGACAGGATACAGATCTTTTCATTCTATTGTTAGGGCTACCACAGTGTCAAAATGTGCAAATATTCTTTCACAAACCCTCTGGCACACCATCAACGTATGATATCAGCAAGATTCGTGAAGAGATTGGTGATATGAAGGATGTGATATTATTTTTGCATGCTATCACAGGATGTGATACCACATCTTACTTATAAAAAGCAAAGGCAAAACTAACGCATACAAATTGCTAACTTCATCAAAAGATCTCCGCACAAAAGCTTTACAGTTTTATGAAAAACAGGCTGACAAAAATATTCTCAAAGAGGTAGTAGAGGCTTTTGTCTTGGAACTATATGGATGCACAAGGTCTGCAAGGCTGAATGACAGTAGGTATTCAATGTAGAGCTGTTGCAAAAATGTCATTAAAATCCAAATTCAACATATGGCATCCCTCCCTCCAACATCTGGTGCTGCTGAACAACACGCCTATCGAACATACCATCAGATTCAAAAATGGATCGGAGATAAGGAAATCAGCGCTACAGAATGGGGATGGATTTTAACTGATAACATGCTGTACCCAGTGCACTCAAAACAACCACCAGCACCTGAAGAAATTATAAACTTAGTTTCCTGCAACTGCAAAAAGGCTTGCAAAAATGATTGAAATGTGCGGGAGCTGTGGCGGAACATGCAGCAATGTAACTTTGGTTGAAGTTGAGGAAAATGAAGAACTTGTCATGAAAGTTTAGGAAATCAGAAATGGTCAAAAACAATTTATTTTTTACTGAGAATAATCTGAATATATTTTTTACTTCGAATTGAGATACTACAATTATTCTGTTCTAAAATAACATCCTAAAAAAATATTACATGCATTTTCAAACAAAAAACTATTTAAAATACCTATTTTAGCTGTAGCCTATATAAGGACTTATTATTATTTGAAACAAATTTAAAAAGTGAGGAATTCAGGTTTCACTGAGACTCGATTAGTTTTTTTTATAGAAAATATTGCATCTCAAAGATAAAAAACAATCTCACTATACAACAATATTTGCATTGCAAAACCACGCCAGCCGGCCCCACCTCGACCGAACCTGCCATGACAGAATACGCATTCTGCATTACACCGACTGGATCTCGCTGCATCCCCAACAAAGTAAGTAATGTTTTATATCATTTTAAAGGTAATAATAGGAGCTACAACTTTTGTAGGAAACATTCTTCCATGAAGTGTCAGCGTAAAAAGTTCTTTGACAAAAAGTAAAATTACGTGCCAAAAAATATACAAATTTTTACCTTTTCATACGAATTACAAGCAAACGGTAAAAGTTACGACGAAAGTTAACTGGACATTAATTGAAGACAATGTTATAGTAAAGAGAATAAAAACAATTGCAAACCGATATGGTGTTCAGTAATCGAAATAGACGCAATTTACGAAACCCTTACACTTTTCATGTTTGGGGGGCACAGGTGAGGAAGCAAGGGGTGGTAGGGGCGGGGACTTTTGGCTAAACACTTGTCTAAATGGTAGTAGTCGATGGGGGAAAAAATAGCTTTATACTATTTTTTTCCACCTAAAAACACAGGTTGACTGGACTAACAGATGACACTCGGTGATGCTGCTATTTTGCAGCGTATATTACCTATCATTTATGTGAAAGCAAGGCTATAAGATAGAAGTAGATTAAGAGAAATCCAACTACGTACATTTCCAATTACATTATTAAAAATTGAAAAGTGAAAATGTCGTGACTGAAAATGAGGCTTCATCTTTTGCAATTTAGTTTTCTATTTTCAATACATAAAGACAGCATTCCATATGACAGACAGTTTAATATGACAGATATTTCAATATTCCATAAGATTTAGGTGTCACAATAAAGACTGTTCCCGGAGGAGGACCACGAAATTTTCCGGATATCTAAACGCGTTTTCCTGAATTAAAGATCAAATTTAAATTTAATTGATATTTTGCTATCAGTAAGTCAAGTACTGTACTGCTCAATTAAATGACTGGCCTCCAGCCGTTTCTGAGGAAGCACTACAACAATGCGAATTGGCCATCACACGAATATTTAAGTGTCAAATTTACTAGTAAAGTATTCTCAATGATTATTCATGTTTAAATATATCAAGTAAAAAAGTAATATAGAACTACAACATCAAATTAATAAAATTCATGGTGTTGATGCATTTAATTGGCAACTAGCCATGCGGTTGCATCATGACAAGCATATGTTATAATAGCAGGTTATAATTCTTTTGTTGCTTTTTTTTTTAAATAAATAACAACGACCGAGCTCATATGATACGGTTTTTTATCGTCTCGATATGATCGGTCAACAGACGTATTGTGTCAACAAGAAACGTTCTTATAAATGGTCCTCTGAAACGATACGGCAAAAAACCTCGAACGGAAATCGTATTTTCTGAACTGATCCTCAAGGATCTTATTGATCATTTCCCTATGAAATTAAACTTCAACAAAATAAGAAATTTAATATTGTGTTTCACTATTAAACAAATTACTTTCTGACGTAGCTATAATCTTCATGGATTCTTATCAATCATTATATTTTTTTTTCTCTGTGCATTAGACATTTTGTTAGTAGAAATAATTTATCATGATTTGCCTGGGGCTAAAAGAACTATTTGTTCATGAGCCATTGTTGACTTATTCTCCCCGGCAAAGTGCCGTATCCTTGTTGTTTTCTATTAAGTTTGCTTGAATTTTAACCCATGATTGATTTAGCAATAGTTGAACAGAAGAATACAGCTGAAATCTGAGTACAGTATAGTAGTTTGTTGTTGTGGATGCGCAGGGGTGGAGAAAAGCGAAGACGAGGAGTAGTGTGGGGGTGGGGGTAGGTGTGGGCACCCCCTCCACCAACAACAACAACGGCACAAGCAAGCCGTCGCCCACTCAGTCGGTGTCGTCAGGGGGGGCCAACGAGGGTCCCCCAACCACCTCTCTCAGCCCTGTCATGCCTCACTCCCCCTCCCCTGCCGCATCACCCCATTCCAATGACAACACCGCCAACGGCAACGGAAAAGCGAAAAAGGTGCGGGCCCTCTGCATGGCATGCCGCATGCGGTTCCTTCTGCCTGCGCTCTCTCTCTATAATTTACCTCCCTCTCTTGAGGCCCGACTGAAAAAGGAACGCAGGGTTAGGTTTCTCTTGACTTGAGTGACTCTTGAAATGTAATGCATTTATTTAGGCATTTCAAGAGTCCTTGGGTCAAAAGACACTGAAGTAACGTTCATAAATACGAGCATTAGTGACGTGACTGGTTGAAACACAGAAATGAATTAGACCTCACCCTTGCTTTTATCTGCGAAGTCTATTCGTTTCCTGTGTTCCACTAAAAGTCATCCTGTGTCAATTCATCAAGCCTGTGTTTCTATATGCGCTTGCGATTATTGTATTTCTTATTTTTGCATGAACCATTCTGTAGATCAGTGATTCCCAATCTCAATCACCTAATCAACAAAACAGGACTCATATTTTTTATTAGAACGCTTCTACTAAACGATGCCCTTTTCATGAACCATTCTGTAGATCAGTGATTCCCAACCTTATTCAACTCAAGCAGCACACATTTATATTCTACATCATCATCATCATCATTATTATTATTATTGTCATCACAGGGTGTCTACTGGTCGGGAAAAGGTCGGGAATTCTAATAGGTCGGGAAAAACCGGGAAAAGGTCGGGAATTTTGAATTTTTTGTGGGTTTGGTCGGGAAAATGAGAAAACATACTTTTGTTACGAGTGCATAATTAAATTGGCTAACAAGGAAACAAGAATAATTCAATCTGTAGCTGGGAACAATTAGCCAATAAATTTTTGCAATTAAATAATCAAATGCCATTTTGTACATAGTGAGTGTTTTGCTATTGTACTGTGATTCTCCATACCATTAGTTCAATTTATTTGAACTTATATATTTTTTGTCCAAGGTTGTAAAAACTTGAATTAGGTAATTTAAACAAGCATAACGCATTTTTGCAAGCAACTATCTTCAGCAACTATACTTCAGTCTCAAGCTATCTTTAATTTTTTCTAAACATGAATATGATTACAAAGCCAACAATGCCTTTTTTAATATAAGTCAACCTCAAATTGTGTGAAATAGCCCTTTAACACCTTCGATTACTGCAATTATTCCAGATGATAATGATGATAGCTTACCAAAGAGACTTATAGAAAGAGCTCAGAACTCCCTGGGTTTAAAAATAATGTCATTTAGAAGATTAAAATTTTAAACGATTTTCTTTAGTACAAGGTCTAAGTAAATTATTTAATGGCTTGAATTTCTAAACTGCTCTCTACTAATGTTAGAACAAAATTCCTTAACAACTTGCAATATGTAGCTACTATTACAATATGTAGCTAGTACAAGTAGTACTAGTATTTGCTATTTTGATGGAGTCATCAGCCTGCATTGATCTGAAGTGGGTGATATTCTTTTAATTGGCAGGCCAATTCCCCCGAAGGGTGGCTGTTACATTTTTTTGTTGTGTTTTATAAGATTTTACTATTTTTTTTTTTTTTTTTTTGTTTGAAAAAAGAAAGCAGATGAAATGTTCCAATCATCTAATTATTAGTGATCTCTTGTATACGCAGTGGCGGATCCACGTGGGGAAGGGGAAATTCCCCCTCCCCCCAACGCAGAAGAAAAAGAAGAGGAAGGAAAATAAAGAAAAGTAGAAAAAAGGGAAAAGGGAAAAGGAAAAAAGTAGAATTCTTAACGAATGGAAATAATAAAAAACAGTGAAGAAGTGGAAAAGAAATGACAATATGTTAAAGGATAGAAATTGGTAAGACAGAGATGAAAATTAAAAAATACGAAAAATGGTAAAAACAGAAAACATAAGAATAAAAAAGTAAAAGAAAATAGAGGAAAGTTTTCAAAGTTGCTGACAAGGGAGGAAAATGAGACAGCAATGCCTAACCAACAATTGATATTCTATTGCAAATTGTTGTGTACCAAGTACTTGGTCTAAAAATGATGCTAGCTCTGAAAAGTTTTTCTGGATTCTGCAGCTTATCAATCCATGGCTGAGGACTACCATGGCAGAAAAAGTAACTTGTTATATTAGCACTACTTTACATTCACTCAGATAATCACCCTAGAGCCTAGATCCTGGATTATCAAAAAATTGTTGGGAGATTTTGGCTGATTACAGAATAATTTTTCAATTGCGAATAATATACGTAATTTTTCTTGTGAATTTAATTTTTCATTAACAGTTTGTGCAGTGGCGTAACTGAGAAAGAATCAGGGGGATATTACCCCCCGGACAAAAAAAAATTGGAATTTTTGAAGGCCATTGTGAGACAATTTTTGGCAAGAGTCAAAGAAGATGTCAGGAATCGCTGAAATGTGGTTTTGTGGAATTGTTATTTTAAAAAAGTTTTCAAGGAGTACACCTCATTTTTTTGAAATAAATTTTCAAGTATCCTACGGTACTCTATGGTACCCCAATCAGGAGCAGTGAGGGATCAAGTGTAGAAAAGTAAAAGCTTCAAGTAATGACCGATCTCCCATTGACAGTAATACAAGAACTAGATAAAATTTGCATTGACCCATAACGTGTGTTCAAGTGTTAAGTTCACTTGAAATGTTGCTTTAGAGAGGTTTTCAAAAACATTCTCATGGATTACCCCGAACCCCCGTTCTGGAATAAATAGTTATGTATATTGCTTCAATTTATCTTTAGAGGACTATTACTTCAAATTACAAATTTCTTTTTTAATTATTGTACCGAGAGCCTAACTCTCCCAGCAACACCATTGGTCATACTTCACCCTATACTGACCCTGTAGTTATGCTACTGCTTTGTGTGATGTAACAATACACATTAAAAGAAGGTTATTAAAATTTGTGTTTCATAATTTTTATACTGTTATGGGTTCTATCTCTAAAATAACGCTAGCAACACTTAAATTTATCACTCGCACTTTATTAACACAAATTATCCACAACTCACACTGTTCAGTTATTTCTTACATAACATGATGAAATCAGAACAGATAAATTGATAATGTTCAGCTAATAAAGATTTTGCTATACTACTGTTCAAAAATCTATCACTAAATGTCAAAAGGCTGATCTAATATTAAATAATAACTGTTAAATAAACTGTTCAATAATTTAAGGATAAGCGTCTAATACATAATAGTTGAAACTCTACAAGCACTTACGAGTCAATGTATAACTGTCAAGTAAGCCTAAATAATAATCTGTCACAAGATTACACTTCAGACAACGAAAGTTCATTAACTCAGTTTGTAATAGAGCGAACGTGATTGCACTGTCTGTAGTAACGAAAACGGGAACTGTCACAGTACACTGCCGCTTGTTATCAATGTAGAACAACAACTGAACTCACTTTTACGAAAGTTTCGCCCATTTATACACCTTTCAACATTCCAGAGAGGACTAGACAGCACTCTACCTCTCTATCAACTTCCAAAATAAACAGTTAAAGACTCGCATTTTCCACAATATTTGATTAAGTCGATAAATTTCTATGAATTTCTAATTAAACATTTTAATGACAATTAGATAAACTGCAAGGTAAAGAGAGTGCGGTGGGAAGTAAACAATTAGCTTAGACCGGAAGACTTAATGACACAAGCTAATAACACCGAAAATCACTGTTCATTCTTCCACAACAATACTTTCTAGGTCAAGTACCTCATAATGTAATTATTTTTTGAAGAAATCTCTATTGTTTATTGAACAATAGTTTTATAGCAGACAGTAGACAGTCAAGAGACCCTCATTTTTGGACTAAGGATTTAGGGTGATCAATGATTGTGTTACTGGGTGAATGTAAAGCTGGGATAAAAGGGAACAATGTTCGTCCCTGGAAACAAGAACTATGCCCAATGATAAATTTAAAAAGAGAACAATGGGATTTTTTTGAAATAATTCTTCTATGTGAAATCTAGTCAGCTCTCAGGATTCATATTATCTATTCATAGAATATCATCTTTCACTTCAATTGATAGCTGCTGTCTTTACCAATAACATCATTTTTTTGTAGTTAAGTTCATATTATGAACATTCCATTGTGATATTCCCACTTAATGTTTATGTGAGATACAAACATTAAATTATGCATTGAACTTGAAATTTGTTGCTACATTGATTGCTCTATTTACACTCAGAAATTAACTTATATTCTATTAACACCCATTAGTTAACGTTTCTGGGTTTTTTGGCAGTATAGGACGTTGTAAAGGCATTTAATCATGAACAATTTTGTATCAGCAGTATAATATTATATCATTACAGGCAATAGGTGAACAATTGAATTTGGAACGTTGGTTTCATTTCACCTTAAATTGCTTCAAATTCACGATTTTAAATTCAAATTCACCCCGGACCACCACCACCTCCCCCCCCCCCCCCATCAACCATTCCAGGTGCCTGATGATACATACTCACTCCTCAGGTATTCCCCCCTCCACCAAAAAGAATATGCTATTGGATCCACTCCTGTGTAAGCAATCAACATTGCAGACTAATTCACGCTATCGGTGTTGCATCTGCCTCCGCTGTTCTTAGGTTCTCATTCTCGCAAGCCCGAGGAGTCCCTTACAATGCCTAGGTAAAAGCGTCTTAGCTACTACCGCCGTTTATCAAAATGTCGTGGAATATATTACCTGAAGTAAAATTGGTTTTATAGAACGTCGGGAATTTTGGCAATGTGGTCGGGAAAAGTCGGGAATTTTACAATTAGGAACTAGTAGACACCCTGTCATCATCATCATTATTATTATTATTATTATTTATTAAAAGATGCCCTTTATTGTTACCAGGTTTTCACTACAGAATTCTACTAATTAATGATCTGAAAATGAGCGTATTCCAAGAGAAAATTAGGGTCAAATACATTTCAATACTAACATGAGTGGAGAACTATTATGGAATAAAGTTGGAAAAGAGTAAAAAAATATTTCAATCACTGGGACGACCTAGTGACAAACTTGATAGCTGTAGTTCTACTACAGCTATCATCTCATAATGCACAAAACTAGCACTAAACAACCGTCACACTCAAGTCAAGTTTCACAAAATGTATAAGCTAGTAAAAGGATTTAATTATGAAAAATCAACATGATCAATGATGATTGACGCTGACTAGAGTAGCCTAACTATGCTGTAATCATTGTATCAGTTTTGCCTAGGTTGTCAAAGCAAGAGTAAGTGGTTTTGGCTAATGACAGACCAAAGAAATAATGTCAATGGTACGGTTGTCTTTTTCTGAATGTAGGGCTGTATTATGTTGAATTTGAATGTAGGAGGCAAAACAGAATACATAAATTAGAAACAGAATACAGATAGAGCTCCGAAGGTACTTGATACCAATTCTAATAGCTAGTAGAAAAAATAGAAACCGTGTTTTTTGTACATAATTGGTTGTAACCAATATTGAGATTGTCCTAATACTTTGTACAATTATTGTCCATGTTTGTGATAAGTTTGATACTGACGGAAGTTTCTCAAAAGTGAGAAAATTTTCTTGTTTATTGCCTTGACAAACGTAATAAAGTATCTAAATTATTCTTGCACATGAAATTAGTTAGACATCAACTCGTGTGTCTGTCTCAAAATTATTAAATACTTTTTATTTGCGCTAGTTCTCATTGTAAGATGAAGAGAATTAATCGGCACATCAATAATTATTGAGAATCACTGCTGTTGAATAGTCAATAGTCATTGAATAAAAGCTAACTTCAAGGTTTTTTCTCAAGATTAACCAATGCCTTGAACAACAATAATGAGTTGGCGAATGAATGCATGTATATTGGTTGAAATCGCGCTGCAAATAATGATTTGTGGAGATTATGAAGTGAATACTAATATTAAATCAGCTTCTATAACTTCAGCATGATTTATACTAAGGTAATTAGAAAAGGCTTGTAGTAGTTCTTCGGCTGCACTTCCATATTTATCCACCGAAATGGTCGACTGAAAGAATTGATAGTCGATATGAAAGGAACTTTGGGTTTGGCATGAATATCGATTCAGATTTTTAGCTGATTGTTTCGGAGAAGTAGATAAGGGAGTGCAACCAGATCTTCTTAGGAGACAATATTATGTCTTCTAACAAATCTTATTACAAAACAATTCTATCTTCTAAAACTTGGAAGTCAATCATACCTTCTAATCACCTTAATTCAGACTGTATAAAACCTGCAAAATGACTTGACCGTCTGTTACGGTATTTAATTAGACGTATGATTTATCTAGCTCAATCATTGCATGATTATTATAAATTGTATTGAATGGAGTATGATCATTTAATATGACTACATAGAATTTCCTGATACAAATGCAAATCTTACTGCAAATCGTAGCTGCTTTGTAGTAATAAGGATGAGTAGTTGGGTGTTACTTATCAGATACCAGCTGTCTAAGTAAATAAAACTACTGTAGTATTCATATAACTTGGCAGCGTGTAGCAGATGGAACATGCTACATCTGAACCCAGCATACTGCTGCCAAGTTATATGAAAACTACAGTACTCACCAACCTAATTTGGTGGCCGCCCACCACAGGTTAAGTTTGCATTTATTATTTTTGTTATTATTTGATAAATTGGAACATAACCTAAATCCACTTACTGCCGCCACCTATGATTATAGTGTTTAATTTTAATTAATTACATGGCATCAAAACTGATAAATTTTATGATTAAACCAATCAATGTGAGAATAATAAATATTTGCAATTATTGTTAGCTTATAGTGGCTACTTAGCTACAATTGCGATAGATAACTTTTTTCGGGCAGTGTTATCAACGATTTAACATCTATTATTCAACCAGTTCAAATGAAGGTAAATTATTCACAATTATTTGATTAAATTAATAGAATCCTATAGAGAATTCTACTTACTTTGTTGTTTGTTATATTTATACAATAATATAATGTAGAATAAGAAAAGTTGTAAGTTGAAATTATTCAAGACAATTATGTTACTAGAATTTTTATTTGCTTTAGCTTTTGTACGGGTACACATTCATTATTTTCAGAAACACGCAGGCTTTTGATGCTATTAATCAAGCTTTTCCCGTATTTGCTCTTAAAATTTATTATTACCGGTATACGATAATATCGAACTGTAGAACGGCATGCATGTTTTATTATTTGTGATTCAGTTTCGGACAACATTCTTCGCATGACTAAAGCTGCATAGTATGCATTTCAGTTATTAGCTTTGATAAATAAAGCATGAGTTTAACTAATATGCATTTCATAAGTTATAATATGTGAACGTATATGCAATTTTACGTTCCTCAAATTACTTTTTCATAGCTCTTACATAGAACTTTTTTTCATAGCTTCTTTATTGCTCACTTGGGTAGAAAATATTCGTTCAATGGCTCTTTCAAAGACATACTATTGCAATTCGATTATGATTGTGTGAAATGAAACGAACTGTTCCTCTTTGTAGTTCTTAGAATCCAGGGTATGAATATGCGAGCATCTACCTGGAGCATCTAGTAATCTATTTCAAAATATCAATTTATCTCAATATTTATTTGCATAGATTTCAAAATTTGCATGATTACATTATGTTTTATGAGTTCCCTTTAAGGATCTTATCTATTTGAGGGCAAACTCTAAAACATTTTTACAGGGGTCGCAAGTCCGATTAGGAACAATTGAAAACAATGAATCTAAGCTTTTGATTTATCTTATTCTTTAACATTCCAGCTATTTTTTACAAAATTGTCACTTGAGGATGTGCTTAGGGCTTTGAAATGTTATCTATTGTTGTGAGAAACGGTTTTCTTTCAAAGCCTACCAGGCTTTAAACATGTTTAAACCATTTAGACTGTGCTCATGGCTTTTTGGTCATAATTTTTTTCGAATTCTCTTATGTTGAAAAGCGCTTGGAAATGTTATCTATTGCTGTGAGAAAAATTTTGTTCTACAATTACTTTGTGAAATGGGGGTTCAAAGTTGAATTGTTTGGTTTTTGGGGGCAATTGATCTCACATACGAGTGATTTAAAATTTTTGTAATTAAAAGACATCTCGAGGAATAAAATTATATAGTTTTTACTGTGATCAAACAATTGGCCAGCAAAAAAGACACTGTTCTCTGCTGTAAAATCACTTCCCGGTGGTTCGGAACCCACCTAAAACTGTAGGTCCAACTCATCAATCACCATCATCCAACTCATTACCCACTCTCAGGTCTCAGACCTATGTAGGCTTAAAAAAAAATAGTTTTTTCTAAATACATTTTTTTAAATCTTTAAAAAATATTTTGAAAAAATTATATTGAAATAAAAAATATGTCATTTTATTCCTCAATGTGTCTTTTAGCTATGGAAAATTTATCAAAAGTTTAAAATTACTCATAGGTGAGATCAATTGCCCCCAAAAACCGATAAATTCAACTTTGAACCCTCATTTCACAAATTAATTGAAGAACAAAATTTTAAAGCCTGGTAGGCTAACAATTTCCCTATCATCCTTCCTCGTAGTCTAGATAGCGATTGGGCCTTCAGCCATTTTTCCACACGGGTAGAGTATCCATTCTTCACACTACTTATCAGTACGGTATTGACTATGTTTGAAAATAGCTGAAATATTGAACAATAACCTACAAATAGAAAAGTTTAGATTTGTTTGTTTTAATTTTGGTAGCCAATCGGTCCTTGTAAAAATGCCCCTCGTTTTAGAATTTGATAGAATAATATTAGTTCCTGCCAAATATAAGTTTTCTATCAATTATAAGTTTTGATTGCAAAGAACTATACTGTAATTTATTCATTTCATTTGAAAATGTTATTTCCAGTTAATTAAAAATAAAGTAAACACTTGGTTACAACATGAATCTTTATCTGACAACACTCCTCTTTTAGTCTTAGTAATTAAATAGTTAATTTACTGTTTATTGTGAAAGAATATTCAAACTCCAGTAATTACAATTTAATTTGGTTTTGTTTGAATATAGCATGTACCAAATGCATCTATTCAAGAGCAGTGTTTAAAATTTTGCTAAGTTAGAAACTATCGGATTACACTTATTAATAAATTAGTATTTCAGCTCTCATGAATTTTAATAATCATTAGTAGTCCTTTTGACTAGTTTCATTTGGGCTTCCAAAAAGTGAAAAAAAATATCAATATTCATCGGTCAGTTCCTGACCATAAATAAAATAATATTTTACGTTATTTCTCCACAATTTGTTGATTCAATGTATATTTATTTACTTACAGGACAAAGAAAGCAGTAAGAAGAAAGGACGAAACAGAGAAGGTAATTTATTGTGTCATTCTACTGCAATCTTTTATTATTCTGAATTTCATGTGAATTTTATTATTCTTTTACAGAAAAGAATGTATTTTCTTGTAAAAAAAAAACAAAAAACACTTATGGTGGCGAGCACCAACTGACCTACTTCTTGGTGTACTTATTCTACTCCAGAATAGAATTTATAGTTGCTAGTGAGAAATTTATTTTGTGATTTGAAAAAAAATTTTGTTTGGTCTGTTTTCTATCTTGCAATAAAAACATACAATGAGATAAATCTATTAAAGTACAGTTATTTGAAATATTACTAAGCTAGAAACTATCGGATTACACGTATAAATAAATGAATATTGTTCCTCAATTGTCAAAATCCTTCGATTAGGGTTATTAATGAGAAAATTTATTGATTTTCTTCCATCGTAATACATAAAAGGAAATATATTTATTAGATCAATTTCAAACCGTTTGATAATTATTATTAATACAGTTCAGTTATATTGCAGTTCACGAAAATGGATATTCACAACAATTAATTCGTTTGATAATATTCTCAAAATTATGAGTTCAACCCGAAATTGTAATAAAATAATAAAACTAGCACTTGAGTGATACAAACTCTACAAACAATATTAGATCATTTTTTAATTACCCATTTGAAAATTGAGGTTCCTCTTGTTAGGTCGAATCAATCACTTTTGGAAGCTGAATAATTCCCAATTAATACATACCACCAAATCACTTTGAAAAAAAAACTTCTCAATCAATTCAGTATTTTAGATCTCTAAGAGTTGTTATTCAAATGCATAGTGTCGTGGGAAATAAATTACTGTAAACGAATTGATTATTAAATGATTGATTATGTCTGATTTTTCTATTAGAATCCTTGGATCAGAATTTGTAGCTAATCTTTTTATTGAAGTGAATTCATTTCTTCCTCTTTAAAAACTAAGTTCAGCAATTCAGAGTATCAATAATTAAACAAATAATATAATAATAATAATAATAATAATACGTTTATACAGTATGGTAGTAAATTGTACATCCTAACCAATACAGTAAATTAAATAGAATTCAATAGTCTATTCAGCAATATAGTTGGCATGGTTGTATGAAATTTTGGAAATCTCGTGTTAGAAGATTTACATCGAACTGGACAGATTTTTTGTTAGAAAGCGTCTCTGCAATAAAAATTATAATTGGATAATTATTAAAAGTCATGTATAAAACAAGAAAATATACTCAATAACTTTATTTGTAACTGAGATTAAGTGTAGATAAGAATTTTATCAGCTATGGATTAACTGTTACATTTTATGTGCTGTATTTTTTATATGTTTGTGATGTAGTATTGAATTGTGAATGTAAACAGAACTCTTTTATCTTAAAATCAGGTAGTAATGTAGTCATTTAGTTTAAAAAAATAGTGTACTCTCCCCATAAGAATAAAAATAGCTCCTTATTATAGATTTTCTAATGAAATTAATAATTCATCACCCTCTTATTATTATCATGCACAAGTTATTAATTTATGCTACAAGTGAGCTTTTAGCCGAGGACCGACATTTCTAGATAGATAGGTTTCTGTAATACCTTAATGTATACCTTAATGTTAGTGAAGCCTTGTGAAACGTTTTGTTCTATGAAATGTAAAATGTTGTTCTCTTATTTCCTTTTTACTTTCTGTGAATAATATCGGACTCTTGATTAATTTGTGGTAAGTTTCGTATATTGGCTCTTAATGTGAATGGGTCATTTTGTTTTGTTGTTGAGTTTTTGATTCTTGAGTTGGCCTCTTCAGTCTGTAATTGGTGATATTTATTTTTGTTTTCTTTATAAATTTCTTTAATATTGGGTAATCGTTGCTTTCCTCCTTTGAAACGGGTAGAGATCTGTTGCATTCCTTCCGTACTTTGTTAGTGGCATGTTTGTTCAGTGAAACTCTGATTATTCCCTGCATTCGCATCCTTGATAGAATACAGATTTGTTTTTTTCATTGGTGGTCTGTTGTTCAAGATCGATTTTTTCTTTTCATTTGATTGCATTTAAAAATATGTATTCTGTTGCAAAATTTTACAGTTAAATATTTCATCTATCTTTTTCCATGGCTGGCTATTTGTAGGTTAATATTGAGCGTCTAATTAATTGCTTTCAAGTGATTTTATTCAAAAGTTGAAGATACCTAAACTATGCATGATTGTACCATAAATTAAATGAATTTTTATTATAATTCCCTTGAAATCGTATAATTTCCAAAAGTATATTATGTAATGATTTTTATTATTTTCTTGATTGAATTCTTAGAATTTGAATTTTTCTCTACTTCTGAAATGATTTTGTTAGAAGACTTAACAGGACATTGGCAAGACGTTTCTCCTCAGAAGCAAAAAGCTTAGTCTAGAGTAAGACCTCCAAATGAAACTGAGATAAGATGGATTAATTGATGTTGTGTACTTCTAGAATTAGCTTGGAGCTGTAGTTACATGTTGAATCCATAGATATCATGTCAATAATATTATCAATATGCATAATATTTATGATAAATTGTGATTAATTTTATTTATAATTTTTATAAATATTGTTTTCAATCAACTCTTTATAAATGAACAATTGTGTTCACTCTCGCTTGGTGTCTTGAGTATGTTGCCATGTACATTGAATTAAAAATGTATTCATGTGCGGAACAAATTAGTTCTCAGTAGGTAAGTTAAAAATAAAATCAACATGTGGTAAAATTTTCTATGGCTCAGGTTTCTATTGCATCTGTTCGTAGCACACATGGAAGACTTGCGACAACATTCTTCTCATTTTTATAATGCACAGCTCATTATAGTTTTTTTACTCCAATGATACAATATTTCATTAATTCTTTTTCTGAGCCCAGTTACAACATGGTTCTTTCAAAAATACTCGTAGATATTTGTGCTCAATTATTAAGCATGAACGGTTCAATCTGAGAATTTGGTATATGTTGTAACAGTATTGTCATAATTAAAACTCAATGTAGTCTAAAATAAAAATCAATGTCCATATAATTTTATTAATCTTAACTCATTGAGTTAGATGTTTTCAACATTCTTTATAAAGTGTTTGCATGAAACATGATTTTTTTTACCATTTCTTGAGTACTTAACTACTTATCCTCGTCATTAGTAACATAAATATATCCTACAGTAGTTAGGTTCTATAATATTTGTGGACGTTTTGAACTATTTTATTATTTCATAAATCTAATATAAATAATTTGGGGTTTAAATAAGTCGAGTCGCAGACTAGGAGTTGATTTCATAATATGTGGTCAAATATGGAGTACGGCATAATTAAATTGTATGTATTATAACTAATATATCAGGCAAGCATTCAAATTAAAAATCTATTTAGCCGTGCCATCATTAATACAGTATACAGTACAGTAAATACAGTATAGAATATTTTCTTCAGTTGTCTTGAAAGTTTTTCTAGAGTGTCTATAAAGTCTCTTGGACGACAAAATTGATGACAAAAATTCTGGAATTAGTTTAACTATTTTTTAAGCTGTACATTGTAATTAACTCTTATAGATTCGTAATGCGAGGTTGTGATTTGTATTTGAGTATTTTTGTGCAGCATGTTTGTTTTCATCTATTTAGAATTGGTGCATGTAAATAAATGCTTTCAATCATTCCCTCATAATGCTGATAAAACTGTATTACAGTAGTTGAAAATAATATATGGCTCATAAAAGTGTAAATACCGTCAATTATTGTTATCGGTATAGGGAAATTATTCATAGGATAACAACTATATTCAACAATGAGCTGCCTCTTACAAATTGCATTTCGTCCTCATTTTAATTCAATTCTGTGTATTCAAAGAACTTTTTAAAATTGGTTAGGTTTATAAAAAATACTGCTTTATCTGCCTGTATCTTACACAACAAGCAATAATTTTTGCTAGTAACTTTGAATTTGTTGTGCAACAAAATGCTTGACCATTCTAAACATAACTCCCATACACATATATTACAGTTTTTTATCTTCCTACAATACGTTTTACTGTACAAAAAAGCTATTACAATTTTATTAATCACGACAATAATAATAATAAAACTACTTTAATTGGGAATCGAATAATAGTGACTTTGCTTAAAACTACGTTGAATGTTACGTTGATACTAACCTCAATACTGTGCGTCGGCCTGCTCTAAAATGAAGTTGCTATAGAGCTGACAGACGCATACTGTTAAGATTTGAATCAGAATTAGAATGTCCGTCTTTATTTTTTATATCTAAGAGGGCGGAGTTAGGGTGCAGCTGGCCGCCCTCTCCCACACTTAACCCTCCATTATCCTTTAACGCAATTCTGCACAAAATCTCTACTAATTGAACATTTTTGGTTCATTTTAAAATTAGGCATCATGTTTTATTTGGATATAAATTTATTGACAAAACAGTCCTTCCACACCATCAAATTAGGCGGTTCGAAGAAATTGCGGTGTTACAAAAAACAACTATCTGCGGTGATAAAGCAACAGATAGCTACCGTCAGACTCGTAGACTAGGCAACACAACACTTTTGGTGTTGCCAATTTGTGCATTGAGGTTGGTGATTCCCTATTATCAGTTTTTGGCGTGGTCCCATATCTGGCAACACCGCAATTTCTTACAGTCGCCTAATTTGATGGCTTGAACTATAGATATGATGACGGTTGTTACTGGCATCACGAGTGACATTGGTACTGCAACCAAACTCATCGCTGTTTTCAAACTCTGCATTCCTTTCAAGTTCTGTCAATACGATCAAGTATTCATATGTTTTCAAATTAACCCAAATACCCTGATGTCTCTTTCAGTTATGATCCATGAACCGGCAGTCTTGATAGAAGGAGTTCTATTCAGGGCAAGATACCTGGGATCCACACAGCTTGTATGCGAAGGCCAGCCCACCAAATCCACGCGCATGCTGCAAGCTGAGGAGGCCGTATCCAGAATTAAGGTCAGAAATCTATCTTATTTATCATTGTAGACATTGAAACTTGCACTCGACCTTCCCTTGAAACTGAAGCTTGAACACGTTTTCAATCATAGTAAATTGAGCTACCTGCAATTTTCTCGTTAGACGTTTTCTCCCCATCTGCAAGTGCATTTATCAGCTTATCTACTACATAGATGAAAGTGAATGTTTATTACATGGTGATCATAGCCATCAAATTAATAACAAATTTCCATTTTTTCAAAACTGTATGTCATGTTTCAATTATGCACGTCGGTATGTTCTTGAAAGTCACTAGTTTCCCAGCTCAAGTCAACTAATTGTCTCAAAGAAATCCAATTGTAAAAAGGAATCTGTAGATAAACTGAACATTTAAAACCACTAGTAACATTTTAACTTTCACGGTTTTATTTTTTTGTGAAAGTTGCAAATCAGATTTCAAATTGCACTAAATTGTATTAGTCCTATTGATAAGTCGATTGGTAATTAATGTACCAATTCAATGGTTGTTTAATCCTATTCAATTATTCCAATTATTCCGTTTGTACTGAAACTGTTAATTTCCTTTTATTTATTTCAAAATATATCACTATTATATCTATCTGGTTGTGGGGTGCAATATTGTCAAATCATGTGTTGTCAATTGTCTTGTCAAATTATTTTTTCGATTACTTTTTATTTTACTTTTTTCTATACCTTTTTATTGGGTGTAATATCAGATAGTGGTAAAGGCGAATAAAGTTACTGGATAAATGCATAATTATTAAAATAATAGAACACAATCGGGTTTTATTTTTTCAGATATTTTATTGTGTCAGCCAGACTTCCCAAATTATATTTGATAATTAAATTGTATTCAATAATTGATTTTTGAAAATTGTCATGCAAACTGGATAATTTACAGGAGCAGTATCGTAATCAATCCTTCAAGAGTTTCCAATTTGATTCCGGTTATAATATAATCGTTCAATATAAACGATTTTATTTCAATTGAACACTTGAGGATTTACGGTACCCATTGATTACATGTTTCTCACATATTACTTCACAATAATTTTGTTGTTCAAAATATTATTCTTGGTACATACTAATTTCACAACAATTGTATGATCATATTCTTATGCAAGCATGTAAATATTTTTCTATTGAATAGTGTGAAAAGGATTAGTGCTGAAGGACCGTCCAAAGGCAATAATTGCCATAGAGTTTAAAGCAGATCTACCAGTATGAATTCTGCCAGACGAGATACGAGAGCCGAAGAGTTTCTTTCGCTCTACGGCAATAAGTGTCCTCCGTTTGGACAAACAGGTCTTAGGGCTAGGGGATGAAGGATGAATTCTATTACCTCGTGGTTCAAAATAGATCTTTTGAGCTTATTCAAAAAGTGTAGTCCAAATTTCAGCAGATTTTACGTCCTATATTACGTGAATGTTGGAGCTTGACTTTCAAATTTCAGATTTGTTTAATAGTGGCGTTGTTAGAATGTAACTGTGAATGTTTTCGTAAACTCCTTTTTGTTATATAGAATGTGTATATATGATATTCATGTTTGTAAATATTAATCAAAGCTTATTAACTCGTGAGTCGAGGAAACTCCTTATTTTGTTGAGACTAGGATTTAATTTCGCTTGTTTTGGTGTAAGCGTTCTGGTGGAGTACATAGTTGTTGGTCTTCAATTGGAGTTTGCTTTTCATCTCGGAAAATGTTATTCTATGCACGTAACCACTCACACACGACACATACATACATGTGAAAATGTTTAAAAGAATCGAATGTATAAGAAATACACAAACACACACACACCCAAACACAAACAAACACTACGCCTCTCTAGCACCAACCATTGGAGTCTTGTCCGTTATGTTAATCACAGTGACTGGGAATGGATTTTAGTGTTTTAATAACTAGTTTATAGCTTCAAATAGGAAGTTGTTATCTTTTTCGGTGAAAGCAGCATTCAACTGGTTTTAAGATTCAAGTGCTTAACTACCCTGTAGTTGATCCGACTGCATCTGATCTTGAACATTATTGAACTGAGCATTTCTCTACTAATTTGCTAGAGAAGCATGATGTTTTGCCTAATGACGTCCTACCCATGTGTACTTCTCTGGGAATTAGCTATCGAAATAGTAATTGCAAATACGTTGTAAATAAAATATGCTTGCTCGTTAAATGATTGTTTACATAAATTCAGTGCACCTACCATACTAGCCAATAAATATATGTTATCTTACTTCTTATGCACCAATCTTATTTTACAATAATTAATCACCTGCACAAACTTGCACTGCAATTTATTCTTATTCATGTTGGTGAAATGCGACTTACAGTCTTCTTCAGCTAAGTAAATTTGTTCATCCATTAATGTCTTCTTGTTGAATTTGTAATGAAAAGTCCTTCAAAATTATTATTAAATTCTCATTGTGCTACTTAATTCATGCATAAGTACATCTATTGGTTCTTTTAATATAATTTATCATTTTTCATCCTTTAATTAACTATTAACATTATTTCCCATTACTTCAACAGTGTACATCAGTATTTTACCCATTCCAATCAACATTTCTATCATAACTCAATTGGAGTTCAACAAATAGTGAATACTCTAGTAATAATAGTGTCTAATAGTCTAATAGTAAATAGTGTACTTCTCAAATGTCCAATTATAACACCCTAATCAAATCTCTGTGCAAAGAGGGAAACATTTTTAATTATATAGTGTTTAAACTGTTGAATTTATATTTGATGATCAAATCCCAATGAATAAAATTAGTTTCATCAGCTATAACTTATTCACTCAATTCACCACGCTTTTATATTGAATTTGCACCATATTCATCTTGTCGTACTGATATAATAATATTTCAGGAGAATGAATCCAACAGTTTGACAGAATAACATGATTCATGCACTAAATCAGGCACAGAGTAATAAATAATAGTAGCCACTTTATTAGTTTTAAACTAGCTCATTTCTCAATCCTGAAATGTTCTATTTGGCGAATTCGATGAATTTGATCTCATTGCGATCGGTTTATGATTTTCAGTGTCCCCTCATTCTGTAATAAAACACTTGGAATTATCAAACTTTTTGAGCCAGTTGAACTTTATTCTAAAAACTGAGCTAGTTTTATTTGTTCATGTTTTAAAAATTGTTTTTTTTTTCTTTTAATTACTGGCTAAGCATAGTAGGCGTTCGTAAAATCTGCTCTGCTGAAAAATCCTTTCAAATCATTAAAGAATTATTTTGTTTTTACGTTTTTATCAAATTGAAGATCTTCTCATAGAATAAACTTCAGTTAACAAATTAAATCAAATTTCTTTCTGTAGTAAATCTATGAAAAAGTTTTTTTGGTTATTTCATTAACTGTACAGAATTTTCCCTTAATTTAGTTGCAAAATAGATGAGCGAATCAACTGGTTACCTTTATCCACATTTATTTTGTAACAACTAGTAAGAAAAAATTCCTGTTTGCTCTCTTCACCCGTAAATCCGACAACTTCCTTACTAATCAATCATCCAGCAAATCCAATCTCTAGCATATTGAGCACCTAATAGCTTCAGTAGCGAACTGTTTGCAAAAACAACACAAATACTGTATTTCAAACAATCTATTTATTAGTCTGCAATTATTCAACAGTAATTACATACACTGATTGCAATCATGTTTACACATGATTGCAAAATAGCATTAATCATTTGCCAGCAAGATTTATCCTATCACTTTGTTACTCTTGCATTGAGATTGGAAACTCATTTCTTATCTAGTAAAACACTGTTGTTTTGCACTTTTCACTACAATTTCGGAAGTAGAATCATTTTACGAGCAAGTTTTAATACTGATTATTTTAACAGTTTATTTGGAACTCTTAAATTTAGAACCGTTTTAAACAGAGTTTTTATCTAGGTGTGAACATTAGGCGGTATATGTTGATCATTATTCGTTTTAACGGGGTTGAACTTTCGTGTACGTGCTATATTGATCTAGTTTTGACTTCTCTTTAGGACACGTACGAATTTGAAAGGCCTTAGAGAAATTCAACTTGTTACTCAGCGTAAAATTATCAATATCAAGGGTGCTTCAATATACAGGTTTTAAATATACAAATTCAACCTTATTCATCAATATTATGTGGGCTTCATCCTATAAAAAATCCTTCCATTTCGTGTTCTCACTTTGATTCAAACTTATAAAATATTGTCAGAGTTATTTAAAGTTACCATAAAAATGGGATCTACTAGGGGCTTTAGATCTTCCAAGAACTTCACCCTCGCTTGGTCTACCCTGATAAGAGTATATCCATAACAAACTGTTTATTGAATGGTTCACTTTACACCCATTATAAAAACATTTCATAACATTCGGTTTGAATTTGATAATTTTTTAGAAGCAAAATTTGACGAATTTGAATGTATTCAACATAATTAATTTTAAATTACCTTTTAATGTTTCAAAGAAAATTCTAACTTAATTGCATATATTTAGCAATAAATTGTAATATCCAAAAACCGACTCCAGCTGCTCTATTTATTGTTTAGCTTTTATTCTTTTAGTTTATTCTACATCAGCCATATTCCATAACAATTCAAATAATCACTACTGTATCACAAATTATACCTTCTAATTAACCCTAAGATGATTATTGGAGTCTTATTACATTTTCACTGATAAGGCCTTTCTTTTTGTTATTGTGGGCTGTCAAAACAGACTATAGTGTTCGAGTTGAAGGTATCTAATGAAATTTTCTTATAGAAAATTCTTCTATTCTTTGCGCAAGATTTTCTATTATGAAAAATTTAGAATATTAGTTCAATAATTAATATTTATACTTACCTTTCCATAACTATAACAAAGTTTACCCATGAAGTTGTGCTGCTCTCCGTATGCAATTTATTACTAACTGAGAGAACTAGGTATTGAAAGGATTATTTATTTATTCATTCATTTAACTAAAATACAGTCAATGTGAATACAACAGGCTATTACCCAAAACTGTTTTTCACAAAATTTAAAGTAGTGATTTGATTGAATTTTCTGTGGGTTGTGTACCTCCCGGTTTCGAATCACGGCTAGAGCGGGAATCATTGATTCACCTAATCACATAAGCATAACCCATGAACCTATTTATTTATTATTTTTAATTGAGTTAACGTTTTCACCAAATCTGCATCCTTTGCAAATATATTGGAAGCCTGTAAGCTTCTATTTATATTTTGTAAAATAAATAAATATTACATAATATCAAATCGGATACAAAGTAGCAACTATTAAGTTTAAATCAAATTCTCTTTGGTTTCAAGAAAGGTTATTAGTATAATCTCCATAATGAATAATAAATTCACAAATACATTCACACCAAAATAGCTTCTTGCTTCATCAGTTGTACTATACATCTCATATTCCAGTAAAAACAACAATTGATGTTATTCACATCGATTTTCCAATAACGAAAAATTTATTGAAAATATTACAATGAATAAATGTCTATACTCGACTTACTCAAACTAGCCAGTCAGTACCCAACCATCGAAGATGAACAAACTATGTATAGCTCGAAACGCATAAGTCACCCAGTTTAGGTCTGCATTGGCAACTGAAATACATTTCTTTCTATATTAGGGAACCAGGGATTAGAGGAATTGCCTTTAATTGCCTTGATTAAGGGCGCAATTAGGACTCTAATGTGTTTCTCATTTGCATAAAATTATCAATATCCAGGGGAGGAATTTATTTAATCATTTGTTACATGAAATACAATAAAGGAAAGATAAAACAGGCACCCACTACTGCTTTCTTACCAAATATCCAACTGAAAAATCAAAATTTTTGATTGTGTAAGAGTTGAACTGGAAATTTCACTCTGAAGTACAATTACTGATTCTTTCCAAAACAAAATATTAATGTAGAAGTTCACTTGTAAAACAATATAATTGGCCAAAGAAAGTAGATATAATTTTGAATTTGTTTGAGATTTTAGAGCCGAAAATATAGAAATTGAAGATGAACAAACTAAATATATTTTGATATACATAAATCACCTATTTTAATTCTACATAATAAACTGAAATACATTTGATCCTACATTTCCACTTATATAATAACAAATCTTACCCTCTGCTGCTCTTCCTATACTAGTGCTAAATCAGGAAACCAGGGATTAGAGGAATTGTGTTTAATTGATTGATTAATTGCCTTTATTAAGAGCGCAGTCAGGACTCTTGGCCCTCTCTACCACTCAACCCTGAATAACTTTTTCTCAATTGTGTAAAATTATTTTATCAATATTTAGGGTGGGAATTAGGAGATTTCTTTTCACTCCAAGGTCTTTACATGATATTATAATTATTTTATTGGTACATTCTCATACATGTAATGACATAGTTCACTCTCCAATCAGTTGAAGCTGCTCATCCCATCTTGCTGCTAAATTAGGGGGATTAGGGACAGTGTTGCCGGTTGTCAGGGCAGACTCTGTGGTTGGTGAGGTGCGAGTGGTAGTGTTGTGTTGTGTGGCAGGTGGGTGTGAACCAGCATCACGCCGGCTGCGAGCTGGCCAATGCGCATGCGCAAGACGGCTCCGCCACCGCGGCCGCCTCGGACTCGCCGACCGATATGTCGGACGCGGAGCTCGGAGTCGGAGTGGGCCGACTGGGACCCGGATCGTTGTTCCGACTCCGGTTTCTCGGATCAGTGGCCGTCGATGAGGAGGAAGAGCAGACCTTGTCCACCAAACGTCGCATGAAGAAAGCTATGGTCGAAGAGGCTGTGCTTAAAATAAAGGTCCTTCCTCATTCTGTCATTTCAAAAACCCACCTCCACTTTCCGGTATTTTTCTGTTCCATTGCCAGCGTACAACACTTTGGTCATCTAGCTAATGTGAATGAATTCTAGGCGTGCTTGCACAGTGGAGCATCAAATGCTTGAGAATTTATTTATTCATTTATCTGTTCACCACCAGATTACATACAGTATATAAAGTTCAAGTACCCACAACGGTAAGCAAGTTACCTGTTAGAGTTATAGTAGTTACTACATAGCATTAATTACTATTTAAAAATTAAGATAGAAATCGGAATCAATGGAAGGAGCACATCGGAGGAATGCCAGCAGAATGGTTTCCTCTCGAAATTTTCAACTACCAACCAGAGGGCAAAAGAGACGTTGGTAGACCACGTAAGAGATGGCAATAGTCAACCTCATAATATAACATTATTAATAGACATATAGATGTAAAAAACTCATTTCAAATAAATGAATAGCTGTTTGTGAGTCGGAACTGGCAAAAGCCTAATCCTTGAATGCAAGAATAAGAGGAAAAATTAGATAGAATAATGAAAGTAATATAAAGAAGTATGATAGTTGATTTACTAGACGAATAAAGAATAATCTCTAACATTTTCTCTTATAGGATAGAATACTTATTTATTCAACACAATACAGTTGAATACCGTCAATAATATTAATCAAAATCCTATAAACTTACATCTGAACATCCAATACGTATGACATGTATCTCTGTCATTTAAAAACAAGTCACAATCCTGTAATCTGGATAATTGCGTAACCTATTCAACAATTTCACACCAATATAACTAGTTTGTTTTTATCTAAAAGGGTAAAGCTATTCTGCTGTACGCTCAGATTGTTTATATGTTTAATTTTATTATTGTGGAAATCTGAATTTGTTTTAAAATTTTTGATATTCTTTAAAACTAAACAACTCTTGAAAAACTGCTTTCCAGCAATCATAAACAGATAATCCCCATCGGAAAATCAAACACATTCTGTGAAATTATGGTATTCACTTTGGATTTAAGCTTCCCAAGCTGTCACATCCCATTCCATAGCGTGTTTCTAATTTTGTGATGTTTAATTTTATTGAGGATTGGATGCTTCACTGTTCAAGCACCCTAAGTGGCATTGGCTGTGACGATGACGACCAGGCGTGAAATCTGACTTGTCTTCTACTACATACCTAGTGTCTTCAAGACGTAATCTTAAAAAAATATATAATATTCCACACAAGTTGTAATCCAATAATATACGAAAGGCTCTTCCGAATATTATGGTTTTGTTCTATCAACGCCATTCCATTTCAAATTATTCATAAAAAGATCATAAGAAATTGAAAGAGAGTTTAATACTCATGCAGGAGTTGAAAGACTCATGTAATCATTGTTTTGCTTAGGAGTAGAGCTGAAAGTTCATACCTATTTGCTAGTATCTTACATGTCTAACTCAACTCCCATTCTTTTGTATAAATTAGGTTCTCAATTTAGTAGAAAACTACATCAATTCTAACTAACTACAGTACTTTCAATTCTCGTCTGTAAATTTTCGTATAGATATAGTTTAGAATTTTGTAGTTTAACTGTACTGTTTTGTGCATCCCAATTTTGCATTTCCTCTAACCATTTTTGTAATACGGTACTGTATATACATTTTTTGGGCCATGTTCTGTTAACTTATTTTTAAAATTAATAATTAATCTAATCAGATGATTCCGTATCTCATTTTTCCTCTCTACTATAAAAATCAATAATTTTCCTTGTATTAAAACTCACAGTTCTTGATAGAGTAAAGCTTTTTAATCGCTTTTGCATTTTGTTAATAACTTATGGTTATGAAATTTTTCTTATAAATTTTGTTAATTTTTGGTTGTCAAATTTTGCTGTTTATATTCAGTATAAACTCATATTTCATCATTCAATCCTCTTTTTAATGAGTTCTTACCTGAATAATTTGGCTGTTCATTGCAAAATTCGAATTCCCGAAAATACTCTTATTTCTTGAAAGTTAAAGCCAGATTTCCATCATGTTTTTGAACCATTCAATAGACTTGATTCTAATACTAAAATATTCCATGTTAAAATATCAGGCGAATTTCTGTTTGTGAACATGCACAATGTCATACAAAAACCTACTCATTATTCCCAAACCTGGGAATTTTAGTTTTATAAAATTAACATTTGTTTCTCACTGATTGTTAGCTCTTGATAATAATAATTTAATCAATTATTCTTTGATAAATATTTTTAAATACGGTACCTTTACTTTTTTCAAATAAGAATTACAGGATTCAAAAGCTTTCTATTGCAGTATTATTAGTGTTTTGTCAATCTTATTTTATTTCTGTAAATTCATGCTGCATATTGATGATGTATTTTTTATTATCGCTGCTTGATCCTGTAGGCATTGGTAAGTTGTTATTTTTCCATTTACTTGTTGTGCTCAATTATTTCAGTTTTCTTCCATTTTTCAGTATTGCAGCTAGTAGTAGATCACTGTGATAATTTCAAAGTTTGTTATACCTCTATATTATCATATTTCTCTGTTTATTCCATGTTGTTTTACATTCCCAAGTACTAGAAAATTATATATTTAACAAAATACACAATAATGATCATATAAATACGCGTATATTATTAAAAATAATATATTATCAACGTAGAATATCATTTGTGCTCCAACTCGAACTTGAAAAATTTTAGTGCTTTTAGTTGGGAAAATTATGTTTACATAAATATCGATAATTGTTTAGAACTCTTTTGCTAATGAACAGCCTTTCAAATTTCATAATTATGATACTGAATGTTTTCTAGTTAAAAATTAATAAACTATTTTTGTTTTTTTAATTATCGCGGTTTGTATTGAATTTAAACCAGTCGTGAAAAATGTCACTCTTGAATTGTAAATTTATGGATAATATCTTTCTAAACGTTCCTCATTTCACATGATAACAAAGCCTTCTCATTGACTCCAGGGTAACAGAGCGTGGTATTTCAATGAAAATGAAAAATGATATGTGCTGACTATGAATATAGTACAGTAGTTTTTATTTGATTTCTACTCAATCTAAATGTTTAAAAGTAAAAAAAAAAACTACAAATTTAATGATTTTTTCATAGCTTTCTAAATTTTAATATTTCTTATCCTCTATCAAATACAGTAATGGAATTCAATTATTTAATTAGGGAGAAAATTCTATTTAACACGTTTTATAATATCCTACTGGTAATACAGATAATACTGGCTTCTTAACATATTCTAAAAATGAGGAGCTGTACAATTTGTTGATGTGTATGATATATATTTTTTAGGCCCCTGAAGGTGAGACACAACCCAGTACAGAGGTGGATCTTTTCATATCAACAGAAAAAATCATGGTCCTAAATACTGATCTGAAGGTGAGTGCAGCAGATACAATACAATATTAAATAATGTAAAAATTAATAAATGAGCGTATGAGAGAGAGAGACCCTTACGGGCAATCCACCTCACCGTTCGAGTCATGTTTTAAAAGACATAGTTCTTTCACGATAGCAGGACCAGTCGCCAATCGCATGTAATAACTATTCATAAAGAGTAGTTTTGGAGAAAATATATTGTTTTTTATCCCACCCAACAAAATTTGAAATTGCTCTGTTTGAAATATAGCAATACAATATAGCCTATTAAGTGAATAGATTTCATAAAAAATATAAACAAGTATGCTTGATACAAACTTTTCTCTAATTAAATTTTCAATGTTTTTTCTGTCACAGCTCCAATAATTGAAATCCAATCTTCTATTAAAACTGACACTGTATCTTTTGAATTTTTCATGTTAATCGCAGGTGAAGAATCACAGAACATAGAACTAAGTATTCTATTCTATTAGAAAACTGGGTTTTCTAATTTTTAGCTCTGTGTTGAAGAATAATTATGAAGCACCTTTTAAGGAAAAAATGGGCTCCTACAGTATTCACAATCTAAATTTACAAGGTCAAGTTCTTGTTCAAATTAAGATAAAGTAATCTTTCCAAATATATCTAATAATAGGCTTGAGTGTTTTCAAAATTTTTTTTAAGAAATGCAGTGTGAGTTTTCAATTAAAATGAGTTTTCCGTTATGAAAAAACATTATATATTGACTTCAACATTTAACTGTATCATTACTTCACTGAAAATTTAATTAATTATCCAAGTATCAGATTCATTTTTAAGAACGATCAAAGAACTCTTTCTCATGGTCGGTTGAACAAACACTGATCAGCGTTTGTGCAACCGGTTGTAAATAGAAGAGAAAACCTTTTTTTAGTAGAAGTCTTGTTATAGTGAATCACCTCAAAGTAATCTGAAAATAATAATTTTTCATCTCATCAATCGTTTTGATCAAAAATTGATATGACCAGTAAAAAAATATGATAAATACCAATGCACGTTCCACCCTCCTACCAAAACAAAAATAATGATGTATTTCAAGTAATTGTGTTTGTATTATGTAGGAGATAATGATGGATCATGCGCTGCGAACCATTTCGTACATAGCTGACATTGGAGACCTGGTGGTGCTGATGGCTAGAAGAAGGTTTGTACCTCACGACGTCGATGATCCCCCAAAAGTAAACAGGACTCCAAAAATGATCTGTCATGTTTTTGAAAGCGAAGAGGTAATTTATCATTTATGCAACACATAAATTTGATAGTATCTAAATAAAACTGCTATAAACTTGACTATATGACCGAAGAAGCTTGGTCCAAGAATAAACTATTTATTGCATTCACATTTAAAGCAAAAAATTACATTAAGATATCCGTACAAGAACGTTGCTAATTGCCGTTAGTGTTCGATGGCAAAATATCTATACAATAAATGTTCATATTATTTAAAGATTTAATAAGCTCTTCTTCCACCGTCTAGGAAAGCAGTAGACGCTAATCAATCTTTAAAATCTTATTGAATGTGAAATTTCCATATAAATGCCAATTCCGTTGGTAATTCAGTCATAACTGTGGGAAAACATTGTGTTTAAACTGGAAACTGTAATTATAACGGCTTATTTCTTTTATCTGATGGTTGTGAAAATCCAAAATGCTGGTGACGTTTAATAATTGCCCACTCATTCATTTTAAAAATGACACTTTGCAATTGCTAGAAACAAAATTCAATTACCAATGTAAACTTATAATGTAGTATGAACATCGTGACTTTCGAATAGTGTACAAACACAAGAGTGCATTCATCAACTGAAATTTTCTCACTAGTAGAATTTTTTTTTGTTTAATGTTGACTACAATGATCAAGGTGAGGATATTCTTTACATTACAGTACTTGAAGAAACAATGGATTTTCATGCACATACGTGGTTTCTTCATACCGTATATATTATTTTGGCAGATAAACTTACTTTTGTTTGTACAATTATATTGTTACTTACAGGCCCAATTCATAGCCCAGTCAATAGGACAAGCATTTCAAGTGGCATACATGGAATTTCTTAAAGCAAATGGAATCGAGGACCACAGTTTTGTTAAAGAAATGGATTACCAGGAAGTTCTCAACTCGCAAGAAATATTTGGAGATGAACTCCAAATGTTTGCGAAAAAGGAAATGCAAAAGGAAGTGAGTAGAATTTTTTGTATTGAACTGAGGTTTAGAAATCAAGTAATAATACTTTAAAGATATTTCTTACAATTTCTAGTGTTTCGTAGAATGCAAATTTGTCGAAAGAAACTTATTAATAAAATATAATAACACCATTCTAATTTCTAATTAGCTTTTTTTTTAATTATGGGAGTGATTGTCCGTTCGCTGAGCATGGTGTTATTGCGTGATTTTCAGTCACGAGTGCTTGAAACTTCCCTTGGAAAGTGACTGACTGCGATGACAGACGTTATCAGCTTTTTTATCACATACCGGGTGATTCGGACCCTCCTAATTCATAACATTATTGTATTATCATTCTTCCTATTACCCTACCCACACACAAATCTCAGACTTCATCAGCTAGAAAAATATTTAATTTGCTATTTTTGACATCGATCATACTTTTATAAAATTCTTTGTCTTTCATTATGTACTGAAATCAATAGAAAAGATCTGTATTTTTTGCTTAGTTGTTTTATGTATTCAAGTGTGATTTGTTATATGTGGGGCTAACTCCCCCACTCCATAAAAAAAACATTTGTTATGGAAGCACAAAATGATAGGAACGGACGGCCCTCAAGGAATTTAGTAAAGGAACAGACATTTAAACGAATAAAGGAATTTGGATTGTTTACATGGAATGTGCTCAGTCTCTATAGGGCTTGACTGTGTGGAGAGAGATGCAAAAATCATTAGAGCACGGAACTGGAGAAGAGTATCGCTGGATAGGGACCGTTGGCGACAATTACTAGTGCAGGCCAAGACCCGTCCTGGGTTGTAGGGCCACTGAAGAAGAAGAAGAAGAAGAGTGATTTGTTATAGTTGTTCGCAGGGTTTTCGGTCATTTTTTTTTTTTTTTTTTTTTTGAAGTTTCTTGTAATGGATGTTAACATTGGAATTGCCATGTTACCGTGAGAAATTTTTTCCATCAATTATTTCGTGAAATATGGGGGTTCAACTTTGAATTTTTTTGGTTCTTGGTAGTAATTGATCTCACCTACAAGTTATTTAAAAATTTTAATAATTTCTATATTAGTAAAAGATACCTTGATAAAAGAAATTACATATGTTTTATTTTAAAAAACAATTGTTTAATCCAAATAAAGAATATGCCATTTTATTCCCCTAGGTGTCTTTCATTTATAAAAAAATCAAATGTTTAAAATAACTCAGGTGAGGTCAATTGTCTCCAAAAAGCGAACAATTTCAACTTTGCAGCCTCATATTTCTTGAAATAATATATTTAAAAAGAAAACAGCAATAGATAACATTGCAATACTTTAATAATATCCAATACAAGAGACTTAAAAAAATTATGACCAAAAACCCCGTGTACAACCTTAAATAAAACGTTTGAAATTTACTGAAGTGAAAACATACTTGCATAATGTAATATTGAAATTCTTATATCTTTATTTATGTTTTTTCTTATTTGAATGAATTGAAACGTGAATTATTTATTGTTTGCCAGGTCGTAGTGCCTAAAACGAAAGGAGAAATCTTGGGTGTTGTAATAGTGGAGTCGGGCTGGGGCTCAATGTTGCCAACTGTGGTGATAGCGAACTTGGCGCCGGCCGGAGCGGCTGCCCGCTGCGGCCAACTCAACATTGGCGATCAAATAATTGCCATCAACGGAGTCTCTCTAGTCGGCTTGCCTCTCTCTACCTGCCAAAATTACATTAAGGTATTAAAAAATATACCGATCAAATTCATAGTATTGTGATTATACCCATACTGTTTTGGAGAGTATACATTTTGTTAAATTATAATTGCATTCAGGTTGTTTGTTCATTTCCTAGACACGTGATCTAACTTTATTTCAGTGCCTATATCATATTGAAATCAGAACAATGTTTTTACATTTGATAACATTTAGACTTAATGATATTAGTGCTTATTTATTATGGGGTTTCAGACCATTATCTTCAAAAATTAATATTTTCAATAAGCTTTCGTAAAATATTTGCTGAATAGCTAAAAAGTTTAATCATCTTTAAATTTGGAAATATGTTTTTTCATTTCTCTCTATCACGGTAATAAATTACTTCCTTTTCTGTCTTGAATGAAATTCTTTTCGATTCTCGGCATAGTTAAGATGAAACCTAAACAATTCAAATCATTAAAACTTTCAGAAGCTGTGGGTGCGCTTAGACTGTGTAACAAATTTTATACAATAAGATTTTATAACAATGTTATCATATGAAATTGTTGTGAAAGTGAATAGTTTTTAATATAATTATATATAAAAACAAATTTTATGTAACACTTGAATTAATTTGATAACTACATTCCTTTGTGAAAAGTTGTAAACTGGCTTGTAAACAGTGTTTTGTTATAGTCTAAACGCCCTCTTAGATGGATAAATTTCATGGAGGTGCTTTCAACTATCTGTTATATTCAATAAATTCTATAATGAAGTTTTTCAGGAACTATATTTTGTGTAATATATCATAATAACATTCATTTTTATGTATGGAATGAGCGTTTACCTTTAGGGTCATTCCAACAATATTTTTAATCGTTCTAGAAATAGTTTTTGGTTATAACTAAATTATTTCTTGATTTTTTTCATTTCTTGAATTTGTTAATTCAGCACTGCTATCTTGTTTCAGAATTCTAAAACACAAACTGTAGTGAAATTGACGGTTGTGCCATGTGCTCCAGTGGTAGAAGTCAAAATCAAGAGGCCGGACACAAAATACCAGTTGGGTTTCAGTGTCCAAAATGGCGTGGTAAGTCGCAAATCACACTTGTGTATTTTATTGTTGAACATTCTTTTATATCTGAAAATTTAATTGTAAAATTTTTCTTTTGTGATTATCTAAACAGTAAAATTATTACTATATTAAAGTAGAGCCTCAATTTATTGTTCAAATAGTAGTTCAATAATAGTTTATTATTAAGTTATTCAACAGTTTATTGGTTATTTAGTAATTAGTTTTCGACAGTGATTAATCTTAATATTCGAATATTCTTTTTTAGTCGAAAGTAATTCAACTATTTGTTTTATTGATTTCTTGACTGATAATTTCTAATCTGTGTCGGCTGTTATGTTAATTGTGTAAATAAAGTTTGAGTGTTCTTTCAAGTGTTGCCAGCATTATTTACGTGTTAGAACCAATATCAATAAACATAATATACCATAACATTATCAATAAAAAATGTTTCAGATTTGCAGTCTGCTGCGGGGTGGAATCGCAGAGCGGGGTGGAGTCAGAGTGGGTCACCGTATAATAGAAATAAATAATCAGAGTGTGGTCGCAGTGCCTCACGAAAAAATTGTCAATCTTCTGGCAACATCTGTAGGAGAGGTTGGTTCAATTATTTTTACATTTCAATATTAATTTATTGTACTGCCAATTTGCTTCATATTTTTGTGTATTCCCTTTCTGCATACAACAAAGAGTTATAGGATTTGAACGATTCAAGTAAGAGAGATTTACTAACAATACAGTAATACGAATAATAAAAACTCAAAAGCATACTCGGAGGGTGAAGCCCACATAGGTATGATACCTGTGCGTGGGTAATAAGCTGTATTATGGTGATTGAAGAATTGGATCTACAGTTCTAGGTGGGTTCCGAACCACCGGGAAGTGATTTTACAGCAAAGAACAGTGTCTTTTTGCTGGTCAATCTAATCGATCACCTTTACAAAGAGGTTTCATGATTTCTTTCGTTGCTTATCTTATCTAACTGTTCAGTTGCCTGCTACGGCTTGCAGCTATTACTTCTCCCTTTTGGAATCTTGGGATTTTCAATCGGAATCATTTGAAGAGTATTCATGGTCTTATTTGATAATGAAACATTCACTTGAAAATCTTAATCACCATTACAAAAATATGTAAAGCTGAAATAGTATTTACTAGATCTCTTTTCCGCTTCTTCTACTAACAATAAATTCTTTCAGTAATGTAATGCAGTCAGTACCTGATTCCAGTTTTTTCTAACTAGCATCAGTTATAAGGGAGTAAACTCAATAAAAAAAATTGATTTATTATTCTAGAAAAACGTTGGGTTATCTCATTTTGCGCTGCTCAATTCGCGGAACTGATGTATTCTTGGTTTTTATTTTTTTTGCGGATGATGCCCTCATAAGTCTGGAGACTTGTGCGTGGGTGAATGATGAGAAACATCCATGGCTGAATGAGATTCGAACCCAAGGCTGCAGGAAACGAAGCCAGCCAGAGCCTTATCTTATCTCAGACAAGCGCTCCAACCAACTGCTCTACCAGAGTTACGATTCTGTTTATTATTAGGCAGGTTTTTTAAACAATGCTTTCAATTACGATTTCAGCTTTATAATAATATTTTTAAAATTGGCTCAGGAAAATATTAATATTCTTTCTATGAACAGTGAAAGCCCTATATAAATTCGGATCATTATAATAATAGCGGAACTAGTTGATAATTTCTTTGTATTAATAAATTTGGTACGTTTCATAATTTATATTTTCCCGCATTTCATAGAACGTACATAGTTTATGTATTATAATTATTGAGAACTACTGTTTTTGTGATAGTTTTCTAAATGAAGTTAATTTCTGAGAATTTTTTACCCATGAGCCTGAAGATTGTACATAGATAATGAGTTAGATATTACAGTAAAGCGTGCTAGGACTAGCTGGGAATCGAATCCACCGCCAATATTTTTTATGAGATTATCGGTCAACTAAGATCCGTGAGAGTATTATTAACACTTTGTATACACTCCAATCATCATGTCATTATCTGACAGCTCTGTTACTGGCAACTTCCTTTTTGAGCCCAAAAATAAGCTATCATCCTCTCTGACATTGCTGTTCTTTGCTCCTCATTCCTTCCAATAATTTATCAAATAAATAATTGTTGTAACAATTTTCAGATATTGATGAAAACGATGCCTACATCAATGTTCAGACTTTTAACTGGTCAAGAAACGCCAGTTTACATTTAATGGTCAAAACTAGTTTGGAGTTTGGTATGTGAATTCAGACCAAAGAAGCACAACATGCTGCAAAAGCACACTACTTCTAATTGGACCGTCAGCATCGATTTGCCTTTCGCCCCTACCTTCTTTCAAGGCGCCCTACTTACTATGTTACCAAAAAATTGAACTAGTGCACAGAACATTATATTACATTGTGATGATGAGCACCAGCTCTTGTATGAATGAAACGAAATGATTTATTGTAAAATGTGTCAAGCGTTTGTGGCATATGTGATATATAATATTATGCATATAACATTATAGATAAACATTGGGAACTATATTTTGTTTCCCATTTTCATATCATGTATTTAATCTATGGAAAGCCAAATGACTATCATGTCTATTTGTTGTACTGTAACTGGCAAAGACTATAATTACTATCTCTCTCGTTTAGCGGAAAATAATAATGAAATCCCAAGTTATTTAACTACCATTCTGATATTTATTTGTGTTCGCTTCATGTGATTCGTCAAGTTTTTGTCTTCTTAATCAATATGGTCTTAAATGTAGGATCTCACAAAAATCTTGCGCATTTTGATCAGGTTAATCCAACCCACCTTTCTTCACAAATTAATGCCAATCAAATCAATTTAATGTCTTGTTGTCATCAGATTCATTGTCAAAATGCATTATGAGCTTCTCAATTATTATCAAAGACTTGAGGCATTTACTTTTGTAGGCAACTCAAATATTCAAATAGATGAACAATAGTATCGTTCAGGACGTTTTTTAATTCAATATGAGCCGGTCATTAGCATAAAATTTTATATTTCAATAAATCAGCCTGAATAAAGTTGTATAAATGTAGTACAAGCTATCTGTAGTTTAAAATCAATTTTATTTTATTTTTAATGTGTAATATTTTAATGAATATCAATGTCCCGGTCGCATTGGTGATACTATTATCGATTCTATGAGTTAGATAGTAAATTATGTGACATTATAATTTGTTTAAATATGTCGATTTTTATGGAATCAAACATTGTATCGACCAAAGATACATAAAAATGATGTCCTTGATACTTACTGAAATTTAAATTAGAAACCCAAAACAAACAAAATTTTAATTGAATTGCATAATTTGTTTAAAAAAACTTCTATGTTGAGGTAGACTTGTCCAAAGAATAAGAACTTTTAATTTCCGGTAATGTATTTTATAATGGTTCCCACATATCGGTGCATTTTCAAATATAGGTGTTACTGAAAAGAGCAATGCTCCAAGTAATCCATTATTACTTTCATGAACGAAATGTGAGTCATAAATATGTAACTTTATCTAAGTAGCAACTTTTATTTGAATAGATCATCTAGTTTAGGATCTTGGTTACTACGTTGATTATTTTAAATGCATGAGTAAAACCCTTAGCATTCTAAACAAATTTATAAGTGACGTTTTTATTTTGTGTTAGTGTATCTATCTTCAACTTAGTGTACAATCTGCATTACCTGCAGATTAACCCCACCACATTTGATTATAAAATAAACAAAAACCCTGTTATTAGATGTTATTACCTTTTTGATAAAACTGATTTCTTCCCGAATAAAATCAACTTTTTCTTGTAAAAAAAATACATTTTGTATTTTGATGATACTTCATGGTCGTAAAATGTTTCCTTGTGCTAAAGCCTCGGTTTCCAACTACGAGGCATTGGACAAATGGTTTACGGACAAGGTAGGACTATAGGTTCCTATACGAAAAGTACCTTCAATTGTTTTGTATTCCGGCCCTTTCCACTGTCCATTCAGTCCGAATTCTCGTCGTTAGAATCCGAAGCTTTAAAGCCTTTAGAAGAAATTTTTGAATTTTTATTCTTATTGATTCAGTTGAAAATTTCAGAAACAAAGCAGTTCTACTCAGCATTCTAGTTTACTAATATACTGATTGTACTCGCTGATGAATGTTTAGAATTCACTTCTCATTGACTTAATTTCGACAATTAAAATTTCTCTAGTATAGTGAAACATTTTACTCCCATCGATCTTTCGTAAGTTATTTGTTATCTATGCTTTGACTTTTTTATAAGAAATTTCTAGAACAAATATTTTTCATTGATTTCAACTTCTTGTGATGGAAGTGTATTCAATTAAATCGCTGATAGCTATGCCATTGCTTTGCATTCAGACGTACAACTAGATATACCATTAATCAAAATGGGTAACTTCTATTTATTACGATCCTTTCCAGCTTCATTCCCTTAAGGTTCCTTGAAATGGAGCATATTTCTTTATTTAAAATTTGGTTGTTCTCTTGAAATACCTACAAGTTTTGTCTAACATTGATGAGAAGACAATGATTGTGATAAGAGGGTATGAAATACACATTTTCTTGTTCATCAGGTTTTCAAAAAACTTGTAATTCTAAATTTTCCTACAAAAATCATTGTAATTATTCAGTAAAAAGTAATAGAAATTTTATAAATTAAAGTTCAGTGGGCTGGGAAGAGTTGGTAATAATAGAGGTTTTATGGCTAGAACTCCTAGAAAAATCCCTGCGCCTTCGAATAAACTGTTGTAAACAGATCCCGTTGAAGTATTTTTCAGTCAATGTAACCCCAGAGTGTGTATGCTATTTGTAGGATTCTAAATATCCTAATTTACGTTATAAATATTGTAATATTTATCGATCCAATGAAAAAAAGAGTTAATATATGAGAATTAGCTTTATTTTACTTAGTCAGTGATAGTCGAAATCTAACGCTCTAGTGAATCATGATTGTTAGTGATAATGTTGTACAAATTATGGAAGACAATGATTTGAGATGCTTGTTTGGACATGTTAAGTGAAATTATGTAGCGAATTAGCGAAACTTATAGTTGTAATGATTCTTTGATTCTTGATACTGAACAGAAAATCTTAATTCAGATGAGCATTTGAACATAGAAAGTCGCTCATAGCTGGAGTTCAGATGAAAATAGAGAAAGAGAAGAATAAGAAGAAGAAGAATAATTAGTTGGATGAGAGTGCCTCGAACAGAATGCGTAGAAATGCAGTTATAAGAGACTTGATCTTAGTGTTTAGGTAATTTTTCTAGTCATTAAAGTATCTGCGAATCTGATCTACTTTTAGACAAGACTTGAAAATTTTGTGTGCCAACCGCCTGTACTTACTGACAATATCACAGTACCAAATTTTATTGTCTCAATTAATTTCAGTTTTCTGAATTAGAATTTTTCACAATAATCTCAACACAGCAATTTTTTAAATTCTTTTATATTATTCCAACAGTGTAGTAATAATGTAATAGTTGAGTAACGTACTAGACCTATTACTTCTATTAGAAGTAAGTCATCTTTTTTTCGTAGTAACATTAATTTTTTATATCATTATTATGATTTTAATATTTTTTTATATATAATGATTTTCTAAGACAACCACAGTACTGTATCTAATCCATCAGTTTGTGAAGGGTTTAACGAATTCACGGTAGTAGTGACAATAGTAGTATAATAAATTTTCAATTTTACTCTCAATCCTAAAAAGCCTTGTGGTCGGAATATTCATCGCGAAAAATACAAATTATTTTCCAAATTTGTAATTAATTATCTTCACTTTTTTGTATGTTTCAAATATATTTTCTCGTTGCAACGTTCTCTCGTTTTCTTCGTATAAGCCTTGTCTTCCCAAAACACAAGGCCACATGAATTGAAAAATGATACAATTCACCTTCGATCGTGATGAGGAACAAGATTTTTTATTGCACTAAATTACAGATTACCAGTATTCAATATAGAGTGCGGTAAGCAGCAAAATTTTCAGTCTTGTCTTATAGTGAATTATAATTATATATATTGTAATATTTTCAATTCCAATGCTCATTTATGTGTTTTTATTAAAATATACCAAACATTCTTGTATTATTTATTACAAACCAATTATTAGTGTACTGTTCAGTTGAGATTGATCAAATTTATATTTCAGCTGTAGGATCATTGTATTATATCGGTTATTTATTTTTTTACTTTTATTGCTGTTATGCTTAAGTAATTATAACAGAATATTTATAGCTGTTAGAATTTGATAGTGAAATCATGTATTTGTAAATTGTATGGTAAATCGAGGAGTAAATCGTGGACTTTTCTACTAGAAGGTGTTGTAACAATCTAGATCTTGATAAATCGGGTCCATGCATCTATAAATGAATGAAATTGTAATTGTGAACTGTCAATAATTTATAACTATACTATCGATCAGTTTGTTTTTAATTGTATCTCCTAAACATTTTCAATGCTTTCTTCGTTATTTAATTGTGGTAGTTTGGTTCAGCTGAATTTATTGTTTAATGGATGTGATGTTTTTGAAGTTTGAAAGTATCACTTCTCAAAAACAATCTTATATACATTGTGGGGCAATGTCTATCTTAGTTGTAAGCCATAAATCAACACAATCAACAACCATTTTTCTTCGTAGAAAAAGTGATGTCAAACTTGTTCAGATATTATTCATGAAATATCTTGTATGATTGAAAAACTTAAATTTGATTTATTATTGAAAGAATATGAATTTAAAGGACAAAAACTTTTCCTCGTCATCATGATAAGTCAGTAGGAATTGATTCTATATCATGTATAACTGGAGTAATGGGGGCGGCTGGAAGGGATAGAATCCCCCCTAGTAATAGGGGTGCCGGAGTGCCCTCCTCTTGAAAGTTTTGAAAGCATAACATTTTGATGACTGGGAACGTGTCACACACATAGATTAATGATTTTGTTTACTGAAAACTATTTCAGGGATGCCGCTCGTATGTGTTCCTGCTTATTTTAGCATCAAAATATCGAAATCTGCTCAAGTATGACATTACATGGCATCAAGTTTTACCTTTACCATGGAAGTCTTGTTGGAGGATTTCAAGTCAGAACAAATATGGCATAAGACTGGATGTTGTCACTACCACATTTATAATGAATACATGAAATATTATAGTTTCGGCAGTTACGCTATTGAGACTCAGCAGTCACAGTTTGATTGCGAATGACATAACTGCCTAAACTATAGTATCTCGTGTTTTTATAATGTATAATGTTGTTTTAACAAGATTATGTATTTATTGTGGATGTCGTAACCTGCCAATACAGCTGTTGTCAACAAAGGTGATTTAAAACGAGAAATGGTTGAACAAATTTAATCAATTCGCAATATATAGATCTGGTCTGGATAAATACACTCTTGATTTTTCTTCATTGTTTTCTCGTTTTTCAAGTGTTCTAATTGTAAATTTCTCCCTGACATTTAACCCTTCTTGGTCGAGGCTACTGTTATTTAGAACTGATTGAAAAGAAGCTTGAAGTAAAATACTGAGACGTGACTGTGGAGTTAATTTACGCCAACATTATTGAAGCGAGAAGAAGGATTGTAGTTGGTATGGTGACTTTCTATTGGAACTTTTTGAACATGAGGAAAGTTAGGGTGCATGCACAGTGGAGCATCAGATTTCTTCCAATTATGGAAAGTTTCCACAACTTCAACATCGATGTCTAATAAGGAGATTATTATTTTTAGTTTTAACCGACTTCCAACATGGAGGAGGTTGTCAATTGATTTGCTTTTTTATGTTTGTACATCAATTACTTCAGCACTATATCCTAGTGGGGAGTCCCGTCCCACTAGGCGTCAAATCTGCAAGAAAGTAGAAGCCAATCTGTTAAAACAAAACCGATTTCAATTAAATTTCTTTTACTAAAAAATAGCGGTGGTCCCATCTAAGTTTTCCAAGGATTGGCCCAATATCATGCAAAAAGGAGCATTCATCGATGTCTTCATTTGAATTTTGTCCTTACCAAAATAATGAAAAAATTTCATTTCCACAATTATTTTTTGGCGGATAATGTACACGTGTCTTAAGACTTGTGTGTGGGTGATGAGGTGAATGATAACAATGTGAAAATATACAAGCCTGAACGAAATTCAAAATCGAGATCTCAATAAGTAGCAGCCAGCCAGATGAGTCTTATCTAATCAGAAACAAGCGTCTCAATAGACACAGGCCCATTTTCAATCTCTGATGTATAGAATAAATTGCTGCTGTACTATACAAAATATCAATTATGAGATTCAATGTGAATCAACATATGATTATGAATCAACACCAGCCTATGTCACAAGGGCGGTTCCCAGTTTGAAAGTTTGTGAGGGGATTGTCAATTAAAAATAATAATCAAGTGAATGGCCTGACCTGATCGACCTTTTTAGCAAGTTTCCCCCATTTCACGCTAAATGTTTTTGTCAGGTATATCTTTTTTCAAGCCTTTTTAGCCTGATTTTTCAATTTAGTAGTCACTATACCAGCCCTCCCCCAATAAAAAAACAGATCCCGCGAGTTTTTAATTTTTGAGTATTATTTCTTTGAAGTTTGTATTTTTGTGGATCATCATCAAGATAAGACTCAAATCGTTGCCTTCGAGGAATAAGGCCATTACACTGGTCCAGAAACCGTGAGTGACGTATTCGGAAGTGGTCATAGCAAAGTTGTGGTAGTCTAACCAAAACACGCGAACATGCTGTTGTGTTTATGTGTTGTTGTAGTGTTGGTGCGTTGTTATTTCGTGAAAATTGTGCTTAATGGATATATTTTATTAGAGTAAAGTGTTGTGTGCCTGAATGGAGCAGCAATTATTCATTAATGACAAAGTAAGTAGCCTACATTTGTTTTTTTATGTGATGAGATTCTGAAACGGAAATGGATCAAATCAATCCTTAGAGATAGCTTCAGCCCATCAAAGTATTCTGCAGTAATTTAAAATAACTATATAATTTGATAATTTAGTCTAAAGCTTTAATCTTATGTGTAATAAAATGCTGTTTTGAATTTTGAAGCAACACACAGGTTATGAGTAACTTATAACCTATTCCCATTGATGAAGTTGTTTTGTTATAATGTAACTTATTACCTCAATTTCCATTAGCTTTGAAAATTTTAGTTGTGAGTAGACATATCCTACTTATTTTATGGCACTCTGGCTATATATTATCTGGTTATTTGAAATAACATGACAGTAACAATGAATGACTTCTGTGGGTCTGGGATGACTTTCTGTAGGATTACTGTGGGTCATCTGACAATGCTCTTAACATCAGAATGAAATGGCCATCGCACCATAAAGTGAGTCATAATTAACACTTAAAAGTGTTTAAGTTTTTATTAATTAATAATGACATTTTTTATTCCTTAGAGAAAAATTAGTGAATCAAATATAACTGAACCTCAGCTACATTATCACTTATCCATAAGTATGATATCAATCTCATTCCATATCTACATCTTATATCTTGAATCCCACAAAAGCAAAATTCTATTCTGTTTCAATTTTATAATTTGCTACCTCATCAAGAATAGTCTTATAAGAAAGAAGTATCATTTACTAAGAAAATCATATCTCATATAAAAAATGACACTTTATTTCTATTTAATATATTATTCTCACTCACTTATACACTCACTCACTTAGACTGCTATATCTGGGCTGATCTCCAATATCCTGGACACCTTTGAGGAAAAAGGATCAATGTCCCTTATTCTTGCTGACTTGAGTAAGGCCTTTGAGTGTGTTCCTCACAAAATCTTGAAAGAAAAACTGAAGCAATATGGTGTTCAAGGACCAGCTCTGCATTATTTTGTTGTGCTCCTATCTTCAAGATCGTCAGCAGATTGTCTCAATACGAGGAGCCTCATCTTCCCCCCTTCCAGTGGTCCATGGTGTACCGCAAGGCTCAGTCATGGGACCAGTATTATTTATTATTGCAATAAATGATCTAAGCTTACTAGGCAATATACTACTCTTTGCTGATGACACCACCATCTGTTCAAGGGGCAACACGCCAGAAGATGCAGCAGAAGGGGCAAATGAGATTTTTGACAGGGCTAGAGATTGGTTTAAGGCTAATAGGCTGAGCATCAATGCTGAGAAGACACAGACTATGATGTGTAGCCTCAGTCAGCACTGCCGGCCAGAGACAGTAAAACTTTTGGGCTTCCATCTAGACTCAAAGCTACTGTGGAATGAGCACATTGACAATGTCTGCAAGAAGCTGTCATGTGTTGTCTACCTGCTGCATAGGCTTAAGCCACTATAGTTGGAGGAGCATCTAGTCACCATCTATCATGGGCTCTTCCACAGTCATCGCTTAGCTATGGCCTGCAGCTGTGGGGTCATGTCTCAAAATGTGATGCTGTTTTGCTTCTTCAGAAGAGGGCTGTTAGGATAGTCTCTTCAGCTGGTTATCTGGACCACTGCAGACCGATTTTCCGGCGGCTGGATGTTCTCACAGTGTACAGCCACTTCATCTTTGTAAGCCTACTCCATATCAAGACCAACATGGACATCTTATACACAAGAGCTGAGCTTCACGGCCTGAATCTTAGACATGGCCTTTTGTTGAACCTTCCATACTGCAGGCTTAACAAAAAGAAGGACTGTTTCCCCAACCTGGCCATCAAGATGTTCAATAGGCTGCCAGCTGCGGTAAAGTGCCTGGATAACAACAGCTACAGAACCAAAATTAAAGCCTGGCTCATTGGTAGAGCTTATTACTTAAAGGAGTTCTTTGAGGACAACTTTGGCGACCTTGGCTAGCTATTGCCAACACTATGACGCAATCAATTCAGCTCTGCTGGTCAAAGATGGAGAAATCAAGTATCAAAGTAAGTATACCAGAGGGAAGCATTTCACTTCTAAAAAGAAGCTACTTATTAGAAGTGATATACATCCCTCCGGGTTCTCTGTAGAGAGTGAAAATCATATGTTAAATAGAAATACAGTGTCAGTTTTAAGAGTAGGTTGCTCATCAAGTATTTTGTCATGGAAAACATCACAGAAGATTATATAATTATTGTTGAATGAGAATGATTTTAAACTGAATTGATACAGTTCTGTAGTTTTTTTTGTGGGAAGATATGGAAAGAATGATTGGCTTTAGCAAAAGCTTATGACCACTCTCATTGATGTCACTTTCGGAGTGAGACGGCCTTATTTCTCGAAGGCAACGCTCAAATACGCGATTTAAACAAAATGGAATTTGGCGCGTTGTAAAAAGAATGCCAACATCACCTTGTAAATTAAATTTCGGTACTGGTGAATTCTCTGCTTTTCTTTAATGCAGAGTCCATGTTAATTTTCATCAAGATACAATTATTCTACGTGGTTATTGAGAAAGAAATCCATAGGAAAGAGAAAGAATGATGAATTAAATTATTACAATATCAATCATTTCATTTCACGATAATTTCTTATCAATGAGAACAGCTGATTTTCTGACATAATTTAATAATAATTGAGACCCTCTACCATGATTATCGCATCTACTGTGAGGATGAATAGAATAGAAATGGAGGTAGAGTACCCCACTAAAAATATAGAATTGAAGAGTAGACAGGTTGATAAAGGTGTTCGATGAATGGATTTGGATTCTATTTTTATTGTGAATGATTGTAGTATAAACAAATCAGTATTTGAAATTAAATCATGTTTGAGTGCTGTAGGTGGAAAAAAAGTCTCAATTAATAGGACGAGTGATCAGTGAAAAGTTACGTTTTATCATTTTTGAAGTTTCAGCCGGATATTCTTCTTATCTTCGTTCACCCTATCCTCAGTATAATTTTTATCTATCACCAAGATATTAATCATTGTTTATCCACCTTCGAAACTCACTAATTCTACTTATCCAGGGATCACTCAAATGAAGAAAGTAAACAAAAAGAAATACAAAATAATCATTGCGATATGTCGGCGTTAGAGGTTAGAATTGGGGACCCGTTTTTAGGCGGAATGCTGAATAAATCCCAGCGATTAATGCTGGGTCTTTTTGTGTTGCTGCTAGTTGATGTAATCTGGGTCTCATCGTCGGAACTAACTAAGGTAATATATTATTGCTTGTTTTATAATATAAGAGTATCTCGCAAGACTACATAAGTAAGTTAATATCTTAGTTTAGTTGTAGGCTACTTGATAGTAATAATTGTGTCATTGCATTTAGAATAATTGCTTTCTTAATACATTCATGATCTACTATTTCCATTATAATATGTTGAGTAAATATGTCTAAATGATTTTGTAGGGTATTGATTTTTATTCGGTAGTTTCCACCTACCGTATGTTAGCATGATGTTATCCCTTATCAACGGTTTTAACTGTAATAAAAATGACTTTATCAAGCCAAGGAACTTATTACATTCGAAGTAGTTTATATTGAATGAACCTTTAAGTTTTAGATACTAATATGTAAAAACATTAACGAGTAGATTTGTGATTTACAGTCAAGATTAGCAAGTTTTTCTAATCAAGTTTCTTGAAAGAATAAAACACTGTTAAATGTTGTCAATTCCACTTCTTTATTGTTACAGCACTGGACCGCGGTTTCGTGGCTTCACCAGTCACATTTTCAACAGTACTAAACTAGTACTTTCATTAGTACTGTTGAAAATGTGACTGGTGAAGCCACGAAACCGCGGTCCAGTGCTGTAACAATAAAGAAGTGGAATTGACAACATTTTAACAGTGTTTTATTCTTTTATTATGGAGTTCCACAACATCAACCAAAATTCTACAAATAAGTTTCTTGAAGTAAATTACAATATCTAGTTTTTAAATTTGCTATTTATGACGAACTGCGAGTAGGGCTATAACTGAGAAACAGGGTGTCTACTGGTCGGGAATTTTGAATTTTTTTTAAATTTGGTCGGGAAAATGAGAAAATTGATTGTGACACGTATTTTGACATACTTTTGCTACGAGTGCATAATTAAATTGGCTAACAAGGAAAGAAGAATAATTCGAAAAAAAGAAAGCAGATGAAATGTTCCAATCATCTAATTATTAGTGACTTGTATACGCAGTGGCGGATCTACGGTGAGGAAGGGGAAATCCCCCCAAACGCAGAAAAAAAAGAAAGAAGAGGAAGGAAAAGAGAGAAAAAAGATTGAAAAAGAAAAAAGCAGAATTCTTAGCGAATGGAAATAATAAAAAACAGCGAAGAAGTGGAAAAGAGATGACAATATGTTAAATAACAATATAGATGACAATATAGAAATTGGTAGGACAGAGGTGAAAATTAAAATATACGAAAAAGGGTAAAATAAGAAAAATTGAGGATAAAAAGTAGAAGAAAATAAAGGACAGTTTTCTGACAAGGGAGGAAAATGAGACAGCAATGCCTAACCAGCAATTGATTTTCTATTGCAAATTATTGTGTACTTCAGTACTTGGTCTAAAAATGATGCCAGTTCTGAAAGGTTTTTCTGGATTCGGCAGCTTATCAATACATGGCTGAGGACTACCATGGCAGAAAAAGTAGACGTGTTTTATTAGCACTACTTTACATTCACTCAGATAATCACCCTAGAGCCTAGATCCTGGATCCTCAAAAAATTGTTGGGAGGTTTTGGCTGATTACAGAATAATTTTTGAATAATATACGTAATTTTTCTTGTGAATTTAATTTTTCATTAACAGTTTGTGCAGTGGCGTAGCTATGGGAAGGAATCAGTGGGATATTATTCCCCCATTGTGAGACAATTTTTGGCAAGAGTCAAAGATGTCAGGAATCGCTAAAATGTGGTTTTGTATGAATTGTTATTTTAAAAACGTTTTCAAGGAGTACAACTCAATTTTTTGGAAATAAATGTTCAATTATCCTACGGTACCCCAATCAGGAGCAGTGAGGGATCAAGTATAGAAAAGTAGAAGCTTCAAGTAATGTCCGATCTCCCATTGACAATATACAAGAATATAACATTTGTATTGACCCATAACGTGTGTTGAAGTGTTAAGTTAGAAGAATTAATCCCTAGAATCACATAAAATGTGGCTTTAGAGAGGTAATTTTCAAACATTTTCTCGTGGATTACCCCACACCCCCGTTTTGGAATAGATAGTCATGTATATTGCTTCAATTTATCTTTAGAGGACTACTACTCCAAATTACAAATTACTCTTGTAATTATTGTACAGAGAGTCCAACTCTCCCAGCAACATCATTGGTCAACCTCTACCCTAGACTGACCCTGTAGTTATGCTACTGCTTTGTGTGATGTAACGATACACATTAAAAGAAGGTTATTAAAATTTGTGTTTCGTAATTTTTATACTTTCTAGGTCAAGTACCTCATAATGTAATTATTTTTCGAATAAATCGCTATTGCTCTATTGTTCATTGAACAATAGTTTTATAGCAGACAGTAGACAGTCAAGAGTGCCATATTTTTGGACTAAGGATTTAGGGTGATCAATTATTGTGTTATCTGGGTGAATGTAAAGCAGGGCTAAAAGGAAACAATGGTTGTCCCTGGAAACAAGAACTCTGCCCAATGATAAATTTAAAAAGAGGAGGAAGGGATTTTTTAGAACTAATTCTTCTGTGAGAAATCTAGTCAGCTCCCAGGATTCATATTATTTATTCATAGAATATCATCTTTCAATTCAATTTATAGCTGCTGCCTTAACCAATAACATAATTATTTTTGTACTTAAGTTCATATTATGAACATTTCATTGTGATATTCCCACTTAATGTTTATGTGAGATACAAACATTAAATTATGCGTTGAACTTAAATTTTATTTTGCTACATTGTTTGCTCTATTTACACTCAGAAATTAACTTATATTCTATTTACACCCATTAGTTAGAGTTTCTGGGTTTTTTTTGGCAATATAGGACGTTGTAAAGGCATTTATCATGAATAATTTTGTATTAACAGTATAATAATATATCATTACAGGCAATAGGTGAACAATTAAATTTGGGAAAAGTTGGTTTCATTTCACCTAAAATTGCTTCAGATTCACGATTTTAGGCCTCATTTTAAAACACCCCGGAGCACTTCCACCCCCCCCCTCCTCCCCCATCCTGGTGCCTGGTGATACATACCCACTCAGGTATTTCCCCCTCCCCCAAAAAAACTGCTGCTGGATCTGCTCCTGTGTATGTAAGCAATCAACATTACAGACTAATTCACGCTATCGGTGTTGCATCTGCCTCCGCTGTTCTTAGGTTCTCATTCTCGCAAGCCTGAGGAGTCCCTTACAATGTCTAGATAAAAGTGTCTTAGTTACTACCGCCGTTTATCGAAATGTCGTGGAATATAAATATTACCTGAAGTAAAATTGGATTTATAGAACTTTAGAGGTCGGGAATTTTGGAAATGTAGTCGGGAAAAGTCGGGAAAAAAACTGTAATGGAAATAGTATTAGCATCTAAGTTAATAATTTCTACTTAGGCCTTTATCCACACTTTTTAGTTTCTCATCTGCTTTTTTTAGTTGAATAATTTGATAACATAATTCAGGAAGTGAGTTTACATTACAAACTTAATATTTCATCGTATTACAGAAATTTGTTTAAAAGTTTTTAGGGTTGATCGACAAAGGTTTTACTTTGGGACTCAATCAAAACAAAAATTACAGATTTTAAAGATATTGTCTAAAATTATAAACATAAGCGACACGTACTAGTTAAAGTACTACAAGGTTCAGCTTCCTGTGCTGGCGGTAACTTGTAGATCAAATTTTGTAATTTTAAGCAATATAATAATAATAATTATAATTGTGTGTTCAAAAATATTCTTTTCATTAATGACTCTTTCTTTAACTTTATACAAAACACGAAAAACACTATATTATAATATAATATAGTGTTTTTCCTGTTTTGTATAAAGTATTATGTATGTATATGTATTATGTTCGAACTTCTTTTTTTTCTTGTGAAACATTAGAGTAAACCGTGATACCACATACTTCATATATTATATTAGTATTTCACTTATTAGCTTATATATTTTTAGTTAATATTATTATTCCTTTAATATTTCTCTGCTTCTTTTCATGATCATGGCTTAAATTCTTTCTATTATATTTACTATGCATTTTCTCTTCACCTCTCTTACATTAAAAAAAAAAATAATCAATAATTAAAATCATAAAACTGATTATAACTTTCCCTTCTTCTCAATCATAATTATTTACTCTAATATTATTCCATACTAATAACATTCATTTCTTCTCTTTTCTTTTCTGTTTCACTTTTCTATTCTCAATCTTCCTACTTTTATTAAGAAAAATTCTTAAAGTTACAATTTGTAACTTGCTTTTTCTCTTTTTCACACGCGAGCCACTCAAAGCGATTAATAAGTTTGCTATTTATATTGACTCGTTGCTGGCGCTCAAGCTTTTTAGCTTTTGCTAGCATCGCCTGTAATAATTATATTCTCCTGTATATGTATTTTTTTAAATTTATTTCAACTTTGCTATTGTTATTTTTTCATTCACTAGCTTTTTTGTTGTTTTAATATTTCTTTTATTTTGGAGGTATTAAATTTTTTGTCTGTGTTATTCGTCGATGGCAATAAAATGATTTGATTTGATTATACTGTAGGTGCATAGCAACGAACCCATAAGACCATTGGTCTTATGTGTTCGCTGGTGCATAGGGATTAAAACAGAATTTCTTGAACATCTTAATTATGTAAGTTGGTAGAATTTCAATCACATCAATTCAATTACATACGGTAGTGTAATTATACAATTTCATAAATACTTGCAAATTATCTTACTTAATTTCCTTTTACTTTCGATGTATTTAATTAACTATACGGAGTATCAAAATCATTTCTATAAAAAATACAGTATTCTATTGTCATTTGATAAGTTCGTTAATGAAGATTAATCTTTTACTTGTTTCTAGCAGTTGACATGGTTAACATGGTAATAAAATGTTACTGTAAGTTAGTTAGTCAACTAAGAAGAACATTTATAGAGAGTTATCAAGTGCATAGTCATTTGCATTGGCAAAGTGAGATTTCACTCCCATTAAAATTTGTTGGAGATAAGAAATGCAATTAAAAAAAAGCGAAACAGAATTTTAAAGCAATAATTTTTTTCTGTTCAGGCTACCGTATCTCAAATTTAAAGAATTCTGTTTCTTTTTTCATGCGAAGTTTATTTGACACGCTTTTAAGCGAATTCTTTTCTTACACTCAGTATGCTATTATCTTTTATAGCTGTTATCAGTTCAGCCTATTTCGAAATATCGGTACAGCGCTATCTCATTTGTCCTACTGTAGAACAATAGAGCTCCCTGAATTAATTTGGAAAGCTATAAATAAAAATGTATCAATTTATGAGAGTTTTTCCTCTCATTTAATGAATGAGGGTGTGGCCTTCATCCTTCATAAAAAATAGTGCTCGTGATGTCATTTTTTTTTTGAGGATGAAGCCCACATAGGTCTGATACCTGTGCGTGGGTAATGAGTTGGATGATGGTGATTGATGAGCTGGACCAACAGATTTAGGTGGTTTCCGAACCACCTGGAAGTGATTTTACAGCATTGTCTTTTTTGCTGGCCAATCTAATCGGTCACCCTTACAAAGAGTGCCCAGGAGAACGCAGCTTATCTCTATCTGATTGAACAGATACCTGCTACGGCTACGTTTGATAGCATAAATTAGTTTAAGTTACTTGAAACAGTGATCATTGATAATAAAATAATGATGATAATAATAATAATTATTATTCATGAATCAGAACCTTGCTGATTCATGATCTATTAATGAGATTTCGCGTTCTTTATTTAAATAAAGTTATAGGCTATTTTTTTTTTTTGAATTGGTATGTACTGTACTGTGCTATGTAGAACTGACTTTTTAAGTCGCAGTAGACGCGTTTTGAACTGTGTCATTCTTTTTCGGCTCTCAGCAACTAAGCACCGAAGAAGAAAATCATACTTCGAAACGCGTCCTGCGCGACTTGGAAGGTCAGTTCTGCATAGCAGGTTTTACATAACAACATGGAGAATAACATAGTTTTACATAAGAATGTATGTGAATTTAAGAAGTGTGCTCTAGTATTCAAGACTATATTATTCTTCTACATTCTACACTATTGTACATATCATTATTTCATGTTGAACCCCTCAGATACTCTTCCCTCATTACTCATCGAATAAGCACAGTACTGAATATAGCCTAATTCCTGTCCTGATTAAAACAATATAGGTAATTTACTGTAAGATCTCCTATCAGGTTGTATTAAACAATTGGTATCCATTTTTCAATTTCTCTAATCATTTGAATAGTTTTTCTAGACTCGATTTGCAATACTTGAGGTATGATTAGTGTTTTCCGTTGCTGCTGATTAGGTGTTGGACAGTTTAATATAGAAAAGCTTAGATTGCCAATAAATTAGTTGAATAAGGGCTCACTGAAACCAACTCTCCTATTTTTTTCAATCAATTATTAATTCTTTGAAATGTTTCATGTTTTTTAGATGATAATAATAACTTTTGGTACCTACATAAAATTACATTATATTAATAAGTGAATACGTAAAAGTAAATAATAATAATAATAATATACAGTACTTTTTATGTTGGTATACATTTTCTAGTTTTAGAAAATTCTGATTTATAATTTTAATTTTTCAGTACATCTATAAGAATGCGAAATTCGAAAAGCCTTTCTTCAGTACATATTTGAAGACATCCATGTTTTCTATATACTTGCTTGGATTATGTCTGTGGCCACCTTGGAGGGATCAGTGCAATAGACCTTCAAATTACATGGTGAGTACAGTTGTGATGTGAGTTATAGTCAGGCGTGCTGAAAAAATGGAAAGTACAATCTACCTCCCTCTTATCATAGGTCAAGAGAGATCCATAAATGGTCTAACTTCATTACTATTTCTGTGCAAATCATCACTTTAATCTATCTATTAATTAAATAAATAAATAAATTTTATTGTCATGTAACCACCATGGCAATCTACAACGTCAGTACAATAATTATCACCTACACACTAGATGCATCATTCAAAAAACTCGTTTACACTATAGAATGGCCTTAGCGCCAGCCAGTCATAGAGTTCTATCTTGAACCTATCCTTACTTAAAATATTTGTTAAAAATTCAGGTAACCTGTTGTATAGTCTAAGCCCTAAGTTGTCATATGATTTCAAAGATTTTGTAAGACGATGATAGGGTATCTCAATATGTTTTCTGTTTCTAGTAAAGTGGGTGTGAACATCGGATCTCAGCTGATAGTTATGGAGGTTTTTCTTTACATGAAGGATTGCATGAAATATATATACAGATTAATAACTGTCAGTATCTTTTTCCCTTTGAACGAAGGCCGGCAATGTTCCAAATAGCCAGCATTGGATATTACTCTGATAGCTTTTTTTTGCAGAATTAAAATCCTGTTGATATGGCTGCTGTTCCCATAGATGACAATGCCATATGCCAGTATGCTCTGAAAATAGGCGAAATATGAGGACTGTAGATGCTATTCAGGGACAAACTCGTTCAATTGTCTAAGTAGAAATATAACTGTAGACAGCTTTGCTGAGAGGTAATTAATGTGAGGTTCCCATGACAGTTTTCTATCAATCATCAGACCAAGAAGCTTGACTTCCTCACAGTTATTGTCAACATTAAAATCTCTTAGACCAAGTGTCATAAACTGGGTTTTGGCTTCATTCAACATGAAACCATTAGCCCTAAACCACATTGATGCCTGGACAAGGGCATCCTCAGTCAATTTTTGAAGAGATTTAAAATCTGGGTGAGCATTTAGGAAGGTGGTATCGTCAGCATAGAGAAGGGTGTGATTAGTCATTACCTGGGGCAGATCATTAATCATTATAACAAATAAAAGAGGCCCCAGTACAGAACCCTGGGGGACGCCATATTTTACTGTTGCAAGATCTGATTTCTCATTTTTGACACACACAACTTGCTGGCGATTGCTCAGGTATGATTTGAATAGATTTAGGCTTTTGCCATTTATTCCATAATGTGATAGTTTACCTAAAAGGATGTCATGCTCAACACAGTCAAAAGCCTTGCTCAGGTCACAAAATGCAGCCTGAGCAATTTCTCTTTTTTCAAATGTTTCTAACACAAATTTTATTAAGGAGTCAAATGCATCAGTAGTTGATCTACCCTTCACAAAGCCAAATTGCTTTATGGAGATCACCTTGAGTTTGTCCAAGTAGTCATAGACCTGCATTTACATTGCTATCTCAAGTACTTTTGAGAAGATTGGCACTATTTTTATAGGACGAAAACTGGAAGGAACATCTTTAGGACCTTTTTTATACACTGGAACTACCTTTGATACCTTAAAAACATCAGGAAAGGTACCCTGGGAAAAAACATTTGTTAATACAACAAGTTAATGGTAGAATCACAGGATCCAAAATGTGTTTCAAGTGCCATAGAAATCTTCACTATTGGACACCTTCAAGTTCTGTACAATTCTGACAACCACTTATCTATTGAAGCTGCACTTTTAGTAGACTTTTTCATATCTATTGTATGAATCATCTTGTTTGACCTCAATACTTTATAACAATGCTAACAATACCATAGGTAATTTTCAAATATTATTGTGAAGCTATTCGTAGATTCTGATGTTGCTAACACACATTCTATCTTTAAACAAAAATTAGTCATCTGAATAATCTATTTTAGAGATGAGGCGTATTTACTGGAACAGGTATTTTTACTGAGTATTTGAACGTACGGACTAGCACCTAGTATTCGAAGAACAAAATACTCAGATATCTTTGAGTATTTCTAGTAAACTACGCGACTTCAGTACGGGCAGTGACTTCAAGTCCCCACTCCAATTTATGGAGCTTTGTAATTTGCAGTTGTACAGTAGCTATTAATAGCTCATTTCTCGTTATAGAACTATTCAACTACTCACTCACTCTTTCTCGCTCACTCTCACGCTCTCTCTCTATTCACTATAGGCTACTCGATTGTAGGCGCATGCGTCTAGATTGTCTTTGATTGCGTATGGCGTACGCGCGTACTTTTCCAGTACAAATACTTCTTGAATACTTGAGTACGAGTACCAAAAAGTAGTTTGTTACTCAAGCGTCTCAAGGTCTTGCCGTCCGCGTCTCATTTCGCTACAGCACATTTGAGAGCAACTCAATAATTAGATTCGTGCTGTATTTAACACGAGTAATAAAGATTCGTGCTGTATTTAACGTGAGAAACAGTACCAGTACCGCAGTACGATACTCTCTTGTACGTGTACTCTTGTACGTCTACTCTGGCAAACTGGCTAATATAAAATACTACCTAGTATTTTGGGACAGGTATTTGGAATAGGTATTGGAACGTACTAGTACTCGGAATACTTAGTATCAGAAAAACCTAGTACGACCCATCTCTAATCTATTTGCGTTTATTGCGCTCTTTGGACCAGTACATTTATTGACATCTTATCTAAAAAGTCACTCAATCTGCCAAGAAACTATGCACGCATACATTTTGATAACAAGTAATAAAAATTTCACAACATCCGTAGCATAAATTATTATAATAATCAAGAGTGATTCACTATTTAATCTATCAGGCCAAAGTTGAAAATGAGTTAAGTTTGGATTCACGAGATATCGAATCATGTCATTTAAATTTCTATGATCCTCTTAAAAATCTCAGTCAAAATATAAATAATTGGGGTATGAGAACTGGATTGAGCTACACTTTCCCATATTCGTGTCTCCAGCACATGTAACTGGCAAAGGTCGCTTCAAGCACAGAGAATGTCAACTTCCATAAGAACAATAGATAAACTGAAACATCCCCTGCGAAATGACCTTTACTCTTTTCCTGATAATAGCTTGTATTAGATAGCTCTAACATTTCATGATTGCTTTATTTCATTAAAAAAATTGTTTTGTCTATTAATATTTGTCTGATCAGAGTTTTGTTTAATTAAGCTCACTAATAACTGTACTTATGAAATCTCTATTCTTTGAAATTTTAAAATTGAATAAAGCTCCTATTCATATCTCATGTACTGTATGCATTATATTTATAGAAAAATTATTTAATATACTTTTCCTAAAGATATTATCATAATATTAATTTTTGAATTTGTTGTAATTTGCAGTACATTGAACCTGACATGGATGATGAAAGTTTTTATACTGAAGCAAATACTAGTCTTGTAAGTCATTCTTTCTTCTTATTGTATCTCTACTCGTTTGTAAGGATATCATGCTCCTACATATCACATGATATTGAAACTTCACATATTTCCCTTATAAATATATAGAAACTTTGGGAGCTCATAAGAACAAGTTATATATATTTGAAATGGGAAGAGAATCTGTAAAATTCTCAAGGCTAGTCTAGACATGTAACATTGCATCATAATATCACTCCGTAACACAGCATCGTAACATCATATCGCAATATAATGCCATAATCACAATGATAAGATGTTACAATGCGATGTTGTGTCTGGACGGGTCTTTACACTTTCTGCTCACCTCATTCACACGATTTTTGAAAATTTAATTCTCTCGATGGAGTTAATTGGTAAAATGAATTATTTTTTGAAGAGAAAGCTACAGAATCTGTGATATCCGTGAAATGTGGTATTTCTCAAAATATTCGGAGCTCTTGAAAAGTTAAAAGTGCATTCAGAATGAACTCATATCAAACGAACTTTCTAATTAATTTGTCTCTTCTAACAGGAAACTTATGTCATCCAATCATTTTAAGAAGTCATTTAAAGGAGGAACTGTAATAGCTACGATCCAATGTAGTAAGAGGAATTTTAGTGTTGTGACACCTTGGATGCATTTGATTTGATCAGCTATTGAATTTTCATTGTTATTCAAGAATTTTCATGATTCATTCACCTGGAGTGTTTGTAGGTGGTATTCTTAGCATGTATTCAATTTCCTTTTTCGGGTTCTACCCGCAATTATTTTGTAGTTGAGAAAAAAGCGCTGGCTTCCATTTTTATTTTCAATCAAGTTTTACTTCTGGCAGTGCCATTTATTGTATTCGGTACAAATAAATTAATGCAAGATGATATTTCTACCTGGCGTATTTCCTTAGTGAATTTCTCAATACGTTTTTGTCAAGTTTCATTATTTATATTTCATTTCATTGACATCAATAATACTGCTTAATATACTTGAAACATGTATTCTTTAATAGAATAATTGACTAACAATATAATGAAATAGAAATAAAAATCTCAATATAATAAATAATCTGGAATATAGTTGTATAAATGTTTGTTGCAGAGTGATCCCACATTTGTGCCGATCAAATTTCCTGAAAGAAATGAAAGGAATTCCGGTACTGAAAGTGATGACTCATCAGTTCAGAGATCGGTTAGATTCAGCAAATTGGCAGAGGTAAGGAAAAGTAGACACATTGCGAAATTTTTGATCGACATTCAGATAGGGATATTTCAATAAATCGATAAATTAAATGAGCAAAGTATGAGAAAATAATGTTTTAGACAATATAGCTTGGTCGAAATTTTGTGAAGAAAGTAGTTTCGGAAATAAAATAGTACTTCAAATCTAATCATTTTTTATTTTGACAATACAATACATACTACTGTATAATGAGCTATATACATCAACTGAATGGAAAAAAACATAAAACTATACATTAGCAAAAATTTATTCAGATGCATAAGCATCAAATATTCTGTCTAAATAAAAATACTACTTGCTAAATTATTATTAATTTGTATGCAAGTAGGAGTACAGTTGAAAAAAAACTTTTTTGAATGCTACATTCACACACACACTCACGCACCTTTCAAACCTTGATAATTCATGCGCAAATGAGTTATAAATATTGAAGGAACTACTCAACTGATAACAGCAAATAAACTCTCAATAGTTTCAGGCAAACATCGAATAAGCCATTTAAAAATCTGTTTTTTGAAGGAATGTTTATTTTCAAGTTTTTTTTTTTAAAGAATCAGGCACATGATTAAAAAATTTTGTGCTCAAAAAACAAAAGATTTTTGGAAGAAAGTGTTATATGCCTTGGGGAGCCTCGCTAAGTTGTTAGCTACACTTCTTGTACTGTATAAATTATCACTCAAACTTTTTCTGACTTCGATTACCTGATATCATGTAGAAAGAAGATAATACCTTGAAAACATATATGTAGCAATGGCAAACAGTTGAATTGTTGAAAAATTGGAAAAGAATGTTCGGTCCCACTCACACCCCTCATCGACCTTATTATGGACTTTTGTAGTACAATCTACTACTTTGTAGTTTTATATGGGTTTTGTAAGTTGAGCCCCAACAACTGATATCATAGCTTAATTTTGAATCTACTAAAGCAAAATACAGCTGTCTGAGCACAACAACAGGAATACATTTATTAAGGAAGTGGAACTTTCTGAGAAGATGGCGGAGGTAGTTTTTTTAAATTATATATATGGTGAGTCCAGGTGAGTTTCTCATCCACTATTAGACCTAGATATCTAATGGAATCAGTTTGTACCACAGCGCCACAATCACAGTTGATTTGATTACATAAAATATCATGGAATTTTAATGGATACAGTAGTTGCCAGGTAGTAGACAAAGTGAATAATGCATATTTAGTTTTGGAAATATTAAGTGACAGGCCATTGCGATAAAACCAAGAAAGTAATCGATTCAGATCCCCTTGCATCATGATATTCAAGTTTCTCTCATCAGTACTGCAATAAGAGAAAGCATTATCATCCGCAAAAGAGACGGGCATTCCATTGAATTTTCCTGAGAAAATGTCATTAATAAATATAAGGAATAATACAGGACCAAGAACGGAATCTTGTGGAACCCCACAGTCAACCTCCAGGACCTCACTTTTAGCGTTTCCTATTGTACTCTATTACTCAAATCTAAACCATTCATGTGCAACACCTCTAATGCCAGCCCTGTGCAGTTTCTCAAGCAGCACCGATTGATTAACTGCATCAAAAGCCTTTCTAATGTCTAGAAACAGACCCGCCACAAAAGGAGTAGGTCTAGCATTAAGATTTTTATAAATTGATGACATGAAACTTTCAAGAGCCATTTCTGTACTAGACCCCTCAAGAAAACCAAATTGACGAATACATAAAAAGTTATTTGAATTTAAAAAGTTTAGAACTCTTTTTATAACAACCTTTTCCAGCAGTTTGGAGAATATTGACACTAAGGAGATAGGACGGTAATTGTTTAATTTAGATTTTGTACCACTTTTAAAAATAGGAATTACCTTAGCTAGTTTCATTGCTTTTGGAAATTTGCCCCTCGACAGACTGCAATTAAAAATGTCAACCAGAATAGGAATGGCAACAAAAGCAATAGATTTTAAAATTTTAGAAGAAACACCTTCATGTCCAGGAGCGAAATCTACTACGCAAGCCAGTGCACTGGAAAGGCTTTTTTCCGCTGGACTGGAGTGCCAACTGGCGCCAGTAGTGTTCACACGAGGCTAGTAGCTGGAGCCAGTTGACTGGCACCAGTCAGCTGGCCTGCATGCTGGCCTCGTGTAAACGCGGCTTAAAGCTCTGAATCATTCATATTTCTTGTGGTTACAAGTACCCTAGATATGTGCATATTATGAAAACATTTTGCTTTATTACTTTTTTAAGACAATGATGTACCACTCAGTCCAAGTTGTTAATTTTAACACGTACATAATATTATGGACACATCGTGCTCTATTTGTCTAAATAAAAAAACACGTAAAAGCTATTAATTTTATTCATATTTTTGTGGAAATATTTTAAACTTATTAACTGTGCAATTCTGGTATGTATTTCCATACACATAATTTGATGATCAACAATAGAAGACCTTAACTCCAGGGGTCCTTAACTCCTACACCAACCGACATCTCTGCACAGCTGCAATATAATCCTGTTCTAAGATGAAGTTATTTTGGAGCAATTGTGATATTACAGTATCAAAATGTGAAATGCTTGTTGAATATAAATTTGAAATAATATGACTTCACATTATGATATCTTCCCCCGCTCAAGGATTAATAGTCCATGAGGCGAAATATTTTTTCATTGATCATTAAGTAATTATACAGAATCAGGAAAAAGGTATGGAAGATTTGCTCTTTAGTGGTTATACACTCTTTAGTGATCACACTAGTTTGAAATGGTTGATATTTACTCATAAAAATATGCCACTATAGTAACTATGAACCCCTGGCTTGTAGCACACATTCTGTGTACATTAACCTCACATTACTGTGTGATCACCACGTAATTGCCAGTTTCAAAGAAAGTCTTATTAATGTACACAGAACCAGGGGTCCATTGCTTCTAAAATTCTATGTTTTTAGTAGATATCAACCATTTCAAAATTGGCGTGATCAGTAAAGAGTGTGTGTCAGTAATCTCATATCTCACATACTTCCCTGATGGACCTTGTATATATTGTTATTTCACTTGAAAATATAATAAACTAGCAGGTATCCCGATCTGATTAAATCGGAAAAACTCTTCGCCATTTACTTCGCCAACTATTTCTTTCATCTTCTATTCTTCTGTCCGTTTTTCTCCTCCTTTCTTCTCCTTCTTCATATTTTTCTTCTCAATTTTTCTCCTCCGTTCTTCTTCTCCTTTTTCTCCTCGTTTCTTCTCTTTTTTCTCCTTCTCCATCTTCTTTTCCGTTCTTCTTCTTTATCATCTCCTTCTTCTGTCTTTTCTCTTTTTATCCTCTTTTCTTTCCTTCTCTTTCGTAATTTTCACTCTCTCTCTCTTCGCTATCTCCTGCACAGATTTTTTCATCTATATTTTTCTCTGTTTTTCTTCTTTTTCCTCTTCTGCTTCTTTGCCTTTTTCTCCTCCTCCCACTTTTCCTCTTTCTTCTCCTTCCTCTTCTCCTACAACGTTATCAGGATCCCTTAAAAGAAGAGATACTGTACTTATCATCACCATGCTCTGTCAATGCACCTAGTTCATTTTTTGTCACATGGAGCGCTAAAGTTTTCGTTGCAGAGGCAGCTTTCAAGGAGTTCATTAATAAGATTGATTTTATTGATAAATTACAGGTGAGGCACATGTCTGAATCAGACGCGAAGGAAGCGCTGCTGGCGCGTCTGTCGTATCAGGCCAGTCTGCGGGCCAACGACGCGGCAAGACGCGCCGCATGCAAGCTGTCCATTGATAAGGTGGCCAAGATCGCGCTGATGTTCTGCCTGCTGTGGTTTGTGGCCAACTACACATTTCAGGCCGCACTGTCCGAAACGGAGAGCGGCGTCGCCACCGCCCTCTCCTCCTCATCTAGTCTCTTCACTCTGCTTCTCTCCGCCATCTTTCCATCTAGCTTAGGCGACCGCTTCTCGCTCTCAAAATTAGTCGCCGTCTTTGTCAGCATTTGCGGATTGGTACGTAAAATAGTATTATTTGATGCTATTGTTCCAGTTTTCTTCTTCACTCGTATATTTAAACAAAAATGAACTTTTTACAGTAAATTCAACGACTTGCAGTTAATTTCCATTGAGAATAAATAATGCGTTTACTTACTTTTGGCCAAACGTTTTCGAGATATGGAGACTCATCTTCAAAGGCCAAAAGTCCAGGAACATAAATTACTATAATTTATTAATTAAGAATTCCTCAAAGTGCAATATCCGCCATTTGCGGAAGTCTTCAGTATAAATTAATAGCACTGAGGAATTCAAAATTAATAGATTATATTCTATATATTAGTCAATTTGATAAATTGTCAGTTCCTTCAAAACCAACTTTTGATAAATTAATAATTAATTAATGACGGGAGCTAAAGCCGTGAGCCGTAGCAGGTATCTGTTCAGTCAGATAAGATAAGCTACGAACACCTGGGCTCTCTTTCTAAGGGTGACAGGTTAGATTGGCCAGCAAAAAGACTTTGTTTCCTACTGTAAAATCACTTCCTGGTGGTTCGGAACCCACTTTTAACTGTAAATTCAACTCTCCAATCATCTTCATCCAACGCACAGGTCTGACCTATTTAAACTTCATCCTCAAAACAAAACAAAATTGTAAAGTGAATATGAAAATCTGAACACTTACTGCAAGTGTGTGATGGCCATTTTGCATTGTTGTAATGCTTCCTCACGCTTTATTACTAAATATTTTACAATGTTTTATTTTATAATATTATTATTTCTAAAATACTATGTTACAAAGTCAGTAAAAACTTTCTTGTAAGTTTTATTCACTAACTAAAGGAGTCGTCCAGACTGCTTAGATGTAGTTCAAAAATTTTCTTTTCCAATATTAACAAAAGAGCTATTTATGCACTCATTATAGTATGCAAAACAGCTGATTCCTTCACCTTTTTACTTTGCCACACTCCAGCGGACTTTCCCGCACTCCAGGTGTGCCAACTGTAGGAAAAATTTAATGTGTAACTTGTGCTGAAAGTATCTTTGCGCACTAGTTACACAAATAACTATTATTGATAAGATTGATAAGTGTACAATCAGAATAACAACCATCAACTCCGTAAAACATCAGAAACCTCAAAACATCTGAAAAGTACTGCCTAAGAAATGAGACTTGATCAACAAAACAATGAATTACAAAATTTTACCTCGAAGCCAAACGATCTAAACACCAAATTTTAATTGTTCGGTTTAATACATAAAATGAATGCTTGCCTCTTATCAGTGTCAGTGAGCATTAACTCCATAAGTATCTCAATGGATGTAAAAGGCACGGAAACATCGCACTGGCACCGATAGAGGAAAGCATAATGAGCCATTTTATTCATCATGAAAATTTTGAAGTAACGTTTATTTAAAATGACACAATTGGCAGCCGCAGTAATGAACTCAGAGCATTTTCTCTGATAAACTAAATATTCTGACTGCTACTCCTGCGGTCATGAATTCGATTCCTGATCAGCATGGTATATTTTGTGTCATCATTCATCGCATTACCCAAGCACAAATCAGAGTGGGCATCATCAGAAAAAACTTTTCTTCTGTTTGCTGTAATCGACGTGAAGCAATTTATTGCAATTTTTTTTAGAAAGAAAACTACGTTTACTCTGTTGTTTCCTGCAGCACTGCAGTCCAAATTTGGCTTAAGCGCTGTATTAATGTCACCAATTCCTTAGGGCCTTGACCATAGGTCAGTCATTTCTGTAAATACAATTTTGTTGGGGTGATGTATAAATTGCTGCTTCATAGCTGCTTGCCAGTTTCATGTTCACTTACTAAGGCATTGAAAAAATTGTAAATTTCTTATCATAACACACTATTGAATCATTAAATTTTACTTTGGTTTGAAATTTATTAGCATTATCAAATAATAACTCACTTGCAACCATCTTCGTTATTATGTCTAATACAAATTTATTGTTTTTTCAGATACTAGTTAGTTTATCCGACATGTCGACAAAAGTCCAAGTACCTTTTGGAGCAATACTTTCTCTCATAAGTGCTTTCTTTTATGCGTGTTATCTAGTCTTGTTGAGGCGCAAAGTTGACCATGAAGATAAAATGGACATTCCTGTATTTTTTGGTAAGTTTCCTTTCCTTTTTCTTCATCATCTTATCCTATCTCTCTTTCTTTATTTCTACTTTTTAATTCAATTAACTTCTTCACGTTTTTCTCTTGATTTTTGAAATCATAAATTTCTATTTCATCCATCAATTTCAGCATCAATTTTTTATAATTAGTATACTCTTTGTACATTCAAGTTGAATATCTTTCAAAATTTAACTGATTATACAAATTATTATTTGAAAAAAATTCACATTAAAATTATTGTTTTTTTTTTTTTTTTTTTTTTTTTGTAATTATTAGCTGGACATTCATATCGTGATTATAACTTGAAAATATATTTTTATCGTCCTTAAAAGTTTAGCAATTCCAAAACGTACCCTTTTGAGGATTTATTATCATCATACATTCATTAAGCAACAAAAATGTTTTTGGTATACCGCACACGGTTTGTTCACCTTCAGATATGAGGACAGTGATTGGAGATGTGGGATGAGCCTTTATTCTATGTACGTCTTATCTACCAAGAACAGAAACGTTTGTTTGTCTACAGTGATTCCTGCAACAAAATTCATCTATACTCTGTTCACGGAAAGGAGAGACGATGTAAAGAACAATGCGCGTGCGAGAGTATATCTTCGAACAACAAGACCGATTCACAATTAACTACAGAAATACAATTAACCGTATTTTTCAAAATTATTGTTTTTTATAAGTGAACCGGTAACTGTGACAGCGATCGTGACACTGAACTCAGTGTGAACTGGTAGAAATTAATTGAGCGGTCTACAGCTGATATAAGTCATCACTTTTTCACTCACACAAACGCAAACGCATGGTTTCCGTGCTACTTTCCGTGAACAGAGTATAGGGAACGAAATCTTTTTGAATGTAGTCGAAATGTTTTTATCAACTAGATTTTAAATATGAATAATCCAGTAATCCAGTCCTGGTCTCTTCTAGTGTAGTTTGCTTACAACAAGGTATAGATGTAATATTTGGTTTCAGGATTTGTTGGTCTGTTCAACTTTCTTCTTCTATGGCCAATGTTCTTTCTTCTCCATTATACACATTGGGAGTCCTTTGAATGGCCCAACAAACACCAGTGGACTTTCCTTCTTATAAATGGACTGGTGGGAACAGTGTTCTCAGAAGTTTTATGGCTGTGGTAAGTGTATTAGTAATAATCATATTTTTTACTAATACTTTCATAAATAAACTGATTGTAGGTCATTGTAGCTAAGGTAGGTTTGTGGTATTTGAAATTCAGTTTGATTGTATAAAGAATACAAATGATAATTCTTAAATCAAATTATAGAAATAAATAAAATTCTTATATTTTAATAAAGTTGATTTAGTTAACTAGACGTGACATTTTTACTTTAAATGTAGATCATGACCAACATTAATTTTAGGATCTCTTTCAACCCACATATGGATATATATTGACCATCTACAGAAATTAAGTATTTATTTAACAATGACTAAAACACAATCAACAAAGATGCAACAAGCTGTCGCCCACAACTCATTTGACCAATTCTTTTTAATTCAAGAATATTAATTCAGAAGTGAACTTTTAAAAGGAAGCACTAACTCAGTCCAGTAGTACAAAGAAAGAAGACATAATTTTTCATTTTGTTAAGATTTTAGAGCCAACATACAATATTTAATCTAATATCAGCCTGAAGGCTGATGAAGCTTCTCTTTAGAAGTGAAATGCATCCCTCCAGTATAAGTGAGTGAAAATCATATATTAAATAGAAATACAGTTTCAGTTTTTATATTAGATTGTTCATCAAGTATTTCGTCATGGAAATCATCACAGTTTACAATATTTAGTTAACTAGATGTGCTATTTTGAATTTAAATCTAAATCATGCTGAAATTCAGTCAAAACTTATTAATATATCTATGGTTTCGAGCCAATTTATGCCGCTTTATCAACAACACTAGAATACAAGTGTATAGAAAAATATAATTACAAAATTATAAATTATAATTATTACAAAACAAGAAAAACTAACATAATACTTCAGGAATTTGAATGTTTCCAAAAGAAAAGAGCAAAAGAAAATCATCTTGTATTACTTATTTCAGGGGCTGTTTTTTGACGTCTTCATTGATAGCAACCGTAGCAATGAGCTTGACTATTCCAATGTCAATGTTGGCTGATGTTCTGTTCGAGCGTGTACATTATCCTGGTCTCTTCTATCTTGGATCGCTTCCAATGGTCGTATCATTCCTCACAGTTACCATTCTAGCACATTATGAGAACCATGATCCAGTTATGGAAGGCATCAAACGTCTCTTCTCCTGTTGGTGTTCAAGAGGAAGACCTATACGGTATGCTTACATCTTCATACATCTGATTTAAGAATATCTTTTTTATTATTTCATATTATGGTAGTAGTAGTTCTGTGAAATGAAGACATCTGGCTCAATAAATGAACTCGAAACTATAACATTGGAAATTGAAGTTATTAAAATTAAGAATTTCTAGTGATAATTATTTTCTTCAAACGGTATCATTAAATCTGGGAAATGTAATAGCAAAAGACTTATGTTTTAATAACCAATAAAGCATATGCATATATATATATATATATATATATATATATATATATATATATATATATATATATATATATAATACTGTATACAAAATAAATAGGGGAAGTTATTAAAAATTTCCTCATTCATATAAATCGGCCAGCGGTCATCACATTCATAGTCAACAATCACCACAGGTTTTGTGATGCGTACAGATTATGCATCCATCCAGCCTTAATACGTGATATGGAGTACAAGTTATGGAGTAAATGATAGTAATGTTCAAAATTTGAAAATAAAATGAAACAATAATTGGACGGGCTAATGTCATATCAACTATCTTCACTTGATTTGATTTTGACTTTTTTCTGAATCGTTTACCCCCTACACTTGAACGATTTTTTCATTAGCCTACATTTTATTTTTTACCTCTTTCTTATCTTTTTCTTTTTACCTCATATTCTTTGTTTATCAATTCTTTTGCACTTGGTTTTTTTACATGAAAAAGTGTAATCTAATTCCGTAACAATCCCTAAACAATCAGGGAATGCTAGAATGCACATGTGCTACATCTAGATCATCTAAATGTGTTTTGGTGATGAAATGGAATAACAATCATGTTCAAAATTCAATTGAAACAATCATACTGTATGAAGGCGCATCCACCAGTACTATCACCTATCAATCTTGTGTTTTTCAAATTGATAAACCAGAGAAAAACTTGATTATTTTTACTAACTTAATGCCACTTACCAGTGATGAAATTATTGACATTATTGTTCAAGATTCAAATAAATGAACTATTATACAGTTTAGGCAATTTTCATGAGCTTGATAATTTATTAATCTAGCCTTTCTCTGAATAATAAACTAATAAACAATCAAGGGTCAACTGTGCCAACTCTATTCCACCTAAATATGACGTAACAGAGGTGAAATGAATGATTATTTTGATTAAAATTGAACCAAATCAACAGTTATCCAGTTGAAACAGCATTCATCAGCTCCACCACCTACAAACCTCGTCTTTTTCCTAAGCAAGACCCTGACCCTATAAACAGTGAGAGGTTTTTGTTAATATGTGCGAGCTCTGTACCAGAGATACAATGAATGATAGCATTGTTTCAAATTGGAACAAATCAATAATTGGACTGTTTGAAGGCAACATATGCAATCTCCAGCCATCCACTATATTAAAGGCTATATTAGATGGCGAAAGTTAGCTGATGTACCCATCTATTTACTCATTAAAAAATTTGTTTTGCCTTTATTTTACTTGTAGTTTGGGCAGTTTGTATGTAAAAGAATTTAAAAACAAGATAGAAGTTGAAGTCGGTAACTTATTTGAAATATTCAACAATTAATACAAAAATGGCTAAAAAATATATTTATACAGTTACAAAATATTAAAATACAGTTAATTGTAAAAATAATTTGTAATTTTTTGACAAAATTTGTAGAGCATTGAACTTATAACACATAATGTCAGATAATTATGAAATTATTGTATTGAGTGAGACATGGTTGAATGATAGTGTGGCAGATAGTGAACTTTTTGATAACAGACATACGGTTTATAGAAAAGATAGATTAAGTCATAATGAGAGAGGTGGTGGTCTGTTGATTGCAGTTGATAAGCATTACTATTCTAAAGCTTGTCCTGAGCTCACGCAGATAAACGTTGAATGTGATAATCTTTTTGTGGAAATTTCAATTAGCATACGCAATTACTTATCAATGCTGTATATTTTTCTCCTTCATACAATCTCAACTATTATAATTCTTATTTTGAAGCTATCCAATCATGCTAAATCATGCTACACTGGAAATTTTGAAAACGATCTAATAGTAGGGGACTTCAATATACCTGAGATTGTTTCTAATGATTATAATTTGTCTAATGGGTCATCAGGGTCATGTATGTTGAATAGCTTCATCGGCTATTTTGATTTATTATCCTACAATCACATTAAAAATGTCAATAATAGAACTCTTGATCTCGTATTGAGCACATTTACAGTTGAAATCAATCTTAGTGATGCACCTTTGGTGGCTGAAGATAACCAATTAGTATGCATTGGAGATAAGCTGTCAAAGCTCCTTTAATATACATGTTAATTGTGATGATAATAACGTACTACAAATAGATAATAATATATACGATTTTAAAAGAGCAGATTTTCTAGCTTTATATTATTGTTCAAGAGACACAGATTGGGGATTCTTATATGAATGCACAGATGTCAGTACCGCGGTCAATACATTTTACAACACTATTTTTTCCTGCTTCAACAGATGTATTCCTAAGAAAAGAACTTCTAATAAATCGAATAAACATCCAATTTGGTTCAATGGTAGAATAATAGAGTTATTAAAGAAGAAAAAATAGATGTGCTAGGAAAAAATCGTTTTCTATTCATCAAGAAAATCTATTTAAAAAGTTCAGACTTGAACTAAAATCTGAAATGACTAACGCTTATAAGAATTACATTACCAGATTCAAAACCGTTTAAAATGTGGCATAAAAACATTTTGGACTTTTATCAATGGTAGACGTAATAATAGATTCACAGAGCGCATTATGAAATATAATAATATGTCCTATAAAGCGAATAATATACCCAATGCATTTTGCGGATTATTTTTCCTCGGTTGTTAAGACAGGCATTCATCAGTATAATGGAATGCGGGATACAGCTATTAATGAATTGAACTTAAATTTTTCCAAATTTAAATTTGGCTGATATAAAAATGGCGATTAACAAATTAAAGCCTGGAGGCTCTGGTGGACCTGCTTTTGTCGTTAATGGCTGTGGTGAATTATTCATTGCCCCTCTGAAATTCATTTTTGAGCTTGCACTAGCAAATAGCACTTTCCCTGAACGATGGTAAACGTCGAGTATAACTCCTATATTCAAATCTGGAGATAGGAAAGAAATAAATAATTTTAGGCCTATTCATATTCTTGATTGCTTTTGCAAAATATTTGAGCAGGTAATATATAAAAATATATTCTGTCATGCTAAACAAGATTTAAGTGAATATCAACATGGATTCATTCCTAAATGTTCTACCAATACTAATTTATTAGAGTTTTCTACAGTTGTGTCCTCAGACTTGGATCAGAAAGGAAGTGTGGGTGTAGTTTACACTGATTTTTCAAACGCCTTTGACACTGTGTGTCATGAGGCTTTGTTGCACAAACTGCATACATTCGGTTTCAGTAACAATCTTGTACAATTTTTCAGAACATACTTGACAGACAGAAAACAGCATGCAGTTATTGATAATATAAAATCATATACTTATGTTAATGTCTCAGGTTTACCACAAGGTTCTAATTCAGGTTCATTATTATTTATTCTATTTATAAATGATCTTCCAGAATGTATTAAATATAGTAAGTGTCTATTATATGCAGATGATGTAAAGCTGTTTAAGAAAATAGAGAATGAAGCAGATTGCTTATCGATACAATCAGATATTGATTCATTAAGTGACTGGTGCAAGTTAAATTCATTGAAAATGAATCCTGACAAGTGTATGGCTGTGTCATACAGTTTGAAAACTGACACACTGACTTTCCCCTACTCTTTGGATGGTGTCTTACTAAAAAGGTGTGAATCGTTTAAGGATTTGGGTGTTGTTTTTGAGAGCGATCTTAAGTTCAGAAAGCATATTAGTGTAATATGCAGTAGAGCCTCTCAGCAGTTAGGTTTTGTAATAAGAACTTGTTCATCTTTCAGGCGCGTAGAGGCGTTATTGATATTGTATAAAACATTAGTTCGAAGTATAATTGAATATGGAAGTTTGATTTGGAACCCATATACAAGCAATGAAGTGCACACAATTGAATGCATTCAAAATAAATTTTTAAGTTTCCTATATTTCAAGAAATATAACGTGTTCTGCCCTTTTGATTTGCCAACAAATACTTTGAGGCTATTATTCAATGCTGATTCGTTGAGAATGCGAAGATATTTAAAGTCATTTGAATTTGTTTACAGAGTCTTTAACAATGGAATCAACTCTAGTTTTCTACTGCAAAATTTCAGTATTCATATATCCACCATATCTCGCCGCTCTGCATTCAAATCTAGTGTTAATAGATCCAGAATACTTATTCAGCACTTAGCACCCATTAATAGAATACCGCGTACTTTCAACCTTTTCGCAGATCAACTTGATGTATTTAATGATAGTTATTGCAAGTACCGTAAAAAATGTCTATAAAGCTTTGGTTCCGTTTTAATTTCTGATTAATACTATCCTATTATTTTGTTTCACCGACTTCTTATTATTATCATTTTTGTTTTGTAATGTATTTTCTATTTTTTTAATCTTTATAAAATTAATGCTATTTATTGTAATAAATAAGTCATATTTTTGTTTGCTGTAGATGCAGTTTTGGGAGTTAACTCCTGTTGCATCTTTTATTGTATGTGAAATGAATAATCCAGTAGCCGAAAACAGTAAAATTGTATAATTTCCAGCTTGTGATTGTAAATTGTCGATATGTTTTGTTCCAGGATTTCTGAATGTGAAGTAGAACAAACCGAGTCACTCATAGGAATCAATGACAGTGCTGATCATGAAGCCTGAAATATTATTGCCAAGTAAATAATTTAATTATTAAGAATTTTACGTCTGTGATTGCAATGGAAATTCTTTATAGGTTTCCCCTGTAATTTGAATTATTGTACTTTTTATAACTATTGACTAAGTTTTATCATTCTTTCCATCAAACATAAAGTAAAACTTTGCGTTAGAAAAACCGTATCATCACCAGTATTCATGTATTCAGTATCAAAGTACAAAATTTCAAGTAACAGCTTAGAACAGTATTCTTTGTACAATAAATTTAGATTCCTTAAATTTCAGTATATTTCCAAATGGAACATTTTTTATTAGGGTGTGTAAGAAACTGATCCATCCATATCTATTCTAAGCAATAGTACATTACCGTATTATTAAATTTAATATATTGAGTTATCTAATCCATCATGATTAAATTATAATTTAAACCCACCAATTAATTGCTTTCCGAAAATGTTATTTCACTTTATTGTATAGTAGAGTTTTAGTTATTGAAGTTGTAAGTTATTACAGATTGTTGGCTTAGCTATACATTTTTTTAAAGCATTTCTTTTACTCATAGGTGATATATTTATAAACACGAATAGAGATTTATAGTGCTTATTAAGTTATATATTATTTATATTATGTTTTAGTGCTGTAAATAAGTGGTTAACTCTCGTTAATATTTTCAAATACCACTATTCGGTTTCATAGTACTATCTATTGTATGTTAATGGTATTGTGTTATAAAACTATTATTTTTTACCCAATTATGGCAAAACAAAAATTATTTATTTAAGGACAGGTCGTTGTCTAGTCACTAAACCCCATAAACAATTATATTTCTTCGTACCCTGGAGTCCTGCAATAAAAGGACATGTCGTTTACTGTGCTACAGATATCGGTTTCAAACCACCGAAGAATAATTAAATAATGCAATACTAGTACACCGTTTGAGGTATTCTTAAAATAAATTGGCAGAGAATCATCAGTTTTTATTATCATCAACTTTCACTTTAAATCTTGACATACATCCTACTTTGACAGTTGGTCTGACATCTCATTTCTCAAACAGAAATGTATGAAATCATTTCTGCAAAAACTGCCAATATTATAGCAATTTCATATTGAATTGTATACTTAACATCCCAATTCAAAATTTCTTACAATGTCACAAGAGAAGCGATCTCCTTTTAGGCGGGTGAGTAGAATTGCGGTGCTACTCTTATAGCAGACTTTACTAAAAGCAGTGCAAAATTTACTTCAGCAATGCACAAATCGACAGTACTGATCACATAAAACTGCTATTTTGTGCGCGCTGTTATTTGTAAAGTCAGATCTCTTCTTATATTATCTTTACCACAATTCTACACACCCTACTAATTCCATGGTCTCTACTACAACTTCAGGCTGCTTAGATGAACCAACTAATCAGTTTTTAGCATTTGATTTGGACTCTATTCATAATACTGAATTTTAACAATATTAATTTATTCGCAGTATTTTGTAAACTAATGCGTGGTCAATAAATTCATCTTTGGTTTCCCATTTGCTAATTAATAATTTAAACTTCTTTTCACAATTTTTAATGACGACTTTAATTAAAACACCAAAGTATTCAGTATTCATAAAATTACTGCAGAGCAGACCAAAAAGGGTAATCATGTGACCAAGTGATGCTATGGAGCCCATCTACAATATGCATCATTTAAATTCTATAAATATAAATCGTTTATCGTCAACGTTATTTTGTTTTCTGTGATATTATTTTCTCTGTCGCAATTTTCAAAAAGCAATCGTTTTGTAATAAAAAACATTGACATGTAAATGTATCAATTTAAATCACATTATTTTTATTTGAATTAAATGATGAAAATCCCCCCCCCCCCCCTAAAGTAAGCCCAAGAACTGTTATAAGATTTTAACTGTTGAGTATTTATTACGATAAGGCAAAGATATATTGTCTAAAATTCTACCATTCTGAGTACTAACAAGACGGTTAGACAAGAGCAATGGGTGTAGAAGATGTCTTGATTTTTGCATTTTTCTTGGCCCACACATTTCAGTATTAATTATTTTTTTCAATTATAAAAAATACTTTGCAAATTGTATCATTCAAACATTCTATTACTCATTAAATTGTGTGGAAATTATTATCTCCAGTTTGTTACAATGTAAATGCACATTTGAATAGTTGAATAGACTTAATTATTCCATTTTATTGAAATTTACTAAAGTTATTCCTTTTAGTTGAATTCATGATTTGAATAATATAATTATGAACTATTCCAAATTCCATCCCTACCCTATTAATTGTTGTATAAATACCAGTAACAAGCAAATCAATTAATTTTCACCTTCTTAGAAATCGTATTATTATAACAGAGCAATAAGTCCTATAAAAATTGGGAAGTACAGAATAATCTTCCTGGTGATTTTTGTGTGGTTCTATAAATTATTGATTTTGTTGAGCTGATCAAGTATTTGTAGAGACATTTCTTAAGGGAATAAATGACAATATCCATCAAGATTAACCGATTATTGAAGTTCCTTATTTAGTTAAAATATAGATTTCTAATGGAATTGCCAAAATTGTTTATCACCTCTCACTGTGAATGATAATATATCTATGGATATCATTATTTTTCGTGCCATATATTATGTACTGTATAATATTATTGTGTTTAGATAAAACGATCTCCTTATAGTAATAGCATTTCAAGAAATAACGCAAAGCCAAAAGTAATGTTTTATGCTGAGCATAAACCTAATTATTTGTCATTTGTATCATTAGATTATTGCCAATTTAACGAGTCATTTGGTTTTTAAAATGCAATTAACTTTATTTTAAAAAATTTAGATTTTTCTTATTGGAATATTGCATGATATCAAATTGAATCCTGCTTTTATCCTCCGATTGAATGAAGAATTTCTATTTTAAAACAATACAAATTCATTTGGTAAGATTTAAAACCCGAAATTAGCTAACTTCATTTTTGTGCTCATTTTATTATTTTCTCATTTTCTTCAAGCAAATATGATGACTTAATTCCAAACCAGTTGAAAATTTATTTATTTTACACATTCAAAGTAACTAAATCACCAATTACGCTAATTTTGTTAACAGATTAATAAACAAGGTGATTTCAATTCTTCAAGTTTTACATTGAATTAATCGTAGCAGTATTTGCTGTTGAAGCTTGCACAAAAAGTATATATATGGTTTTATATGGCTTTGATAGTATGCTGTGTGTTAATTTGTAATGCAATTATAAACTTCAATCAAATTTCTCCAATTATATATTTGAAAAAGTGTTCCATTAAATTGAAAGTTTGTCAAAACTAAATCAGTTGAATGTTGATTGAATCGAGCATCTACCGCATTCACTTATTAGTAAGACATTAATTGGATTAGTGCATTTGTGGAATAATAAGTCCAACAATTCTATTTTGCGATGCAACATACAATCAATGGTTTTAGTTATGATATACTTCAATTTTTGTGTAATGCTTATTCTACACGAATAAATTTCATCAAACGTCAATAATTGTTTTTCAATTAAACTGATAGCGCAGTTGGTAATGCTCTGGTAGCGCAGTTGGTTGGAGCGCTTGTCTGTGATAAGATAAGACTCTGGATGGCTTCGTTTCCTGCAGCCTTGGTTTCGAATCTCATTCAGCCATGGATGTTTCTCATCATTCACCCATTCACCTCATTACCCATGCACAAGCCTCCAGACTCATATGGGCATCATCTGTAATAAAAAAATTAAATTTGTTAAGCGATTGATGTAAAACAAGAAAATAACCAAATAATCCATTGAGTGTTCAATAAATGATATGTAATCAATGCTTATCTATTTGAAATGATCTTTTGTATTTTTATCTTTACCGAGTAATGAATAATGAAAGTAAATTAACTGCCATGTTTACTCGAAAAAAATTTAAACCTGTAAAATTATTTTATTTTGAAAGTAATACAATATCATCAATATCGTATGAAAAATTAATAGCTCCGGAAACTAGAAACTTATTGTGAGTATATAGATATAATTTTCCTTTTAGTCTTTATTCTAAGATATTGACAGCTTTTATTATAGGTCAAGCATCAAGAATTTTCCAATATCTCAATGAATATGACGTCCTTAATATTCATTATTAATTTTAAACAAAGCGCTTTTCTTATAATGTAAATCAACTCATAAGGAATCTTAATGGGTTCAACCCTATAACTTGAAACATAAATTATATAAATGTTTTAAATTTAATAAAAATAGTGAATCCCAATTTATTATAATATTTTCGAACCTGAAATTTAGTTGTTAAGACTGAGGCTTGAGGTAAATTACTCATACATCTCAGTCAGAAAAGGTTTTTGCAAATGTAAGTTCAGACGATAAACAGAAACAGAATACAGCCGATACTGATACATCCAAACTCTGTGATTAGGATAAACTCTAGTTAAAGATTTTTTTGGATTTGTATGATGGTATAATAAATAGTGTTGTCAGATCTAGGAATAGTCACAATGTACGTCACTCCTTGCTCATCAGTGTTCATCCGACCAAAACATTGTTGTTATAGTCACTTACAGTATACAAACTACTAGACTTCCCAGTGTAATATGGAAAGTTGACTTTTTAACTGAATGCCAAGTCAATGGAATATCTCTTATAACTAAATTGTCAAGCTCTTTTTCATTTAATTCTTATGAAATAATAAAGAAATATCATTTTAGTTGTTCCACTTTTGGATTTTTATTGTATCGGTACCGATAGTTATTTGTAGAAATAACCAAAACTGATCACTGTTGTCAAGTTACTCGTAATTGATGTTGGCTTTAACTTACTACTGTATTATGTGTTCAATATTATTTTCGTCATACATTGCGATTACCAATAATTTCTATTTTTTTTCAGACAATAAATAATGTAATATAGGACTGAATCTGATTGTTTTTAATATATTACCTCACCTTATTGTTATTTTTGTCACTGAAATGTTCAATTTTTTTATCCATTTTCTTGATCTGGTCAGAAGCTTTTATTGATTCTCATTGAAATTAGAATAATATGTTGTCTCATTTGTTTCTAATTAATTCGGTCTTTATTTAAGTACGTTCCTTAAGGCTACTTCAACCCAAGGTAGACTTGAAAAGCCTTTGTAGTAAATGATTTTCAAGTCTCCCTTAAATTAAGGAAACCTCAAAGGATGTTCATAAATACGGGCCTAACGGTTGTCTGGGACTGATCTAAAGGACTTTGTTCACATGAGAGAAAAACTGACCTACAAGTATTGTTCTGATCTCGCTGTTGACAATAATTTTCAACCAAATTACCAATCAGCTTGTTGCTCCTCGTGTCATGAAAGGAAATTTTCACACTTGTGGAATGTTCTAGCTGCTTGTTCTTGAATAAATTCCTCGAATGTTATAAGTACTCTATGATCCCTATCCAGAAGCGCACCCAGACATTTTGGTGGTGGGGGGGTCTTTTTCCAATAAAAAGTTATCTTAGCTATAGACAGAAAATTCGTACAGGTTTCTTGATTTTTTTTGTTCATTTCCATTCATTCATCAGTCTTGAATAGACAGAGTGTTTCAAGAGGATTCTGTCTGACTGTTCGGGCTTATTATTTTTCTGAAGATAGTCTTATCTTCTAAAGATAAGATAATTTCAAAATTTAGGGTTGGTTATAAACTGCTGTGATATTGAATATGTGAATTCAATTGGAACAAAACCAAATTGAGGATTCTGAGACTGCACGAGCGTATTACTCTCATAAAGACAAGAGGGAAAATCTAGGGTAGTACCATAATACGGCTGTGATTTTGAATAAGTGAATGTAATAGGAAGAAAACAACATTAAAGTTTTACAAAATAGTAAAAAAATACAGGCGCCTATTTCTTATAACAAAAACTACCTCTGTACTTGTGACTTCAATTTCTTGTAGAATATTGTTATAAACAACATTCTATTTTGACAAGTGTGAAATGTACCTTAACTAATCAGCCTGTATGCCTGTGATATTGTAAAGTCAATTTGTTAAAAAAATATTAAGGATCACAGGCCCTTTTGGGTCCTTGAATGTGCCACTGTCCCTTCCTCGTCTTATCGTAACTGTATAATGTATATTTAAATTTGAATCTCTTATTCTTCATAGAAACAGAGAAAACAACTAGCCTACTTCAGTACCAGTGGTGGGAAAACCACAACCATGAGAAATCACCGTATTTAGGCATCTATAGTTTTCATTTACAGTATGCGCCATATAGCTGTGCCCGCGTGTCCTTGAAATACCTCGTTGATGAAGTAAGGTTCGCGGGCTGATATCAATGCCTTTCTACATACGTCTGCTGTCTTCAGCTAACATTGAACGCTACGGTACTGCATGTCAGTGCACTTATAACACTGCGTTCAGATTGCTTGCATTCGGGCTGTGATTCGGGTTTACTTTTCGTTTAAGTGTTTCTCCTCTTCGTTGTTATTCTAGTTTAATAAAGTGGAATTCGTAAAAAAATGTATATTGCAACCTAAGAGTCCAACTTCATTCACTGAATTGAACAAACTAGATCATCAGTCTGCTGCAAAGGCGAAGACAAGATAGTTGCTTTGTTTTATTGTTGGAAGTGCCTATAGGGAGCATAGATACGCGTATTTAGAATCTTTGCAAAATCTCACCAAATAGGTCTAGTCAGATGATTCTTCCACAGAAAATAAATTCAATTTATTCTCTACATTTCATACGCTCAATGTATATGAAAATTATTCAAGACAAAAAAGTTTCTCGATACATGACTTTTCAATGTCATGAAAATTTTGATTTGTAAATTTTCTGTATTAATTGTCTTGTGCTCGGAAAATCTTTGATTGAAATGGGATTTAATCGATGGTTACGGCATTCTCGAACTGTTTTTATTATATTACCAAAGTTTCATCAATTTCTAATGAATGGTTCGACAGTAGCTATGTTGGGAATGAAATGTAAACACATTTTTTGAATGAAGTCTGGTTTTTATTAAATTCCAAATATCTTTGTAATGAGTAGATTCTCGTTGAAAGTGCAAATGACAAAAATGATGCACATCGGTTAGTTTAATAGAATGAACTTTGTTCTAAAACAATATTCGAACTTTTTGGAAAATGGTCAAATGTTTTCAGCGCAGGTAGTGTCGTACTCTCCTGGCCCTTTGCCGGCGGGCACAGCTACGTGGCGACTACTGTACATTGCTACTGAAGAACTGAAGTAGAGCCATTTTTTAAACCTAAAAAAACAAAGGCCGAAATCAACAAAAAATTGGAAGGATAATCTATTATCATTTGCAGAATACGGAGCGATAATTACAGAGAGATTATGCGAACAGAGGAACAGATACGCAATACGCATGATAAGAAAAGGCGCTCCAGTCTCCACTCCAGATGAGCAGAGCAGAGGGAGTATCAGGTTATAAACGTTTGAGCGGCGTACGATACTTGGGGTGGCTGGAGTGGCAACACTGCGGGTGCAAAAGAACCAGACCTGTCAGTGTACAGTGTTGACCCGGGACTGTGCGATTCGAGTTGTAGAGCAGATTGATTCTGTTTACTTGTATTGTACATTTTATTTCAACAACTCAGCTTCAGTGAGACCTAGGACTATTACAGATGAAGTTTGCCTGGATTATTTTATCCGTGGCCCTGCTGGTCGCATTCAGCGAGGCCAAGAGGAAGCACAAATTCGAAGGAGACTTTGAATTCGCCGAAGAGGTAAGTAAACTCATCGAACTTTACTTTTTTTATCAAAATCATATCTTGTTTCTCAGTTGAAGAAATACCTTTATCCATCTAAAATAATTTCTGGAGCAGTAGTGCGTTAAAAACAATAGGAGCTTCGTACTGAAAATAGTTTTTGTTGTCTTCTTTCGGTCAGTGGGACTCTTAGGAATTCCTTTGTCCATCTCGCACCTGAGCTAAGAAGGTGCTGACTGGTTAGTTTGTTATTCTTCACTTGCTCCCATCGCTCTTCTCTCTCGCTCCTCTACGTCTTGAGGCTAGCGAGGATCCACTTTACTTTCAGTACCGTATATAGGATAGGGATTTATCTTATCTGCTTGGTGATGCATTGTGCTTTTATGCATTATGCTTGGCTAATGACTTCTGCATATTGCAGTAGTACCTAGGTACTATTATCGTAGCATCGTAGGTATTATATTGCTCATGCACCACATTCCTCTATGAATCATACAGCAAGTGAGAATAAGTTCGAACTTCATCTTCTGAATTCTGGAGAATTTTCTGTCTGTAGTAAGTTACTGGTGGAAGATGGGTTAGAAAACCAGAAAATCTATGATCATCAGGAGATTCAGCGTGATAAACAAACATAACAAACTCTGTAATACCGTTTGAAAATAGTGATTCAATTTTCTTATGGTACCGTTTTGTAGCTTTATCACAAGGTGTTATTACTTGGTTTTCAATTCATTACGAATACCGTAAACTAACATTCTTATGTATCTAATATCCCAATCAACTTACTGAAGAGCAGAAATGGGTAGATATTATTATTACTTTGTAGTTTTCTTGTCTTTCATCTTGCAGAGAGAAGTCTGAGGTATGATAGCATGAGCTTAAAATAGGCAGGGGCTTGGAAACGCTCATGGCTTGTAGATATCGCATAGCCTAAACGTTGATAATAATTAGGATTGAGAGTGATATTGAAGTGCACAAAAATATGAAAGAAATATGAATAAAAGTAGGCATAGAGAACCAAATTTGTAAAATATTAATACCTTCTACGACTTACCGTATAACTTACTGGATTCTCAATCAGTGGATTTTCACAGACGTTCTGTAACATAGAAAACCGTGCACATAGCAATAATTGCTAAGCACACACCTAGCTATAATTATTATGACAGAGACGTTCTTGATGTCATTCTAAAACTATTACATTTTGAATTTGAATTTACAAAATTATAATTACGTACCGTATTGGATTCTTGGAACACTGGAATAAGTTTCTGTTATCAATTTCTAAAACCTCAGATCATTACAAAACCCAATTTACTATAAGAAATCCATGGGCCTATGTAGGTGAAATGCACTAGAAGTGTATTTGCGATAAGTTACATGTTTTTTAATAATCCCAATCGCATTAAATGCAAGCTGCTGGACCATTCTTACAATTATAAAAAATATTTCCAGTTTAATGAAAAATATTTTATGCTTCCAGTTTAGGACCAAGTAAATCAATAAAGCAGGTGTAGATTTCAAACTATCTTTTTGTTGGAGCAATAGACAAATACCCAATTATGCATTTTTATATTTTGGGTTGGGTAGAACTGTCAGTACTGTGTGAACAACAATGTCATATTTAATTTTTGAGTAATTAGTAATTGAAAATTGTTCGTCTACAAATCTATAATCCAGTTACAGTACATTACTATTAATAGGCTACAGTGGTCATAGAATGGTGATTACGTGTTATAATGAACATATATGGGAAATACCTCTTTGGAAGTTCCAATGTTGACAAAAGTAGTCTAATCATTTGTCCTTTATAAGAAATGCTATTTGATTGGATTCTAGAATCCTATTATTAACATGTTGTCTATGATAATTTCTTGATAAAAATGAGTCTTATGTTGCATCTGAAAGAAATAGTATCCACCACTCACCACTCCCAATTCAATTCATTTATGCAAATAGATCCAATACAACGTCAATTCCACTCTAAGCTCCGACTAGGTAAACACTTCATTCCCAGTGGAATATGTTTCTCTTTATCATGTAGGCAACACTTGCATATTGGTTGAAAACAGAAAATCTTTAATACTACTGTACCTATAGTAGCCTACTTTACTTTAATATCACCTTTGGGAATAAACCCACTGGAAAAATGGTGCATTTCATTGACGGATTCTTCAATTGAGATTCATCAACTGAATTGATAGATCATCATCTAGAATGATTTAACTCAATATTTAATGATATATCAAGTCCCGATCAATCTATGTCAACTGCAGTATCTGCCGTGGAAAATTGGTTGTCGCATGCGAATTGAATTATTATATTGGAACTATTCGTGCAAACGTTGTTTTAGTGGTTTAAATTCTACTCGCTGATAAAAAATGCTTTTTATTTATTTTTCATGTCTAAATAACTTTTAAATGTTCTTGCACATAATTTGTTATGAATATAGATGATTCAAACAATCGAAATTTGTAGCCATTGCCAAATAGTGACAAGAAATAATAGTAACAGCAATAACAAACAATAGTAACAAACAACAGGGGAGAACTTAGACATTTTTCGGGGGGGGGGGGGGGGATCAAGTGAAAAAATATTTTGAGGGGTATCACCTAAAAAAAGGTTCTCACCCCCAAAGACAAAACCTTTTTCATTGTCTGTGGAGAATTTTGGGTATTGAAAATATATTGATTCTTCGCCCCTGACAAAAAAAAAAATAAAAAATAGTACAGTAATAGCAAACACAAAACAAAAAATAGTGACTAAAGTATGTTACTAAACATTGTCATAGAAGCACGGTCACCCATCCAAACGGTCGTAACTGAACCCTACGATCGCATGAACACCACTCTCACCGCTCAATACAATGTAGTTCCAAATTTTAACTACTGTTAGTACTACTATTAAATACTAGTAGTACTTGATAATACTATTCTTCCAGTAAACAATCCTTCAGTCATCTCATCGCTGATCCTGTGAGCACCTTATTGGCCAAATTTTTCTATTTATGGTGTAGAAATATTTTATGTTTTATTTTATTGATGATTGCTGCATGCAATAACGTCCACAATTCAATATAATATTAAACCAGGCCCTTCAACCACTAGTAAATTTGACCCAAGTTACATAACTTAGTTGCAGAAGTTCAAAGTAGATGAGCAAATGTCAAGTGTCTAATTGCGAATCTGCTCAACCCTTGATTAATCACAGACATCAGCATCCTGTTGTTCGTTTGACCCTTCATAATTAATTCAAACGAGTTCAGGAATAGTTGGGAATTGAGTCAATGATGTAGTACTCCATCCAACTCACGAATCCATCTTACAACGGCTAAGCTAAGTGTAAACTGTTGGAATGCGTACTTCGCCGTGGTGTCCTAAATTACTACCCAATACTACATACTAGCCTCGAAATTTCGAACTGAGTTTACATATAACTAGCCTGCAACTCTGCATAGATATAGAACATGGCGTGCAAGTTGCTGAAGTTTCAATTTTCTACTATCTTCCAACTCTCAAACCTGTTACAGTATATCTCCAATTCCAATTGCTAGTGGAGGCATAGAAATGAAGGTGGTGTAATTCTATTTCACTGAGTGGAGCTAATGTAAAAACAATTTTCATGTAAAGTGCTTCATTTTCTTTTCCGCCCGAAGCAATAGTGGATGTTACTCTTGCAGATGTTGTACACTAGCTTTTATGCAAATGCTAAATTCTGTTATTTAGCATCAAAATCCATTCGCTTTCAAATGTTATTGATACAGTCCGAGGCTGTAGCTTGAGAGAATTTAGAACAAGAACACATTACTTCATAAAACTCCCTAGTTTTAAGTTTAAGCGAATTAGCGAAATTAATGAACATGATTACTGTAATGGGGTCGGGCGCCATCGTGTCGGAAAAGCACAAGCCCTTTTACCGCTTCAATATCTTTCAATTGGAGAAATACATGGTCTGTCAACATGTCGTAATAAATGTACCCGTACAGATTCTATGACACATTAAATCGGAGTTATTTTTTAAACACTGTAGAATAATCATTTAAGGCTTATTCTAGTTTTTCAAATCATGTGTTATACCAAATGGGTGCTTAAAACCTAGGAAATGAGAGTCGACGGATCGCCATTCTAGATGATCTTATACACTTTACAATAGGATAGTATACCCACTCACCAATGCAGCCAGACTGTTTAGTTCTGGGAATGAACAGTTAGCCGAGAGCGCCCCTCAGCATTTGTAACAGGCTTCGCATACTGTTATACTGTAGTTTTCATATAACTTGGCAGCAGTTGGGTTCAGATCTAGCAAGTCCTCCCATCTTCTACACGCTGCCAAGTTATATGAATACTACAGTAACTCTATTACCTTAGTGAGAAAAGCAATCGTAACCTACCTAACACCTAATACCTCTTTTGCATTTTTCTCTAGAGAAAAACGTAATGTACGGTTGAGTCTGAAGAGTCTTCCACAGCCGAATTTGGCTAAAGGACAATGCATTCATACGATTTGTGTAATGTATTTTATAATTAAAAGTTATATTGCAATTATTTTTGACATTTAGCATTTAACACCTAATTAAAATTAGTAGTTGTTCAAAAACTACTCTTGAGTAGCCCACCGGACATTAATTAAAATAAAATCCATATTAATTTAATCTCATCATGTGCCCTATCTTTCGTGGTTTGTTTTCAGGAGTCATGGTTCACCTTTTAGACAAATTAGACAAAAATATGGTCATAGAGAGAAACAATTGATAGATGAATGGTTTTTTCGCCAATCGCTTCCTCTAACCTTGGGTAATAACCAGCGAACACATAAGACCATGTGTTCGTTGGTAATAACACACCAAAAGCGCCCAAGGGTGGGGGTGAGCTCGATGAGGGAGGAGGGTGGAAAGGTACAATTTTTCAGTTTTTTGCTAATAAATCAGTAACTACAGTATAACTCAAATAGATTGTTTTCTTCTTTTCAAAGTTGAAGCTGACAAAGTTCTCTACAAGTGAGCAACCCCATCCCACCCGCTATTTAATCATCATTGAGATTTCACGTTCAAAAAACGCTGTGATATGATTGTTTAACTTCCTAAACTTGGAACTCAACTTTAATAAATATATCTTTCAAGGCGAATTAACTCTGAAATAGCATTCTTCCTGTGCCATAATGTGATATACTATGCAACCCCTTAATTTGGGAAGCCTGACACGCTCTTTCGGTTGGTTCTACATGTATAGATCATTTTTGTAGAGAATTTTGTCAGCTTTAACTTTGATAAGAAAAAATTAATTTGAGTTATCGTTATTGATCGTTAATCCCACAAACATGCCTCGGAAAAACTGGACTGGAAGTTCGGAAAAACAAAAAGGACTGAATAAAAAGAAAAAACGAACAAGGAAACGGAAAATGAACTTTGCAACTTGGAACTTACAAGGATTCAATACAAAAAAAGTGAAGTAGCAGAAGAACTTAGAAAGTATAAGATTGATATTGCCGCTCTCACTGAAACTAAGAAAAAAGGAAATGGTTTTGAAGACATGAAGGACTATTGTACTCTTCTATAGTGGAGTTCCCAAAAGTAGTAGGGCGCGAGCTGGAGTTGTGATTGCAATTAGTAAAAAACTGAAAGCCTCTGTAAAATCATGGCAAGAAATCAATGAAAGACTTTTGAAAATAGTTCTTAAGGTCGGGGGTCTTGATAGTCATAAATGCGGTTTATGCTCCAACTGACGACTCAAATAATGAAATAAAAGAAAATTTTGATGATAAACTGACAGATCTCCTAAGTAGTATTAATTAACCAAAGACATGAAATAATACTTCTAGGGGATTTTAATGTCAGAACAGGTAAGAAAATAGATGACCCGATTGTAGGAAACTTTGGAGAAGATACAGTTAACAACAATGGTACCCGCCTTATAGAGACATGTCAGGAATTTGGTCTAAAAATATTGAATGGACATTTTCAACATCGCAACATACACAAGTTTACATGGACTCAGCCAACACGGCAATTAATAGTTATTTATGTATTAAAAGCGTGAACCGCGACTTTATCGCTCGAGCTAAAACATTTACTGCGCGACGCACAGCGGAGCGCAGTAATTTTGCGAGAGCGATAAAGAAGCTTCACGCGCGAATTGCATACAATATTTTTCCTACAACTGCAGTTCTGGATTCCAACACAATAAAAGCTTGTAGTTTATAACATCACAGACCGTGCGCGGATTTGGTTAGCTTTCGCCATTGTTGTGGTTATGTGAATTTCACGGATTCCGTGATCCACCAATGAGAAGACAGAAGCGTAAAGCAGGAAACCCACTGGCCCGGCACCGGCGGCGACCGATGCGTACCGGCAACATTGCTTTGCGTTGTTTTCATTGAACGGCAACCCACTATATCTGTCCGTCACCGGCGGCGACAGAAGCTCTTTGGGGGCATTCTTGCCGGGCAGCCTGTCCGGCATTTCTCTAGTCAATGCCAGTATGCAGTATCGCAAGTGTTCTGCGTGAACGGTACAATGAGTTATTTATTTGTGATATTCGCGGTGTGTGTTGAAGAAGAAAAGAGACAGAAACGGAGGAAGCAGTTAATAAAAAAAAATTAATTAAAAATAAAAACAAAAATAGAATAATAAAAAAATAAAGTAATTAAAAATAAAATAAAAATTAATTAAAAATAAAATTAATTAATACAAATAATGTCATGTTACTTTTGCAATTTAATTTGAACCAATAACAAAAATAATCCATGAGATCGAAATTCTTTCGCTGGATCGCCACTTCATGTCACCTTTTAATTGCCTGCTATCTCATCCAGAACTCAATAAATTTTATCACATCACAAAATCATGTTTTATTTGTTATTGGTTCAGGTAAGTATTGATTAGTAAGTAAAATAGTGACGATTCTATTATTAAATAGCTGTTCTGAAAATACTGCAGATAAATAAGTCACATTGATCTCAAATCTTATGTTATGTTATGTTATGTTTGAAGGGACGGATTCAAAGATCCAGAAGATTCAAAGATCCTCACACGTCAACCGAAGCTTATTGTGTGTCCCTAGTACGTTAGTTAGGCAAACCAATACCTGTGCCCTTTACAAGATCCAGGAGTTTCTTCCCTATGCTAACGTCCCATTCATCACCTGGTTGCTTAAAGCCAAACAGAGCCATTCTCCTTGCCCCGAGTCTCTCGCAATCCAGTATGATATGCTTGGCAGTCTCTTCAGACTGATTGCAAAGCCTACACATCTGATTTTCATTTCTGAGTCCGATTGTGTGGAGATGTTTCCTGAAGTGGCCATGTCCAGTTATCAGAGCAATTAGCTGCTTAACCTGACCTCTACCCAGCCTCACCAGCCAGTTGGTGAAGTAGGAGCTTGTGTCTGCTAGCAGCCTTTTGCCAAGTGCTTGGCCTGAGTGACCTTGCCATTGCTGGTGATGTAAGTCCCTGGACCATTTGTTTATTGTGTGGAAGGCAGTAGTTTTGCTTATGCCACAGCTTGACTCTGGGCCAAAGAATGACCTGCTAGAACCTTGCTTAGCAAGCCCATCTGCACACTCGTTGCCACCTATGCCTACATGGCCAGGTACCCAACCAAGATGCACAGAGTTGTGTGTTGCGAGCTTGCTGAGTGTTTTGTGACACTCCCACACCAATTTTGACTTGATTTCATTAGAGTCAAGAGCCTTGAGGGCTGCCTGACAATCTGACAAGATTACTATATGCTTGTCGCAATAGCGTCTGGCAATGCCTATATTGGCACAAGCCATGATGCCCCAAATTTCTGCTTGAAAGATAGTACAGTATTGTCCCAGACTTGCACAGATTTCTGTTCTGGGTGATTCACTGTACACCCCATAGCCAGATTTCCCTTCAATAAGAGAGCCGTCTGTGTACCAGACAAGGCTACCTCTCCTGATATAGGGCCCTTCCTCAGACCTCCACTCCTCTCTAGAGCAGAATTTAACAGAAAAAGGTTTAGTGAAAACCATCTCCATACTCATGACATCTGAAGTCATTTCAAGCACAGGGCTATGAGCAACAGCTTTGGTGATTGTGCAATGGCCTGTTCCAGACAGGCCTTCCCTCCATTGGCCTGTGACTTTCAATCGATAGGCTGATTTTCGTGCTTCTGCCTTGATAAAAATATCCAAGGGCAGCAAGCCAAGAGCAACTTCAAGAGTTGCTGATGGGCTGCTCCTGAAAGCTCCAGTGACTAGGAGTGTGCCCATCCTTTGTAAACTTGTGAGTTTGGCTGTAGCTGTAATCTGGTTCACCTTTGTCCACCAGACTAGTGATCCATATGTGACTTGAGGCGTTATTACTGCCTTGTACAGCCACAGCGCTATGTGAGGCTTGATCCCCCACATGGAGCCTGCAAATCTCCTGGACGTCATAAGCGCCCATTTTGCTTTGTGCAGTATATTATTCAAATGATTGTTCCAAGTCAGCTTGGAGTCGATAGTCAGCCCTAGGTATTTGACTATACCTGATACTTTGAGCTGTGTTGGTCCAAGTTTCAACCGGGAGAGAGACTCCAGGTTCTTTTTCCTTGTAAATGGAACAACTACAGTCTTTGAGGGATTTATACTTAGTCCCTCTCCAAGACACCAGTCATTAACAAATTGAAGGTTGACGTTCATGACATCAGCAACAATATTTGTGAACCTTCCCTGTACCATGAGGACTATGTCATCTGCATAGCCCTGGACAAAGACACCTCTACTAGTGAGTTCACAGAGGAGACCATCCACCACAAGGTTCCACAGAAGAGGAGAAAGCACACCTCCCTGCGGACAACCTTTTGCAGGTATGATCACCATCGATTTGTCTTGAAGATCAGCCCTGATCCGCCTGGAGTGGAGCATGGCCTCAATCCACCTACATATAGCAGACTCAAGACCACGCCCATGCACTGCCCGGACCATGGCCGTGTAAGTAACATTGTCAAAAGCACCCTCAATGTCCATGAAGGTGCATAGAGCAATCTCCTTGGCAGCAAGGCTGTCCTCCACCCTGCTCACAAGTTGATGCAGGGCTGTTTCACAGGACTTACCAGGCTGATAGGCATGCTGATTCCGATGAAGAGGAGTACCTGAAAGCACTCCCTTTCTTAGATGTCTCTCCACCAGTCTCTCCAGTGTCTTCAAGAGAAACGATGTAAGATTGATGGGGCGAAATGATTTTGCAGTTGAGTAGTCTGCTCTTCCTCTCTTGGGAATGAAGACCACCCTACTGAGGCGCCAAGCTTGAGGGATGTACCCATAAGCCAGACTTGCTCTGAAGAGTTCGCACAGGAGGACCAAGAGAGCTTCTGGTCCTTGCTGCAACATAGCCGGTATGATACCATCCCCCCCAGGAGATTTGAATGGGCCAAACTTGGAGATGGCCCATTTAACTTTGGAAAGTGTGACAATACGTCTGGCTAAAGTCCAGCTTCCACGATCAGCTCTTGGCCGTGAGCCCATTTCGCTGTTGCCGGACATGCCTGAGCAAGCACCCTCAAAAACACAGTCTGGAAAGTGAGTCTCAAGGAGAAGTTTGAGACTTCCACCAGTTCCAATGGTATATTGTCCCCCTGGTAACCTCAGAGTTCCCAGGAGGCCAATTGGGCTTCAAGCTAAGACACGCTGCAGTCTTGCTGCTGCCCTAAGACTATTTACCTCCTGTGTAAACAGTCTCCAAGAGTTCTCTTTGGCTTTCTTGATTGCAAGGCTGTATTCTGTGAGTGCCCTGTGGTATGGTTCCCAGTTACGGCTCCGTTTGCAATGGTTATGAAGCTTCCTGACAACCGCCCTTCTGCGGTCAAGGTCAGCAGTCCACCATTTAGTATTAGTACGACTCTTTCCCCGCCGCAATGGACAATTGTCCTGAAAGCAGCTTATGATTGCATTCTGAAGATCGGAAGCAATCTGATCAATGTCTGCAAAGCAGGTGACCCTCTTGCCTAATGATCCAAGTTGAGACAGGAGGTCAGACTTATAGAGTGACCATTCTGTTCTCCTTGGATCTCGATAGCAGGATGAGCTGCCTTCACTTTGCAGGTTAAAACAGATGAACCTGTGGTCAGACAAAGAGGCCTCATGACTTACGTGCCAATTGTCGATGGCACTAAGGAGTCCTTCTGAGCAAAGTGTAATGTCAATAACCTCACTTCGATTTCGTGTAACGAATGTCGGACGGTTTCCAGCATTACAGACATAAAGATTATTAGATATGAGAAACTGAAGGAGAGCCTCACCTCTTGGATTAGTGTCAGAGCTTCCCCATCCAATTGTGTGATGAGCATTGGCATCACAACCTAAAAGGAGTTGTTGTCCGCCAGCGCAAGATGACTCCACCAGAAGTTCGAGTTCTCTTGATGGAGGAAGGTCCCCGGAGTCGTAAGGCAAGTAAACCGAGCCTGCAATTGTGCTCCATTCCTTGCCTTCATTGCTCCAGGTTATAGACACCGCAGTGAGATCTCTAGAACAGAATTCAGTGAGTGTTAGGCAGTCCATACCTCTCTTCACAAGTATGCAGGTTCTGACATTTTTGAGAGAGGTACAGTAAATTAACCTACCCTTGGTATCACCCAGGCCTGCAACCCTTCCTTGGTGAAGCCATGGTTCCTGGATCAGTGCCAGGTCAAATCCCTCTCTGAGGAAGAACTGGCAGAAAGCAGCTGAGGCTGCTTTACTGTGATGTAGATTGATCTGGAGGACCCTGGGCATTATCCTTGACTGTTGTTGAGACAATTGAGACTTGCCAGAGTCCTAGGTTGGCTCTAGAGTTGGCCGACCTAACAGCATTGAAGCAGGCCTCATCCAGGAAACAGACAAATCCATAACCTTTTGGGTCTGGCTTGGCTGGCAGGACCTTCCACTCCTTCACCTTCAAGGTGGGGTTTTGCTTGTCAAGCATCTTAAGGACCTTTTCTGGAGTCTTTTTCAGAATCTTTGGATGAGCTCTAAAGAATACCCTCATTGACTTCATAATGTCTTTCCTCAGACCAACAATGAGTTTCTTCTCCCCAAGTGGTTTGAGTCTGGGGATGAGTACCTCCAGCCAATGCTTAGTAGCATCGTTAATGCAGGATATAATCAAGACACCTTTTTCCATGTAGGTGCCTGCAAATGATGGAGTGCAGCCGTCCTCCAGGAGCTCATCCATAATGGCGTCTTCAATGACTTCTCCTTGCTCTGCTGAAAGCTTAGCCTCAGGATAGCTTTCCAAGACAATGGCCATTTTGGTGGCAGAAATGTCCCTGTAAGAGACTCCTTTACTAGAAGTCCCTAGATTAAGGGGTTGGACATCATGACCTCTATGAGTTCCACTCCTGGCCTTTTTTGTAGGTCCTTCCGCTGAGGGAGGGGTGGCCATGTTGCCTCTAGGGCGCTTGGCCACCCTTGACCCAGCCTCTAGACCCACATTTGTGCCTGGAGTTTCACCCATCTCTGGTCTCTTAGGTTTTTTCTTTTTACCCCTCCGAAACTTTGCTGGGTCAAAAGCTTCACCTCTCTCAAGAAGTTTTGCCTGAATGGCCGCCCTTCTTTGGGCAGTGGTGAGGTTTGGTTTCTTTACCCGCAAGCTGCTCAGTTGCTCTATGGCATCTTCAAGCATACCGGCGGATTTTGGTGTTTCTGGACTTCTGAGAAGCTCATCCTCCCCCTCCAGTGGGGCTGATGCGATTGAGCTCATGTCGTCCATGTTGATATCCATAGAAGCCTTCTCAATGTTGATAGCCTCTACATGAGAATGCAACGGAACCTCCTGTGTTCCTGATGCACCCATTTCAGATTGAGGAACCTGCCCTGATGGGGCGGATCCTGATGGGTTTGAGGGCAAGGCAACTTCTGGAGTTACCTTGGGGTTTGGTTCTGGTTGTTTTGCATTTTGGAGATTCATGTGGTTCCCACGAGCAGCTAGGGAAGTGGAGTCAACCCAGACAGAGCCCCGCATGCCCGGGCAAGGCTACATACTGCAGGAGGGCGCCTGGTGTCCTGCAGGCACCGTTTGAGACACTGTACAAAAGGCCCAGTGCCACCCACCCATCAGCACGGTTCACATCACACCTTGGGTTGGCCTATAACAGAGAAAGAGGAAATGGTGGAGGAAGGGGCTGGGATGAAGAGCAGGATAAAGGATAGGTTTCCAGGATAATGAGGTCAACGGACAGTTGCCCTTTTAGTCGCCTCTTACGACAAGCAGGGATACTGTGGGTGCAATTCTACTACTCCCACATAGGTAGGTAGTTTAACTTTGCCATTCTTAGCATCCACTTGACTCACTGGTACTAGGGGACAAGAATTAGAGTCATCACTGCCTAGACGAATAACTTCACATTCTTCTTTCGAGAAAATATTCAATTTATTTAATTCTTCGTTTATTTTAGCAACTATTTTATCATCAATTTTACTAAATTCATTATCAATTTTACTAATTTCGTTCTCAAAGCTCTTTGTGTTCTCCTCTATTTTGTTTTCAAAGTTAGTTTCTAAATTTCTACAATTATCCTCAAATTTCCTTTCCAAGACTTTCAAATTTTCCTCCAAGTTTTCTTTCAGATTATGTCTCAATCTATCTTCTAATTGATTAGAATTTTCCTCTAGGTTATATCTTAATCTATTTTCTAATTGATTAGAATTTTCCTCTAGGTTTTCTTTCATTTTATTTTCTAGCTGGTCAGAATTTTCTTTCATTTTATTTTCTAGTTTTTTAAGTTCAATAAAGATCTTACCCATGTCGTTGGTCTCAAATATTGCCTCATCAGGATTGTCACCAACATCCAGAATTGCCTGTCAAAGTCGCTGTTGGAGCACACTCTTTGTCCCAGAAGTATCAAGATCGCGTTCTTCCAATTCCCATCTGAGATCGAGAACTTTCAAGTCAACTAATCTCGAAGTCATCGTTGAAAATGTTCCCAAATAACTATTCAAATTAGTCACTTTATCGATTTGTCTGTATCCCACTTCTGACACCAATTCCTTTTTAATTGATCGTGATAAAGCTACTGCAATCTTCTTAGATCTGTCAAAGGCATTTGACTGTGTTAATCATAGAACTTTATTGGAAATACTGCAAAATGTAGGTGTAAATGGGGTTGAACTGAAATGGTTTGAATCATATCTTATTGGGAGAAAACAATGTGTAGAACTAACTACAGTAGTTGGAAATAGTATAGTAAAGAATAAATCTAATAAATTAGAGGTGCAAGCTGGAGTGCCTCAGGGGTCAATACTAGGTCCATTGCTTTTTTTGTTATATGTCAACCGTTTACCTAAAGAATTAATTAGTGGTAGAGCCCTCTTATTTGCTGATGATACATCACTCATTTTCAGCAATTCCATTCTAGATAATTTAGAAATAAGTGCCCATATAGGTGTGGAGTCCATTGTCCAATTTTTAAATCAGTTGAAATTAACTATAAATAGTAAAAAATGCCAATACCTTCAATTCAAAAACAAACATAATTTAAATGAAGATAGGGCTATAAACGTGTTTGTAAACGATAATCAATTAGACCAGGAAGAAAAAATTGCATTTCTAGGAGTTACGTTGGATAGACGATTGACCTGGACTCCATACATTGAGAAAATATGTAGTAAAATTTCATCTGGGGTATTTGTCCTGCGACAGCTCGCTAGATTGAATGACAAAAAGTTACTTTTTACAGCTTACCATGGGCTCTTACTGTCACATATTAGGTATGCTATCTTAGTATGGGGTAATTCATCAAAACAAAATCTTGATAGGGTGTTTAAGATCCAAAAGAAAGCGGTTAGGTGTATAGAAAGAGTAAATAGATTAGATTCATGTAGGCCGTTGTTCAAGAGACTTGGTCTCCTAACTGTACCCTGCTTATATGTGTATGAAGCTACTTTATATGTAAAAACGAATGATATTAACCAAAATCTTGATGTACATGATTATAATACAAGAAGCCGAGGAGATTATCACTTGGTGAGTCACAATAGTAGCTTATTCAAACAAAAACCTAGTTATATTGGTAGGAAATTCTACAACAAGCTACCGCAGTTTTTGAAGAGTCTTGAAAATATAGAAATATTTAAAAAACAATTGAAGAAATATTTAGTTGATAAAGCTTTTTATAGTGTACAAGAGTTCCTTTCACATCAAAATTAAGCCTCACCTCAACTAATTGAAGTAATTATGTAATATAGTGTATAATATTGTTGATTTGACTTGTCTTATACTCCTTAACTGGAGTCTCCAAGACGTAATCTACAAAAAAAAAAAAAAAAAAAAATTGTTGTATGTTGCCTCCTACTGGGTGAGACTATTATTTCTTCTTCCCTAGCAATCTACATCAATATGTTTCGGCTTTTTTGATAGCAACGATCATGAAGTTGTTAGCAGCTTAGTAAACGACTTAGAACGTAAACAATTCAGTGACAGTTATCAGAGAGAATATTTGAGAACAGCTGATTGATATATCATGATAAATTACGTGATTTGTTCTTATCTATATATATATATATATATATATATATATATATAATCGAAATACCACTGACTGACTCATTCATCACAGTTTCTCAGGAACCACTCGACCAAAAACGATAAAATTTGGTACACGTATTCAGTAGGGGGACTAGACGCGTGCTAAGAAAGGGTTTCAAAATTTACCCCAAAATGGGCCCAAAATTAACGATTTTTGAAAATTTAAGTAATCACAATTTCTCGAGAACCATAAGGTCAAATCAGATAAAATTTGGTATTCATGTTAAGTATCGTCCTTAGATGTACCTTGGAAAAAAGTTTCAAAATTATCCCCAAAATGGGCCCAAAATCGAAGATTTTTGAAAAGTTTGGTGATAAACAGCCAAATATTTTGAAATTTGCACTTAACAGATGTCATCAACCTGGCATAATAACATTTCATCATACCCAGTCATATGTTTCCCACATATTGCAAGGCTCCGACTGTATGGTAGCCTACATGCAAAGTGCAAAGTCTTTTGCTGTTCAAAGTCAGTGTAAATAACGCTGCTAAGGGGTCTGCCATATGATTAAAAACGGTTGACTTCTATCAGCTGTTCCTTTAAGCTGTTTGGCTGGCAAGTTCAGTAGGTTAGGTCTATTAATGAATAATAATTTGTTTCAAACAAAGCAAACTTATCCCGAGCTACCAAAATAATTTCAATAGCTAAAAGCCAACGTTTATGAAAAGTAAAAAAGTAGCCGAGCTGCCTGTTAGGTCAAGTACAATAATTTTTAATATTAGTACAATATTGATCGGTACAACTTTGCTGGAGCCGATTAATCGTGCATGCATATTATGCATTTCGACTCCCTTCCGCATAGTGTATAGTCGTATTCTCGACGTTGCTGTCTCTTTCTCCTATGAAGAATGCTCATTGTAGTTGCATATTCCGTTTCATTGTAGTTGTGAAATTAATGAACCATAGATTAACGATTTTGAAAATTTAGGTGATTATAATTTCTCAAGAACCACAAGGCCAAAAAAGTTCAAATTTTCAGCTGGGGTGCTAAACACGTGAAAAATAGGGTTACATGATTCATCTCAAAATTAAGGATTTTTGGAATTCAGTTGATCACAATTTCTCAAGAACCTCAAGGCCACATGGAGTGAAATATGATATAATGTATATGTTTGATTAAGACCCTAGATGCCCCTAGATGCATACTAAGTAATGGTATCAAAATTCTCCCCAAAATCACCTATTTCTGTAAATTTATCTAATCACAATGGAAATTAGTTGGACCTCCCGGGGGTCCAGGGGGCGGAGCCCCCTGGCTAGACGGTTAAGGCGAGCGAAGCGAGTCTGCCGGCTAGTATGATAATAAAACTTAGGAGAAATGTATCCAAAATCGCGCAATACTTGGTTTTTAAACGTTTATTATTCTGTTAAAAAAAAAGTTAATTTAGTTTTTTATAGCTAAAGACATTGTCAAAAAGGTCTTCAATACTGATAAATTACTTTAATCCCGATCGATGCTCTCGTTTTTCAGGAGAAGGCCGCGTAAAATGCGTTCGGGCCATGACAGACAGACAGACAGAAAATGAGATAAGACTTGTTTCGTCTTCTTTAATGTATAAAACGTAAAAATAACCAAAAAATACATAATTCTGATAAATGTACAGACAAATGTACAAAAAAAAAACTAATTTTATTTAGGCCTATATAGATTTAATTTTTATTGACATCCAAAAAGTTTTTGACACTGTGCCAATCCAAAAGCTCTTTGACATTTTAAATGAGTCAAATATAAAAAAAAATTATATATGTGCAATCAAGGAAATGAAAAAAGACCAAACAAATGTGATAAAAATCTCCAGTAAAACATCGACACCATTTGTCACAGATAAAGGCGTACATCAAGGCTGTTGTCTGTCACCGTTTCTTTTCAAAATATATATAGAGAGAATATATTGCTTAATTGGAAAAGAAAGTGTAGATACATGGGCATTCCAATCGATAATGACTACATTTATTCTCTGTTGTTTGCTGATGACCAAGTAATAATGGCGGGGGACGAGCATTACATTACTTATATGTTCAGAAAACTTGTCGAGGCATATGAAGAGAACGGTATGAAGATAAATTAAAAAAAAAAAAAAAAAAAAAACGAAATACCTAGTATCAGGAGGTGAGGCAAGAGATCTTTGTATAGGTGCTCAAACACTAAGAAAATGTGATGAATATATTGCTTGGAAACCCTTGGAAAGGGAAATACCTTGGAAGTATTATAACTTCTGAAGGCAACTCAAAAAAAGAAATCACAAATAGGATTGGGCAGGCTAGACAGGCAACACAGAGACTAAACTCTATGCTCTGGTCCAAAGCTATAAAACCCGCACCAAAGTTAGAGTTTACAACTCCATTGTACAAAGCATTTTAATATATGGCTCAGAAACGTGGGAAATCACAAAAAGAAATAGCCAGAGACTGAATGCGGTAGAAATGGATTTCCTGCGTAGAAGTTGCCTTATATCTCGGATGGATTGGGTCAGAAATCTGGAGATAAGAGAAAGAGTTGGGAAGCAGTATACAACGCGTGATGAGATCAAAAGAAGGCGCCTTGTATGCATGGGACACACGCAAAGAATAAATGATGAACGGTGGCCCAAAAAGATATTAAATTGGAATCCTCCAGGAAGAAGAAAAAGGGGAAGATCTCCTGAAACATGGATAAAACAAGTAAGGATTGATATGCGCGAAAGAAATTTGGCAGAAGGAGAGTGGAGAGATAGAAGGAGATGGCAAGTGGGATGCGAGAGACGGCACGAGCTGTAAAATTAACTCGCTATAATTATATACTGTATATCGTTACTGATTTATAAACAAAAAACTGAAAAATTGTACCTTCCACCCCCCCTCCCACATCGAGCTCACCCCCAACCTCGGGGACTTTTGGTATGTTATTACCCAAGGTTAGAGGAAGCGATTGGGGTAAAAAACATTCCTCTATCAATTGTTCCTTTCGATTTGTCTAATTTGACTGGGCTATTTTTATCAGGGGTGTATCCAGAAAATTATCCTGGAAAGAGGTGTGACTTTCAACTGGGGCTGAGGGAAAACAAACCTAGACTCTTTTCGGAGCAAAATATGCCAAAATTTATTGAATGAATATTCATATTCATATCTATGCACTGTCCATCTGATTCGCGGAAACACATGCCTCCATATCTTGCCCCCGAATCTACTCTACCACTGCTTTAGATAGATACATGCACCCATTCAGTCAATACCTAGTATGGAATAGCATAAAAAATGTAACAACCAGTATGTTTCCAACCAGTGTGATAATAACCAATAAAAGATTAACAAATGCAAAAATTGATTTGTGAATCTCCTTCCTATTGGTTATTTCTGTTCAAGTGGTCCCATATTCTTCCCACTGGTATAGGGGTTGAACTAAAATAAGAATAACTTTCAACTTTGATGTTAAACTAAAAACTCACATTTCGGCCGTTTTTAAGATACACGTATACCAGTGAGAACGGCCACCACGCCGAAATATGATTGTTCATTTCAACAATACAATTGAAAGATATTTTATTTTAGTTGTATTATTTCTTTTGTTGAAACTAGGATTTGTTGATAAAAACAACCACAATTTACATGTTCTAAACAAACTATTATTACTACAGACCGTCACACTTAAGTACGCGAGTGTTTTGGGGTGTCTCAGTTTATAGTGTGTTAACAAGTTGAAGAATGTAAGTGTTTAGTTGGAAAGTCTTTTGTTTATAGGATAAGTCATTAGGGCGACATCGTGTAAACAGTGAGCCGCAGTAAAATATCGTTCCCTTTCCCAGCTCGGTTGGCGACGCTTGTTTGTATATCTATAGTCTTATATCTTGTTTATATAGCTTGTTTCTGTATAGTTATGGTTTGTTCTTCAGCATATATATCCGTTCAACTGGATATTATAATGACAATACATTTTCCGAGACCCTCTAAAAGTGCTAAAAGCAGATACGGTACGAACAGCTTATTCTTTTACATAACCTGAGTAGACTTCAACACTTCAATGTTGGATCAATATGATATTTTAATCGTTTAAGTGTAAGTTATAGCAAGATTCTACTTTCTATTTGTAGATTTATTTTGCATTTGAGTGTAAAGTATTGTAAATACGGTGCTGTAGACGTTTATTGTTAATAATTTGTTTAATAAGACGCTTATTGTTATGTTAACTCTAATGTCAACAATTTAAAGTCTCCAAGTGAATTAAGCACTCGGGAGCATACCAAGTATGCTTCAAGTTATATTATTAATTAAAATACTGACTACATCAAAACTTGAATTCATCTATTAAAAAAATTTTTAATGTTTATCCAATAAATATTAGGATTGAAAACTTCTAATAATTCTTATCTAGGGAAGTGGGCAAGTTATAATGAAAATGTTCGTTGATGAAGTGTATGTTTCTTCTAATTCGAAAAATCATTCATACTCTCCAAATGATGATTATAACTTAATATTATCTTTTAAGTAATCATCGTATCGAAATAGAATAATAATTTTTAAATGATTCCCCATGTTGAATCGACCTTTCCTTATTGTACCTTTGCCACTGGCCAAATTTTGAGACCGAGACTTGAGAGCCACTTAGTTCAAGGATTTAGTTTATAATTGGATCATCTTATGTAAGACAGCTCACATTTCAGTGGCTTGGCTCAATGTGCTATTGAAAGTTACTAATTCAATTATATAGTATTTGCTTGTGCAAATACTATATTAGATGCATTCAATAGAAATCTATAAACTGATCACTGGGCTGTAGGCTAATTTTTCATTTTTTATTTTATTCAGATTCGGCAATCCGCATTAAATAACTTATAAAATGAAAATTGTTATTGATTTCTAAATGAACTTTAATAAATCGTGATCTTGTAAAACTCCATTCCGAAAACTCTTGAAAACTACTACATTATTTTGAAAATGAAAGTTCTTACTAATAATCGGAATTTATTTTTGGTCTAATAACTCTACCACAGTTAAAATTTAGAGATTACTCCTTCACGCAGTAGATCTAACATGCCTTGTCAGAGAAGAAAGACTGGAGCAATATTTTCCTCTTCTCGATTTTGATTTAACCGAGGCTTTGTTGAGGCTTTTTTGGAATCACTGAGTTATTCTATTGTTAATTCATATTAAAATAATACCAAATTTATGAGAATCGCATTAAAAGATAAGTGTGGATATTTTAAATGTTAATAAGTGGAGGAGGGTATATATAAATTTTCTCTTTCAATTGATTAGATATAAATTTGCTGTAGGTGGAAGAGTGTGCATAAATTTTCTCTCAATTCATGAGAAGAGAATTTCATCTCTAGGCAAACCTCCACTCACACGGTAGTGCCTCTGAATTTGGTATTTTAATTTGTACGTCAAATTAAATCATCAGTTTTTCCAGTCAGTTCTCCATCATCTTCTTCTTTTCTAATTTTTATACTTCAAATTGAAGGAAAATAACCTTTGGTTCCAGTTCTCATACTAGTCACCAACAATGGGTATTCATAGATCCAAGAACAAAAGCTGTTCTTTTCCACAACCCAACAACCTGTTGCCCTGTCCACTACAGGTAGAAAACACATGTGGGCCCACCACAGATCCCGAAGCCGAAATTGTACCAAATTTACAAGAATCACAATAAAATATAAGGTTGGGTATTTTAAATGTTCCACAAAGGAGGGGGTATATACATTTTCTTTTCAATTGATACGACAATAATTTTATCTTGAGGCAAACTTCCCTTCTCAAGTTAGTGCTTCTAAAATTTGTATTATTTTGATTTGAAGTAACAAAAAAAAAACTTAGTTATTCTAACCCCTTCTGAACACACCTGAAGTTTAGTACAATTGAATTGATTTGATTTGCGGTTAATCGGATCACGGCAAAGGAGGATAGATTAGCATGTGCCAGATGAGTTGAAAATGAGCCAGCGCCATCTTACCTACGGATCATTAGTGAAAGCCATTCAGCCGTCAAGATTGTCCTCATAATCGCTTCTAAGTTCAAATTTTGTCCTTGTGCATGCAGAGCAGCATGGGTGGCTTTGCTGTGCTGTGCTATGCATTCATAGGCATCGCGCGCGACCCTTCCACTCAATAGATGCGTCGTCGTCTCTTGATTATTATCCATCCTCCGCTCGCTCGGCTCAACTCATTCAACAGAATGTTCAATATTAGCAAATAGTTGGAGCATGCGCCCTACTCAATTTCCTCGAAAACTAGTTCGATTTATAATCACCGCCATTGTTATCTGAGGCGAGTAATGGGATTGAGAAACTGCGATTACTCTCATCAATGATAATAAATAATCTGTCCCGATCTCCGTTTCCATTCAGCATTGTATTTGCATGCAACTGCCTGTGACCAAACTGAACATTGTACGAAACAATCTTTTTTCAGCATACTGAAATTTTGAAAGATTCAGTTGAATGATTAGTTGTTTATTGACCAGAAATGCCAATAAGAAAACTAGTATCGTTTAGCTTAAAAATCGAATTAATTTTCGGAATTTGAAATTAGTGTTTATTTAACGGTGATCGATGTTTTGAATCGAATTATTATTAAGCAGTATTCACTTTTAGTACTCGTACAAGTACAAGGGAGGAGGAGTTCAAGGGTATTCTCGCAATAAATAATTGAGGGTGTTCATGGGAGCAGCCAAATTTCTCTATTAAATTATCATTTTAAATTTTTGCTCTCCACATCACTTACCATTTAGATAGCTATTGGTCAGTTTATTCAGTCAGTTCTTGTTCTTTTTCTTCTCCATCATAATCATCCTCATCTTCTTTCTCTTATTCTTCTTCTTCATCATCATCTTCATCTTCTTCTTCTTCTTCTTTGTCCCTCTTCTTCAGCGATCCCATCATCATCTTCTTCTTTCTCTTGTTCTTCATCTTCTATTTCTCCCAACTTCTTCTCTTCGTCTTCTTCCTCTCCCTCTTATTCTCTTCAACTTCCTCCACCCCTCTTCTTCTTCTTTTTCTTCCTCCTCTTTTATCTCTTCTTTCTCTGCTTTTTTCTTCTTCTCCCTTCTTTAGCGATCCCATCATCATCTTCTTTCTTCTCTTCCTCGCCCTCTTCTTTTTCTTCTTTTTCCTCTCTTTATTCTTCTCCCTAGTCTTTCTCTTCTTCCTTCTTTAGCGATCCCTTCTGTTTCTCTCAGCGTCAGTTGATCTATGAGAAACAAATGCAAATTATTTTTTATTGTGATGTCAAGTCTCTGGATCTTCAAATCTGGATTATCAGCTTTGGATATGCATATATATTCCGTGCACAACTCATATCGAGTATGGAAAAGAGAGTAGAAACCGATCCATGTGAGAGACCACCCAGAAACAAGAGACTCAGTGAGAGCTGGCTCCTCCCCTCCCCACCCCCCCACTCCCCTCTCAACTTACTATCAAAGATGCTGCATCCATAATCAATTGGATCCCGTTTCAAGTAAGAAACTCCCCGATGCTTGTATCCTCGAATCTTTGATTCCAGAGGAATCAAAGGATTTTGAATGCATGTGACCCTATAGTGCAGTACACACATACTCACTGAATACTCACCACTAAAGCTGGAGTTGTTCGTCTGTCTTCTATATGTGTCTATTATGGTACAGAGACCAGCATTAGAATATTTGAATAGACCACATTAGAATAGTTCGTAAGAATAGTGTCCAGCACAGAGGACTAGTAAAGATGATTGATTGTCAATGCTGAACAGCCTGATGCTCTCGCATTTCAAGGTTAGTATACAAGGTTTGTATACTAACCTTGCTCGCATTTTTCCATCTGTATTATTTATACAACCCATCCATTCATATTTTTTTGTAAAAAGATTTAGAGTTTTGAAATTGATCTGCATTAAGTGTAGAAGATTAGATGGAGTAGGCTGCTCTATGCATAATGCAGTGTGGGCTCACTGAATATTTCTTTCCAGAGTTGATAATTCAATTAAAAATAATAATAATATCGTGTTTTATGAAAATAGAAGGTTCCAATAACATCCTAAGCTAGAAGAGGTACTGTAGTATCAGAGGAGAGAATGAAGGAGTACTGGAAGAAGCGGAAAGAAGCATCCATGAAGAAATAATTGATTCAACGTACCCCAAAGTTCGAAAAAAATAGAAAAAAATATTGTGAACCTGGCTGGCTCAGGTCTATTATTAGAGTTATCAAGTCGCACCTGAACAAAGTTCAGGGCCCCTGACACGACTGTTTTTAGGAGCCGGGACTAACGGGCTTAACGTGTCCTCCACATATAGTATTTTACATCAATCGATTTGTTTTCTTATTTGAATAAGCAAAAGTAAATGTTAGAAGTTGGAGGTTAAATATGTCTTATAATTCAATTGCTGTTGTGATTATCGATTATTCGTAATTAATGGAAAAAATAATTATAAAATCATTCAAGGGACGCGGAATAACCACTAAGAAAGAACTCAATTACTAGTAGTTCTGTGAACAGAAGACCTCACGAATAAGAGGGCTTTCGCAGTGGAACATACTTTATGTACTCGATGATAATCATAATCATCATCATCGCAAAATTAAACACCATCATCACATTTAGAGAAATTTTTCAGATCTAACACAATTTATTAGTCACCCTTGCCTGTAACGAACCCTTCAGAGTTTTAGAGGAATGAATAATAAGACGAAGTTAGTAATCACTTGTTATTATACTTAATAAAAATATTAGAAATGATTGTTTCTCTTAAACAAATATGTAATTCCTATGAATCTGGAAGCCCGGGCCGGGCTATCTATGAATCTAACTCCAATTATTGCATATGATGGAGAAGCTCATTTTAAAAATCATAAGTTCCTATAGAAGAAGGCCTAAGAGCATTACTTTTTTCCTTTTGAATATCCTTTAAATGCAAGCAAATTTCGAAAATCCTTGCACATACATCACTGGGCATTCCTTGAAGGAAGGTACATGCAAAATTTAATTGAATTTGGCTCACGCGTTTAGTCGTTAATGCGTTACAAACAGACAGACAAATTCGAAACGGTAGACTGGAAACAAAGACCTCTCTTCGTTCGGTCAACTATGTATCCCACCAAAGTCGATCCTGAATGTGTTAATTTATACCAAAAACTAGTTTGGTACAACATGATCATCATCAACAACATGATCTATACAATCTAAAGCAGCCTATTAAATCGTAACTCTTTACAAAGCAATATAGCATTTCATTATCTTCTTTTCTACTGCTACAAAACCTCTCTAAACTTCTGCACCAGCAGAGTCCATAAGCTTCTAGCTGTCGATTATTATCAGCACTTCTGATGAAACTCGATTGTTTTGTATTATCGTCTTCAGTTAATAACATCTCTCTAGGAACTGGTTTAAGTGAAATTATTGTTTAAATTAGGCATTCTGCTTCTTAAAAATGTAATTTAATTCGCGCAATAGATCTGAACATTATACTGTATTCACATATGAATGACTGATACATGCCTTCAGGCTTGGACCGGTTTCAATAGTTGGTTCATAGCCCATTTGGGGAGAATTGTAGGGTACAAATGATTCTTTTGTGCACTTGAGTATCAAATATTGGGTGGAACATTATCGGCGCTCATTACTTTATTTGATGTGTGGTTTCTGAAAATTAACGGGCGCTTGCTATTGAAATGATTAATACTTCTGTAAGAATGTACGTCATTGACAGATTTATATTGAAAGATCAAAAACCAGTGGGTTGCCTTTCTTCTCATATTGACTACCTTGTAGAACAAAATTGTATTTAGATTATGAGCCTGACAATGAGTAGGGATGATTCATTCAATCAATTCTTGGAACTTTCACGTTGTATTTTTTATCTTAGTATTTTATTGAACTCAATCGATTGAAAATATATTTGTGTAATCTCTTGATACGCCTATAATTTTTAGAATTAATAGGTTTATTGAGCAATTAAGAATGATGACTTGGAACAACCTTTCTTTTAAATAAAAATGATATATTTTCTCTGTTTCATGTAAACTTTTATGCCTTTCTAAATTCATGAAAATTAGATTTCTATAACATCCAGGACTTGCGTCATATAACTGTAAGGTATATTCCAATTATTATAGCATTGCAGGACATTTTAACCTATACAAAAATAGGCCTATTGGTATATCATAACTATTTCTAGTAATAACCATTTGATAAATGGAGCGATAAGTTACAAAAAATTAAGAATTTATAAGGACTAATTTTTGTGTTTTCTCAGCATAAACTGAGTGAATCTTTCATTTAGGTGTGAATTTGAATTGACTTCATAAAAATATACTGTATGTATCCCCATTCTAGATCGTCTGTACGTTGAAGTAATAACTACTATTCTACCTCCATAAACTGACTTTATAAGATTAAAATTCATATTCATCAAAAGAGCAAGAACAAGATGATAGGATTAATCGCTCGTCATAATTTCCTTATGATAATGTTTGCTTTGCTCGTATTGCGTCTGATCATTCTCGTTCTTCTCACTGCATACCAGGTAATATGTGTTCAATAAATAGTGAGTTCCTCGGGCTGGAATTCAAAATTTTCCAGCAACTAGGCTCTCAGATGCACTTACTGAAGTTTAGGACCTACTCGAAACTCTACATCCTCTTTCGACATAATTTGCATAAATGAATATGCATGTATCAAGGTTCTACTCTGAGAGTTGCACTCTCACTTAGCCTATCTCGAATAGAATGCTACAGTCGCTTATTTCTTCCAAATTGGTGGAAAGGTCTCTTTTACACTCACTTTGGATCATGAAATATTAATCAACTGCCATAGCATTGTCAGCGCCCTAAAAACTAATTCAACAAGCAAATTGAGCTATTTTGCCGCTATTAATTATTCAAGGTATTGAACTCAGAAATTTCCTTAAATGTTAAACACGGAATAACTTGATAATCTATATTAGAGATGAACTTATTTGCATAGTCAATATACTGTACTTATTCAATTCTTCATTCAACCTGAACTTCTCATATTCAACTCACTCATAGATTCTATCACTGTGTAGATTCTATTCTATATAATTTCGAATTAATATTATTTTTTGTATTTAACTAGCAGGTTGCTCGATTCAATAAATTTAATCTGGATTTCTAGAATATGTAATAACTTTTCTACAAATTTAATTCAATTGTCTCTTTTTTTCTTATACAGTACTTCTTTTTCTTTTTATTATTTTCATTCTCCCTCTCTTTTTCTTCTTTTCCGCCATTTTTCCCCTCTTTATTCTTCCTCTCCTCATTCAATCCTATTCTATAGCGTTTGAGTTTCGTCGACAGAACAAGTAGCTGTTCATTTTGTAGGATAACATATACAAGGTTTTTTGTTGTTTTTTCCTTTTTCCATTGTTTTTTCCTTGAAATTTCACACTGAAATGATATGTCATATGACCACCATCCCATTTAAAAAAATGAAATTGAATCCGTTATGGCGAACAAAAATTTCAAAACCAGCAAGAATTTGGATTTTTAAAACGATGCAGATCCGCATAAGCTTCTCTCGCCAAGAACACTTCAGTTACGCAATATAAAGTCGTTTCCATACTTAAAAACCACTCTGTATGTTGTGGTTCTCGTTCTGACCATTCATAAAGATTTATTACAAAAATGTATATTTTTATTCTATTATTGAAAAATATTGTGATTTTGGGTAATTTGTTATCATAAGTATTGGATTACTATCATTTGTTCATACTAGGTTAGTATTATTTGTCGGTGACAATAGCATCCTATCAGTTTTTGATTTTTACTTGAAATCTCTGACGTTTACCTGTGGCAAAATTCTTGAAAACAACCTAAAATGTCACTGTTTTTCTATTTAAATTATGATTTTCACCCATCTAAACTGGAGGTATTCATTTCGCTTCTGATGAGAAGTGGAAGGCATTCCTCCAGTGTAAGTGCGTAAAATCATAATTTTAATAGAAATACATTTTAAGTTTTGATAATAGATTTTTGTTTTATAATTGGAAATTAGGATGTTAGGCGACTTTATTGATTTTGTTTATTGGATTTAAAAATACTGGAGTACTGTTATTTATCCATGACAATATAACATCCTATCGGTTTCTGATTTTCATGCCGGAAGAACAATTTTGCTTGAATATTAGAGATTTACCAGATTATTGAATAGGGAAGATACGATCAGCAAGTATAAAATTGAGTAGAGAAGACGTTTACTAATTAATTAGGTGATCATGAAGTAGTTTAAAGGCTTCCCATCTAACATGTACGTTCCTGACTTCCTTGCAACTACACAGGTGTAGAAATTGTTCCATGTAACTTGTACAATGAGCGATGCTGACAGGCTGGTTTAAAAGCATGCTACATATCTGGCTTGCATGTTGATGGAAGGCCTCTGGCTTTCCATGGAAACAATATATCTATATAGCAGTTGGTATGTTATGCTTGCTTTCCATATTCCATTAGGTAATGTTAAAACTGTAATACGATACCTGTTAGCCAACGTCTCCTTTTGTTTATTCAGCTTGTTCTAACTTTTGGAAGCCATGTATCCTTTTCACCAGGACTTTTCCAGTTATGACTTGCGTGTAGCGGCTGGAATGTTAATATCAGTTTATTAACTTTGTCGTGGGTCTACTGTTCTCATTATCCATTATCATATTGCATTTTTAGGAAGTGTAGTACCTCTTCTTATCAGTTTCCCCATTTTTTAAAAAATCGATTTGATGCTTTTTCCTGATTATTTACTTTTTAATCAAAAACAAATATATATTAATAATTTACATAATAATTTTACATCACAAATTTTTATTTCTTTTCTCACCTTTGATCAGCTTAACTTTCAATTTACCAAAACAATAATGAAAAATAAAGAACATTTTTAGAACAGCATCTCTGATACTCAATTTCAAAATAAAATATTGTCTACTGGTTTTAGCAGATCTAAATATTAGTTAATTACTTTTTCCTTGCATACAATGCTTTTGTTCTGGTCAGTACGGTAATGAAAGTTTGCTTTATTCTAAAAGTTTCTTCACAAAAATTGTTGTTTACAGAAATAAATAGTTTAACTTCTTACTAGTCCCCCTTCATCCTTTTGATGTGAAAATCAAAATCTTGAAATTATTCTGACTTCCCTTATTCTCTAAATGGACAGAATTAGCTGTATCACTTTTCTTAATAACGTAATTCCAAATTTATTTCAATTTGCTATTGTCGACTCTTGAGAAATTAAATGGTCATTTTATTGCAATAGAAAAGGATTCATATGAGCAATCTCTTTAATAATAACTATTAGTTAATCCAGAAGGCTAAAAAAAATTTTTTTTTTTAAATCCTAGATAGATTTTTATTTGACAGGTTAATCCAGTCCTTCATCTATCTTCTCTCTGATTGTTGTAAAGCTTGAAATACTTTTCCACAGATTATGATTTGATTTCTAGAGTTTTCTGCTCTGGTGAGTACTGTAATTCTTATTGGCTGTTGAAATATGAAATTTTACTCTCCATAGTCCAATTCTCCAAACCCTTTTGCTTTGAGAGAACTAATTGGCATTACACTTTCTCATCTTCATCTAGATATATGCATCGGTCGAAAACAGTTTTAAATTTATCGGGGTACCAAAAATTGAAGATGTTCTAATAGAACTCAATTGTATTGAAAATCAAACATTTATTCACTTTCACTTTAATGAATTTTAAAAAATTCCAAATGCTTACAAAAACGGTTTCTGGTAAATTTCCTTGAACGACTAGTATAAAGTGGGAAAGCTACTGAAAAACGTTGTGAAAATAGGAAACGTTCTGACTAGTTTATTCTAATAAGCTCATGACGAGCTGAGTAGCTTGGCGACTTATAAGGGCCCAAGTCATACAGTAGCAGTCAACGACCGCCTAAATCCCTTATGAATCACTTTCGAAAAGCAATAAAACTGAGGTCGTTGAACGTTTTATTATCAAATGTAGGGCTGTATTATGTAAGTTTCTGCATCTGTATTAAGAATCTTCGGCGCTTGATTTATTTTTGCTTCAGTTTTACAGTGTGCTGATACAGCGTGTTTTATCATGGGATTATATTATGGCTGGGAGGGGCGGAGAGGGTGCGGGTGCTGCAACCCTCCATCAATATTGGAGAAGAGATGATAGAGCCCGGGTATTACAGTGCATAAACAACGAGCTATGGCATTGGCAAAGGGTGAGAGTGGTCCCGAAGGCGCATGGCCCGACTCCCGGCATCGACTCTCTTCCTTCCTGGGACCCCTCTCAGGCAGTGGGTCCCCCAACTCGGTCAACTTTCATCCTCCGAGGAAGCGCATCGCCAGCTTTGTGCTGGACGAATCGTTTGGTTACCAACAGTCCACCATTTCCCGGGCGTTTGTCGTTCCGCTCAACCCAAACATACCAAACTTGGTAGCGGAATAAAATATTGAAACCCTCCCCTGCTTATTCTGAGCACCATCGTTATCCTGTTCCCAAACCACACCGCTTGTCTTTTGACAAAGTCTCCCTGTAGATGCTCTCCACGACTCGGAAGACGGTCTTGTTTACTGATCGAAATAGTCGATGGGTCTCTTGTTTTGCTTCGATCTTCTTGATTTGCGGAAGTACTTGGACCAGGCTTGTGAATAAAATAGTTTTTACTAGAATAGTCTTGTGAATAGTAAGAGAGAAAATGAAGATAAAAGAGAATAGAGGAGAGTGATGAAACCATGGAGAGGGGATAATTCACTTATCAGGGAATTATTTACTAATAAGGTAAGAGGGAAGAGGATGGTAACGATAAAAGAGAAGTGGAAAGAAAGAAAAGAAAGAGGAAGGAAAGAAAAGAGAAGACGATCAAGAAAAGAGAGTAAAAGAGAAAATGAAGTTAAGAATAGAGGAGAATGATTGAACAATGGAGAGTGTTTAATTTCCTTATAAGGTAAGATCATTTACTTATAAGGTAAGAAGGAAGAGTATGGTAAATCGCTGCCCTTGTTCGACCTTCTTGATTTCCGATCATAAGTATTGGACCAGTCTTGTGAATAGTAAGAGAAAAGAGGGAGATAAGAGAGAATAGAGGAAAATGATAAAACAAAGGAGAGGGGACAATTTACTTATTAAGGGATTATTTTCTTTTCAAGCGATTATTTACTTATTCGGTAAGAGAGAAGAGGATGGTAATGAAGAATAGAGATTAATAATGAGAGAAAGAAGAGGGGATAATGTACTTCTGTGGTATTAAGAGAGAAGAGTTAGGTAGGTAAGGGAGAATAGAAGAGAATAATGTGAGAAAGAAAAGATAATCTACTTTTTAATAGTGTTTTTGAGAGGTTTCCCTGATGAAATTTTCTCGATCTGACAAAAATTTGAATAACTCATCCGTGTCGTCTTCAATGATCATTTTCAGAAATTTTGATTTTTACATATTTTTTTAGTAATTTTGCAATTTTAATTTTTTCTACACTTTATTGCTCTTATAAACTGCTCCCTTCATGTTTTTCCCTCTGTGGTATTTTAACAAATGAAGCACAATTATTTTTTGTATTCATAACAAGTCTTTGTCAGGTTGATTTCTATCATTTTATTAGTTTTAATTTTCCCTGGCTTTTGTTGACCCCCAGTATTTACTCAACTTCTACTTGGAAGCCATTACCTTCCATGCTTTAATGGGAAGGAGATGTCATTTGATTATAAGATGAGAATTAGAAGGATAAAGTTTTTTATTTATGATTCACTGTAGCCCGCCATAGTAAGGTGGGCTCCTTCCCCAACCTTGAGCTTGCTCTTTTGGGGCTGTAATTCCTACATTTTCAGTTGCTTTTTAATATGACAGTGTTTATGTTTATTTTCTTGCATTTTATAATGTTTTTTTATGAGGAATAAATTTTTTTTTTTTAAATAATATTCTAGAGTGGATTCCAGCTTTAAATGGGGTTGGGGGAATTGGCTATATCTGGAATTCACTATATCTGCTTGCAAGTGGAACTGCCTATATGTGTACTCTTCGGGAACTGGTTGTATCGGGAACTCACTATATCTGCATGCAAGGGGAACTGCCTATATGTGTCTTCCCCGGGAATTGGCTGTATCGGGAAGTCGCTATATGTGGAACCCCCACTCTACCACCGCTTGGAACGTGGACAGCGCCAAAGTGGGCGGATAACTAAGTGGACCAAGCACCACAACAACAACAACCTAGATCGGTTGCCATCATCACCTTAATATATTTAATTTCGTAAGGCTATTCTTTGCGTCAAAACTGGGGGCGTTTGGCAAGTTGTAGAAAGATGGGAGAGGGATCAAATTAAAGGAATCTATTCCGTGATGGTGGGAAAACTATTGGAATTTCCAGAATGTTAACATAAAATTAGATATAACGTAAAATGTTCTCCATAAGAATAGAATTGGAATTCAAAAACGTCTGATTTGTTTACATCAATACATTATGATTGTGATCGTGCTTCATCTTCAAGTCAGTGTTCAATATTAACATGTGGGTTACTTGGGATAGTATAATCTAAATTTAGACAGACATATGTTCTAAAAAATTTTTGTTTTGTCTACATTTCTTCACATTGAAGAAGACAAGCTAATAATTTCAACAACAGAAAACAAACTTTCTTAGTAATGGCGAAGGTGATATTGTGGAAGGTATCCATAATAAAAAATGAGACGAAATTGTCACAACCACATTTATTAAAACTTTGAGAAACTAGTTTTGGTTGTTACACCATTATCAATCTCTGATTGAGATTGAGATTGATAATGGTGTAACAACCGAAACTAGTTTCTCAAAGTTTTAATAAATGTGGTTGTGACAATTTCGTCTTATTTTTTATTACAGAAAACAAACCTCATAACGGACCTAACTAGTCACAGAGGAGTTGATATAATAGATATTCCAGAAAAGTTTGTGCTAAGAAATGAATCTATGATTAGTTTTATTTTTCATACAAAAATAACTATCAACAACGTTAATATGTTTTCAAACAACATAATAATGTGTCCATTGAATGAACAATGTCATAATATTAACAATGTAATACTTGGAAACGTGGAAACGTGGAGGGAGAAGCAAAAAACTACTTTATTGTGGACAAAATTATTACTGATGAACCCATTGAACTTTTAAATATTCCAATAGAATATCACACCATCAGGAATGCCACCACATAAACACCATATTACACTAAAAATTGGCGCTATCGTGATATTGATAAGGAATATGAATCTCGGGTCAGGCTTAAGCCTGGTCAATGGCGTATGATGAATTGTGTTGGGACTTTACAGAAGGTGCATAAAGTTAGAAATAATAACTGGATCTGGAAAGGTAATGCAATATTTTTACCAGGAATCAGGCTTATATCAACAGACCCTAATATGCCTTTCCATATGTCAAGAAAACAATTTCCAATCAGACTATAGCTTTTTGTATTACTATCAATAAGTCCCAAGGCCAAAGCTGGGATATACCTAAGTAAACCAGTATTTACTCATGGGCAATTATATGTTGCATTTAGCAGAGTTAAATCTCCGGAAGGAATGAACTTGTTTATTGTAAATAACAACAACCAAAGCAACCAAAAAGACTATTCTCACACAAAAAATCTAGTAAACAGGGAAATTCTGACTCATAGGTAATTTGATTGTTAGTTCGTTTGATTTATAATACTGTAGTATAATGACTTGTTTTATGTATTAGTGTTTTTATTCAGGGATTTTTGCCCCTACAAGCCACTAGTTATTATTAATGACAGTTATGAAAATTATAGTTATTTTATAAAATTTCAGTTGCTTATCAACTTGTTCTCATGAATAGGATGTCATTCAAAAATTCATTTATTTTCATTTAAAATGATTTTTTTTCTTGAAAATAAGACAACGTTTTTGTGTATCAAAAATTCAAGAATAAGAATTCAAAAAGCAAACATGAGAAAACAGTGTGTACTGTGGTGATGATCATGAGTGCTTCTTCAAAAAATATTAGGCTATATCAATTTCTCATTAAGTACAGTATTTAATTGAATACTTCATGTATTTTGTTCTGCGTTTTGAGTGTAGTAGAACATGATCAGGCTTAATCACTGTTTCTGTTTCTGTCATGTCAATTACCTGTGAGTAGCTTGTAGATTATTATTTGTATTTAGTTTTTCTCCATCTGATTACAAAAATCATCATTTATACACAGTTTCTATAGTTTCCATACCTATCATGGTACATGCTGTTTCGATTCATACCGACACTCACGGACACAGGATGCTTTTTACTTTGCTAAATTTATTATGTCTCTTGTATCTTGTGAAAGAAGAAATGGAGATCTATTTAATTTGGAATTTCAAGGTCAAGTGGTGATGAGGGTTTATTGTGTCATATCTTTGACTTCCCCTGTCAAATCTCTTAGGTTCATGTCTTCATTATTATTAAAAATTAAGCCGCGGTTCATTTCCGTAAAATTTGCAATAATATTACGTAAAGTCAATTTCAGAAATTTGGAGCATTTGTAAACAAAGAAAATGTTTGGGAGATACCTCACCTGGAAAAATGTCTTCACCTCCATAAAAGTCACAGATTTGGCTTCTTTTGTTAGTCAAGAGTTTCTGATCAGAGTTCATTTAGTAGGCTATCCACACCATCTCTCTCCCTTTTCAAGAGAAGATTGCATGTTTAATTGATGCGTGATTTTCTGACTGAATGTGATTTTAAAGAGTTTTTGCTCTCTTTCTTGTCTAAATTTATCTTCCATAACATTTTAATTTCCTTATTTCACGCATATTTATATTTTTATGTTTCTTGTGATGAAGCATGGCGTTATTGTACAACAAAAGTAGGCGTTCTATAGTATGATTCTCTCTCACTCACCCTCACTCTATCTTTCACTCTCACTCTCACTCTCTCTCAAGTGTCGTAGTGGGGTGATAATATACTCGTATATATTACAGTTCTTCACTCGAATTTATTCACCACTACTCCTTAATAATAAAAGCTTACCATTATTATCCACTCTTTACTCACAACTAACCAATGGCGAATTCTCCGAGCGTGCTTAGCATTGCCCGCATGCCTAACAAATAACGCGCAAATAAAAGAGAAAATATTGTTAATCAATACTATACTAACAAATTAAGATATTAATGAAATATCAAATATTAAAGTATTTATGTTTGCCACATTCATAAGTCACTACATATCTTCATAGTTTTCTTCAAACAAGAATATAACTGGTTCTTCTTATTAAGGACCCAACAGGGCCTTATTGGAATTGTGCCGTTGTCCGACTGTCTGTCTGTGTAAAAGCTCTTGGAAAGAAGGTGGTCCACATAGTATTCCATGTGGACCCCCTGGGATCCAAGTCTATAATGACTTGGTATAAAACCATAATATGTTATAACTGATAATAACCCAGGAAATCTACGCCGAAAATCTATAGAAACTTAAAGAAATAAAAACAATATTCATATAAAAAATAAACAACTGACATATTGTACAAAGGGTATTTATAGATAAAAACTGATAGAGAAAATCAGAACGAATGTAGAAGTACTGGACAATGCAGAAAGAGAACTTATCAAGGAGGACAAGAAACTGATTGAGTCCAATGAGGCCGGCCGTTTAAGCAAAATACATAAAGCTAAATATATATTTTCACTGGAAATAAACTCCACTAGGCTTGGTTCGTAATTATATTTAGTTTGTTTTAAAACAAATAATGTTAATCAAATAACTGGTGATTAATAAAAATATATCTATTACAAAATTATATTAAACAAATTAAACAAATTAAACTGTTTAAAAATGTAGTTTCCTTGATATTTCAAATATTAAGTGTGTTTTCAATTAAATTTCCTCATACTTTTGTGATAATAATTATATTGTCAGGTGAGGAAAAAGCTCATAAACCAGAATGTACTCTCGGGCCAGGCCTCTGAAAAAATTTCTAATTTAATTCCTTCAGAATGCAATTGCAAGTTATTCTAGTAATGTTTGGGCTCCATACAATTGCTTGTCGTAGCTCTCTAGAAAATTAGCTAATTGGAAAATCCCGAAATATTCGAATAGGGTGCTCTTGGCAGAAGCTAATCTAAAAACTACTACTCTTTCTCAGTTGTGCTCATAATTCGCGTGTTTGATGGATGGGGGATCCTTCGTGCTTCCGCCTTCCGGAAGCCTTTTTTTAAGTTCCCCCAGGTTTTTTCCAGCTTAAAGTAATATTTATTTTTCAACAGAGTTTTTTTTTTCTATAATAAACTCTTTTGTAATGATGACGCGGACTCTTCTTCACACACAGGCGTAAGGCCCATGTGAGGAATTTTTTGCTCTCTAACTATATTTTGTATACTTTTTTTTTTTTTTTGTATTTTATATTAATTTACCTACATACATATTGTATTTGTTGAAGGAGAAATAAAACCATTTCTGATTTGATTTGATTGGTCAAAGTATTCGAAAGTTATCATCGAACATACAAACATACAGACAAAATCGCGAGCCTCGAGTCACGAGTCAAAACATAGGACTAGCTCATTCAATCATATATATGTGATGAAAGTACACAAAACATAGAGAAAAAATACATTGAAAATAAACAATAATTATTGAACTTTTCTATATAAGAGTGGTCTTAAAATCCTATCCCGGGGGAAAAATTACGAAAATAATCCCTTCGTACACGCTCTCTAAGCGATTCTAGGCACTTAATACAATAATTTTATCCCGCATTATCGGTCAAAATTAATTCTAATAAGTGTTTTGGTCCAGCCTCGGAGAACACGCGAACCATTTGATAACATTTATAGGTTCACTTATTTAGAGTCCATATTAGCACCAAAGTTTAACAAATCACATTATTTGATTCAAATTTTGAAATTATAATCATTATATGCATACAATCATGTATAATCATTATATTATATCAGCTTTTTGTCATCACCCTAGGGCTGGAACGCGGTGCGGTCCGCCCCCCTTGCCAGGCCGCTAGTGTAGTAGTATCCATAGATCAACCATCATATTCTATATTCATCCTTATTTTATGGCAGTATCTAATTTATTTTAAAGTATATCGATTGTTTATATGATGAGATGTATATTTTAAAATTCCTTTTGTTGATATTTTTTTCCTATCTCTATTATTTATAAAAATTTTCAGCTATCCTATTAATGCAAGCCTATCTAATAATTTTAGTTTGAAGTGACTGACAATTGAATAAACTGACAAATATACATAAACAGAATTTATTAATTTCGAATTCCTTTAATTGCTATTACTTTATACTGAAGACTTCCGCAATGGCGGATATTGACAACAGTAATATCAATTAGAGGAATTCGAAATTAATAAATTCTAATAATTTTTCTAATTTTGTTATAAATGTTCACCCCCCCCCCCCCCCCCCAGCATGGGCTGGTTTAATTTAGCCTAAAATTGTGACTCGCGACTGTAGTGTTTCTGTATAATAAGGCTCTAAAAATGTGCTATTTTTCAAGATATTTGTACATAAAGTACTTGGTAATAGCAACTTTCCAAAATACAAAAAATGGTTCATTTTTTACCAGCTGCAAGAATTGGCTTTTAGGCTTGTCGAATTTAGAATTTAGTGTTCTACAATTCTTATCAAAAGAAATATCTTGGAAAATTACAAAAATAATTATGATGGAAATTTTGAGGAAAATGAATCATTCCAATCAATTCATAAACATGAAGCATATAAGCCATTAGCTATTGTTAGCAAATGTCTGGACAAATTTTTTTTTCGAAAGGGAATGGCGTTAGTAAGCGCCTTATTACACAGATCAACTGTGCGGACATGCACAACAATAAATTTATACACCCCCCTAGCGAGTGTTTGAGTTCAACAATGTCACTTTGCATGTAAAAGTTCTGCTGTATTAAAATTTGCAAAGGAAATGGTATCTGCAAAGGAAATTGCTCTGCTACCATAATATACAGTATTATATGACTAGCCAGCAGGATCGCTTCCCACGTTTTAGCTGTCCAACTAAAACCACTGATGGGAGGCGGAGATATATACGCAACCAAATTTTAAAAGTAATACATATTCACACCTGGTAAAAATTTTGCTTAACTAGAGTCTTAAATGAACCTGGATACTCAACTTATAAGGCCACATAGTTCTTGAGAAACGGTGATAAAATATATTTTGAAAAATTGTTGTTTTTGGTCCCAAATGCTGGAAATTTCACATGGTTTTCGAGAAAGTGTGATGAGTCAGTCGGCCAATGGTAATTAGCTTTTCTGGCTTCACCAGATAGGTTAGAGTCAGTATTTTTTTCATGTATTTTTTTGTTTGTATTATAATGAACTTGTAGCTAGCTCGCAAGTTTCTCTTTGCTGGCTGTGCCATATTGTATTCAGAAACGTATGCAAATTGAATTTTTGTAATGTTTGGTGAATAAAAATATGATATAAAAAATTATTTATAGGTTATAAGTATAAATTCTAATTAATAACAATGATTAAAAAAAGGTGGTTAGTAATTAAAAAAGTCAACTGTGGGATTTCAGGTAAAACCTGCTCTTAGTATGCATCTAGGGATCTTAACTGAACATGTGCACAAAATTTCAACTTCTAGCCGCATGGTTTACAAGAAATAGTGATGAATCAGTCAGTCAGTGGCAATTGGCTTTTATATTAACAATGGCCAAGTAAAAAAACGTATTAAGAAAACATATTAATTATGTTAATTTAAAATAGCAGGGCGCGCTAAGCCGCGAGCTCACCGACAGAGTTTGTCTATCACTGGGGTAGATGAATGAATAGTGTTGGTATTCTATCGCAGTATCGTTGGCTCCACCTGGAGTTGTGGAACCGTCACAGTACGCTGTGAAGGAGACCCACCTGCAACCGTCACAGTACGCTGTGACGTAGGTGTGACGTCAGATATAGTGAGTTCCCGCTAGCGACGATACAGCCGGTTCCTGATATAGGCAATTCCTCCGGCTGACATACAGTGAATTCCAGATATAGGGAATTCCCCTAGTCGACACATATACCGAATTCCTCCTCAGAACAGTTTCATAAGCATAGGACATTTAACACAGATATAGTGAGTTCCAGATATAGCCAATTCCCCGTTCCCTTTAAATGCACTACATCCTAAAAACTTTGAAACTTGTAGTCTTAATAAAAATGGTTGAAAAACTAAGATTCTTGTAGAACATTTGAATCAATCCGTCATTCAAGTATAGCCTATAAAATGAAAGTGAAAAGCTGAAATTCGAACATGGTATGTTTGTATTCGCACTTGAAAATATGTGTTATTTTGAAATGGGATGTCCGTAGATAATAATCATTTTGTTCAACTTGACACTTATCTTTCAAGAAATCTTGCAAACCAATCATGATTCAGTGTGTCATAAATTATTCAGTAGTTTTCAGCAACGGTGCGACGATCGATATCTTTCAACACATTATTATTTGTTTGACCCATAATAAGTAACTTAGTAGCAGCCACCTTCTTTAGTGAGGATTCAGTGGCGTTATTGATTTTATGTTAGCGACCTCGCTAAAAGCACCTTCAACTTTCACCTTTCATTCTGCCTGATTTACATCAGTGTTGCGGATATGACGAGAGCAGGGGCATCGCCTGCTGAGCTGGGACTACGATAATGACTCTACTAGTGTGGTAGCTGAAAATCCCTTGTATTGTTGTTCGAAAAATGAATAATTCACTGGATCCAGGCCATAAAAATAGAGAAATAAGAAATAATATAGAAATAGCCATAGACATTTTGAAGTTGAAAATACTGTAGATAATAAACATGACAATGGAATAATAATAATTGATGTAGATAATATAGTCTTTGCTTCTGCACCGAAATCAATTTCTATCTACATTTTTATAAATGGAATTGTCATAAATTCTAACTATTTTTACAAAAATATACTGCTAGGATTAGTTAATGACTAATATTATTTAAAATGGCTATTAACCTTGAGCGGCCCTTATACGGTGACAGCATTGGCAATATTAATGTCATTCCAACACGTTTTTACAAACCTCAAACTGTCCCAGCTGCTGGAGTTTCAGCATGATGCAGTTCTGACAGCAAGGCTCTGAAAGTGCTAAAACTCCATCAGTTGTGACAGCATGTGTTTTATAAAAACGTATTGGATTTACATTAAATATTGTCAATAATTATCTTTAAGGGCCGCTGTAGTTCGAAACCGGGGGAAAGACTCACAAAGATTTACACCTGCAGTGGTGTAATCATAGGTCGCTTTTGACTGTTTGATTGTATCTGTGCATGGTTACAAATTCAATTCCCGTTCAGCCTGTCATATTTTGTGCATCTCATTGCCCACGCAAAAGTCTTATGCCCGGTTTCTGAGTTGTTCATTAAGTTTAATGTATCATTAACTCACAGCTGGAGCAATGGGTTAACATTGCTCCAGCTGTGAGTTAATGGTCCATTAAACTTAATGAACAACTCAGAAACCGGGCATTAGAATAATGCAAAATCATGTGCAAAATAACTATTAAGCTATATGGAAAAATATTTATAAACATCATATTTGTATCAAATTTTACAAAACAGTATTTTTTTATATAAAAACATTCTCATACATTCACTTGATCATATCTGCTCACCCTCCAAAAACAGGTTGTACATTGTAGCTAAGGGTGGGTCGGAACCCACTTAACATTGTATGTCCACCATGTTTTCCATAGCGTGGCTCAAACGGTGAGGTGGAATACCTGTAAGGGTCTTCCCATCAATAAAAGCCATACGCTTATTATTATCATTATTATTGTAGCTCTGGCTGCTATTATTACAAGCTTCCACTCTCATTTCTCAACACATTGCTTTCAATCTGATTGAATTGAGTTTCGCGTCATCAACCCACCTTATTGCTACAAGTTCAGGCTTAGGCTATATGGGATTCTGTTTACATTAAAATAAACCGACCTTGATGAGTTGTCATAGCATCGTTTTTTCTGAAAGTTCCAATTTGAATATTTCGGCCTGTTAATTTCTGAGATTTAATTTTTTATCTCCAATTCCGTGATAAAATTGTTACAATAGTTTAAGTTACAAGTAATTTTTCTCAATCATCATAGGAATAGTCGTTTCTACTGTAGCTGTAATCTGTTGTTCTCTGGATCTAATTATCCCAATCGCTTTAAGCAATAAATTTTGATTAATGAACCAGCATGTGTGATTAAAGCAATATAGGTCAGACTGCAGGCGACACTATTGCCCACTATTCTGTTGTGACACTAGTGACTGGATAGATCTATTGTAATTGCTATTATTTACAGCTATATCGTAATTACATGAGTGGATAGTGCTCCATGCAGAGATTATAAAGGGTATTGATTGTTCTCTTTGTGACATTCAAGAGTGTATGACACTCTAGAGTGGGAACCATGGTTTCAATTTAACCCTCAATTTGTCATTGGCATTTCACCCGTCCTTGTTACGATATTGTAGTTAGTTATATACTGTAGTTTCTCCTCAAGCCAACCAAATATGTATCAGCCATTTATCTGTTATCTATCTACTGAAGGTTATATATTCTCTTCAGTATCTAGATGTCTCATTAAGTATTAGTCTAGAAGCAATTACATAATACTTAATTACAATAATAATATACGCTGAAACAGGTTCACAGTGAATTCATTTTCAAAACCTCTTATTTTAAATTATTATTTGCCCTTTTTTTTATTCATCCGCTAAAGTTTAGTGTGCCGATAAGTAAACTTTTTTCATGTTATCATATGAAATGAGCTAAAGAACTCCTTGAATTGTTTTCAAACTGAGTTTAGAGTATACTGCATTATTTGCAAATTACTGCACGAGTTTGCACTTGACCCATAATAATCTCTTATTCTCAAATTAGAAACTTGGGAAAACTTAAATTGATTTGCAGTTCGTTACCCATTTCCTCCAATCAATTCTTTATTTTGAATATCTTTATTTTCCTTATCTTTCTTTTCTATCTTCCTAAATTGTTTCAAGGATAAAGCCCACAAAGGTCTGGTGCGTGGGTAATGAATTGGATGATGGTGATTGATAAGTGTGGCCTACATTTTTAGGTGGGTTCCGAACCATCGGGACGTGATTTTACAGCAGAGAACAGGGTCTTTTTGTTTGCCAATCCAGTCGGTCTCCCTTACAAAGAGGGCCCAGTAGTTCGTAGCTTATCTCTATCTGATTGTACAGATACCTGCTACGGCTCCCGGCTAAAACTTCCGGCTCTATCTTTGTCTTTATTTAGTGAATCCCTTCTAGAACATAAAATTACTTCGATAGATTATCAATCACTACTTTTGTCAAAAGGTGTCATTCTGAAATTGGAATTAAGTCTATATTAAAGTAGGAGATTGCATAATGATGGCGATTTTTTTCGCCCACAGCAATAAGAAGTGGGAGTAAAAAGAAGCGATGCGTAAGAACATTGATGGATAGTGTCTTAATTCCCTAGCAAATGGTGATTGATGAGCCTGCAAGAAGCCTGTCTTAAAACTAGACTGTAGTATTCGATACCGTCGTTCCAATCTTGCTCTTAAAAAGTGAGACGGAGTGTGTGTCTGAGGGAGTAAAGCGATAGATAAGCTATCTGCCTAACATACTGAATCCATATTCGGTCATGCAACCATCCAACTTGTAGCATAGGTAAGTCTCAAGAATTGGTCTCATCTCATCATATCTTTCCCTCATGTCAGCACTTTTGCTGCGTAATAGCCTCTCATGATAGAGATTGATTGCAGTACTCTGACATTTGGTCTGTCAGTATTTCGTATCAGTGTTTCAAGAAGTTCTCAGTTGTATCTTACTGCACACCTGTTTCATGTTGAGTTTGGACCAGTACAGCTGAAATATCTGAATATAAATATGTACCGAATGTAATTGTATAATAGAATAATATCCTATATAATAAACAGATGCTTGCTTTTATCTGCCAACGGTAGCCTACTCAAGCTTGAATGAGGAGAAAAATAAGAAGGGAAACAGAAGAAAAAGAAGGAGGAGAATATAGATGAGAAAAAAGAAGAAGTGGAGGAGGGATAAGAAGAGGAGGAGGAATAACAAGAAAAAGTATGATAAGAAGTAGAGGGAGAAGAAGAAGATGATGATGTGTAGGAGGAGGAGAAGAAGAGGGATACGAAAAAATATACTATTGAATTTTTATAATTAAAAGATGAGTTCAATTGAATCGGGCAACCTGGTAGTATATAATAGATGAGTCTGTTTTTAACCAGATATTCATTCGTTTATATTTAAATGGAATATAAAAATATGTTTTTAACCAATATTATAATTGGACAGCTTTATTGGACTCCAAGCGACAAGTGATCTAAACTGAGAAAATAGACGTCAACGATTTTAAGGTCCTCTCAATTTTTAAATTTTCATTTTTTTGCAATTTTTAGTAATTTAACAATGCGTCCTACAACCAAATTTGTTTCATTATATGCAAAACTATAGCAAACCGATTGATGAGATGTTGGAAATCCGAGAAAAAGATTGGTACCTGAACAGGTTCAATAAACCTTACCCTTAAAATGGAGAAGATTTTTATAATTAGAACGTTTTTAAGGATACGTGCATCGATGAAATTCAGGCAAGACCAATCTATTAAAGCTAAGGTAATCATGATTTTAGTTGAGTACTCACTAATATTATTTTAGTAGTAGGAAACGTATGAAATAATACATTGCTTTGGGAGGTTCCGTGTGGCCAGTATAAATAGCTGTAAAATGCGGAGTGGATCCCTTGGGTTTGTCCTTGGTACGTTTTAGGTCAATACAGCGCACAAAAATAATGATGTCCCAAAAGAATAAATTTTTGTTGGAAGGGCGCTTTCCATTTACTGCTGGAAATTCCCGACACTATTAATAATTAATATTGCATGATCATGGTAGTACCACATGGCTTTAAAAATAACATTCAGCAGATGGATATGCTTAGATTTGTAATAATTCTGTGAAGAAACTGGCATTCACAAGCTTTATCCTCAGAAGTCTGATATTAAGTCTCTACAATATTAGAGAAAGGCTACAACGTAGTTTGCTGATTTTAATAGACCAGAAATTGTCATTTTTATTTTACTGAATGATGAATAAGCTGAAGAAGATAAGTTTACAATCAAAAACATAGAACAGAAAGAAAAAGCGAAATAGGATTACCCCTGGTTAAATAATTCATTATTAATATACACATTACCTCTGCATATTCCTCTCAATTTAAATTTATTTTAATGGGCCATTGATAGAGAAACACCAAGCTCATTCTGCTTGGTTTCCAGCCAGAGCCTTGGAAGGCTCTGGCTGGCTTCGTTTCCTGTAGTTTAGCCTTGGATTCGAATCCGTTTCAGCCATGGATGTTTCTCATCATTCACCCATTCACCTCATTACCCACGCACAAGTCTCCAGACATGTGGGCATCATCCGCAATAAAATAATGACCGCTAGCTTCAGACTTGTAGACTAGGCAACACGTAGTAGTATTTTCAATTTTTGCATTGCGGTTGGTGATTCTCTACTATCTTGTGGTACAATCTACATTCTGGTGAAGCAACTTAAAACTCAAATTATTTCTATTCCCTGAAATATCTTGGCCAAAATCTATATTTCTACTTTTTACTGCTTTTGACCTATTTTTCGTCACATGAATTTCTTGTCCACGCCCAGAATAACCAATTAGTTTCACTCTCTAAGTCTCTAAGACATTAAGGCCCGTATTTATGAACGTGACTTATCAAAGATCGACTTAAGTCAGACTTAGCGGCAATAAGTGTCAGTAACACTAAGGCCCGTATTTATGAACGTGACTTATCAAAGATCGACTTAAGTCAGATCGGTTAAGTCAGACTTAGCGGTAATAAGGCTTACTTACACTATCAGGTTCAAGCCAGCCAGCAGCTGGAACCCTAAAAGCTAACTCAGCTCCCACAACAAAGATCTGACTCCTGATAAATAATTTAACATTAATAATTTACATTAAACAACTCTAATATGAGAATTTACACTACGTAAATGTTGCAGGGACAACTGGGTCAGCTTATAACCTCACTTTTCAGCTAGTAAACTCACCTAGTATAAGTAAAGCTTAGAATAAAGTTCGTATTCATGAACCTTTCTTAAACATCTTCTTAACTTAAAAGCCAAGACGTGCTTATAATTGGAGTCTCAAATCCGTTCTTAGCCAAGCTAGGTACAGGGCTGTCTTGAAGCCGTTCTTAGATAGTTGTGTTCCATCATATTTTGATTTCATTTTTTAGTATAGCATCGGCTCATAATAATAAAATAAAATCATCATATTCAATTTTTGCACCATTGCAATGTAATTCACTGTATATTTGACCTTTTGAAATTATTTCTACTTATTTTATAGTTCTAACCTTACATTTTTTTGGCACTAGGCTCTAAAAAAGAATGGATGAAGTTCGTTGATCTGCTGGCAGATAGCGTTCAATACAATGCTCATTATTCAAATTCAGGAAACAGAAAATAATGATTTGAAAAATGTTGGCATGGTAATTATTATGTAACAGTAACTGTAAATTTACATGCAGTGCAGTATCTTTATCTTTTCATGCATGTTATTTTATGTTCATTAGTGCCTGATGATACGACACAATTTTAGGTTAGCTTGTGACCACGTTCAATGTAATAGAGCCTTTACAACTCGGTCTTAGATAAAATCATACATTTTTTTGGCACTAGGATAGGATTCTCTTTCTAAAAAAGAATGGACGAAGTTCGTTGATCTGCTGCCAGATAGCATTCAATACACTGCATTGAATGCTCATTATTCAAACTCGAAAAACAGAAAATTATAACTTAAAATATATTAGTGTGGTTATAATTACTTAACAGTAACTGTAAATTTACATGTAGTACAGTATCTTTATCTTTTCATGTATGTTATTTTATGTTTATTAGTGCCTGATGATACGACACAATTTTAGGTTAGCTTGTGACCACGTTCAATGTAATAGAGCCTTCACAACTCGGTCTTAGATAACTCGTGCTTAGATAAACGTAAGTCACGTTCATAAATACGGGCCTTAGTGCATTTGTAAAGATTTCGCTCATTTTATAAGAATCCAGCCAATTAAAATGTAATCCATCTCTACCCAAGCATTGCTTTTTGCCTATAAAACTGTTTGGGTTAACAAATAACACACCTAAATTTCTACACTCCCTTCTAATAGAATCAGTAATTCTATTAATGTATGTGTCACTCACTGACCGTCTGAGAAGTATGCCGCTGATAATCACTCGCGTTGGACTGAGCATTGTTTAGTTGTCCTTATGTTTCTCATCTCATTCACCAATGATTTCCCACCCACTGTGGGGTATCATAATTAGGAATAAAATTATATTTATCTACGACCATGTCATAATGTATACATTACAGTTTCACAATTGATGCCAAAACAGCTGTCTTTTCGAAATGCTTTTTGAAACTCGTTGTATAAAGAGCTCATTATAGTACAGGTTCTACATTATAACACGGGTTCTGGACCAATCAGAAGCATTTTTGATGGAATCAATATCGTAATTCAATATTGTGAAACTATCAGCTGATTTGATCAAATTGCTAACTAAGCTGCTAACCTAACAATCTACTATAACTTTTCGTATTTGAGATGAGAGGTTATAGGTATCTTTGACAGTCACAGGTAAAATGAAATTGTTTTAATTAAATGTATACTAGTGGTCGTAGATAAAATACTGTATGCAACGATTTTATTTGGCCATTAAAGCACTCGTGAGATATTTATAACACTCGCATTCGCTCGTGTTATAACTTACATCTAACTCGTGCTTTTTAATAAGGGTCAAAATAAAATCGTTGCATAAACTACTATTAGTAGCAATTTTAAGAGTCTGGATTCTCTTTAATATCTGTATGTTTGTTTTTTGAATAAACTCCTCTGGATGTTTCGTAGTATCATCCAGAGAAATTATTATTATATTCTTCAGTTTCTCCTCGAATTGAATTGGAGCCGACATGTATTATTACACCCTTAAAGTTCTGTTTTTTGTTAATTCCTGCTGGACATTTTTTATATTTATTTTGTAGCACTGGATAACTGATCAATTCTTTTACCTGGTCGAACATCGACGATACAATTCTGAGGAACATGACATTAATATTAGGAAAACCATGTTCGGTTTGTTTTTAATATTGCAGAACAAGTTAATGTATAAAAATATAACTCTAAATGTAGTGTCATGAATGCAAGAAAAGCAATAGTCTATTATATTTGTTTGTAAACATCGCTTCCATTCATTGACATTGACATTTGACAGTGTTTCAAAGACATTGTAAATTGACACTTGTTTTATTTTTTCTCCCAATATGTATCTCATTCCCCCGGTTACTCAGGTTTAGTTCTAGTGTTCAACAACTTTCCAGAATCTTCTAGCTTTTGTAACTAGCTTCTAGCATTTCCTGGAATACTTTCAAACACTATATAAGGAGAAGTCCATGTAAACAGGAGTCAGTTGCCATTTGCTCTTCACAACGTTCATATCCAGTGCCAGTTGAATGGCAGTTTATACAGACAGCGTGATTACGCATCTCAAGTACCCATGGTCAGTTAATGTGGTAAATTATTTGACAGTAGACTTCCTTCCTTGTATCACAATACTCAGTGCTATTGTTGGGATTATCAAATACTGAAACATACTGTGGTTCGTAAATGTTCCATTTATTAAAATTTTAACTGTTTTTAGACATTTATTTTTACTTCATTGAACAGTTTATTGGATAGTTGTTTATTTAATTATTGATCGGCCTATTCATAGTTAGTAATTAATTTTTGTACAGTGATAGAACTCGTAACAGTATTATATTCTGCTATTTAAGTTAGCAGATGAAAGAGGAAGATATGATAGATGATAGTGGTTTAGGCGTATTGCAAGATTTTTTCGAGTTGATTGTGAGTTGACCACCAGGCGAAGCATTCATTTGGACAAATTAGAGGGTTTGCCATTGGTGAATACCATCTTTAGGCCGAAGAATGACGGTGAGCGTGCTAAATATAGATGATGCGGATCTTGGTGTGTGATCAGTTAACCCGCCCGAGGGCTGGAGACCATGTAGTCTGTCCGTTTTGGCCCGGAGAGACGAAGGGTATTCAATTAAGCAGGCCGCCACTACCCGCCAGGAATGTCCTTCTCAATGCCTGCCGGTTTTATCGTTTAATTAACAGCGCCGCATCAGAATCACCCCTTGCACTATGGTCCCCCACCCTTGTGGGGGGTCCTTCCTGATCACGTGGCCCCCTACTGCGATTTATCTGTTTCGCCACTGTAGCGAAATTTCGCTCTGCAGCCTCCATACTGTGTAACGAGCTGACGTTATCTGTCGGCCATCCATTCATGCTAATTACACCTGCATTCGTTTGCTTCGCTCTGCATCAAAATTAAATTGATGAAGAATGTTTGTTTTCGGGTAAAATCATGAATATGCCCAGAACTCCATTACTAAAGACATATTTGCTTTGCTATGTTAAACAATTAAATTGATGAAAAATGGTTGTTTTTATGTAAATGCATGACATGCTCTATAGTTATGAAAGTTATGAACATTTGCTCCGCTATTTTTAACCATTAAATTGATAAATAAATGTTTGTCCCTATGTAAAAGTATGAAAAAGTTCTGAATGTCATTGTCCATGACAAGCTGTTAGATTGAAAGCTTCATTATCTGTATTGTAAATGTTATATCAGAAAATGGGGAAAGTATATCAGGAATATCAAAAGTAGCTTATATAAGTGTAAGTAAGAGTCGTATAAGTGTCTATCATTAAAAAAAAAATGGATGCTAGAAACCTATTACCCTTAAAATTAACTTTTGAACTTTGAAGAGTTGTTCTATGTGACAGAAATTTGTTACCCCCCAGGCTAATATGCCATATCTTTTCAGCGACTCAACCAATGAGTAATATGCATTCTTTGAAATTTCTGTTGGCAAAATTAGTCTTAATTGAATAAACTTATAGACTAGTTTTCTAATTTTTGATGAGCTGTATATGATAGGTTCATCCCAACGTAATAGGTCATCTATTGTAACTCCTAGATATTTTGTATTATCTGCGCGCTCAATTGATGGACGGTCACAATTATTTATTCTATTTTCCTTGCAGTGATGAAGTTTAAAGGAGTTCCTCTGGGTTTGTTGAGGGTTGAAATGTCCTGTAGCCAAGTTGTAACTTTTTTCATTCCCAGCTCGGCTGCCTTGAAGGTGTGATCGGAGTTTTCGCCTTGGAACAAGACTTCAGTATCATCAGCAAAAGCAATAATTTTGACATCAATATCAATTGAACAGAGTTCGTTTCCAAAAATAAGGTACAATGTCTTCTGAAAAAGATATATTTTGTTATGAATTGTTTATACAACTTTTAGCCCAGCCATGGTCCCTCTAGAGGTGGCTTATCCGAAGCAGTTCAATAGTTTCTTGTGAAAGCAAAATAAATGCAAATACAAATCAATGTATTGATGAATAATAAGACGAAATTGTCACAACCACATTTATTAAAACTTTGAGAAACTAGTTTCAGTTGTTATACCATTATCAAACTCAATCAAACTAAAACTAAAGTACAGAGAAGCTTAATATATACTTCAATGTATTGATGTTTTCTTATATGAATTCTTGATATACCTATTTTATAGGAGTGAGTTGAAAATGAGTTTGTTTAGAGTCTTCTTGCATTATTCAGAGTGATGTTGTTGTTATCTGTTGAGTACTATACCACCATCGAAATCCCTTATCAAGTACACATTACCATTAGATCCTAATGCAGGATCACAATAATACATTACAATTTGGGCTAACGAGATAATATCCATTCCAGAGTGCTAATAAAAGAGCGCCATAGGCACTTAAGAGCATTGTTGTTGCATTGTCATTGTCAACTTCGTTCATTTGGAGAATTAGAGTGTTCGCCATGCTCAATTCCAGCCCTGCATGTGACATTTCCATTATTGCTGCTCTGTAATTTGATTCCGCTTACCGGTCCTTTCTTCAGGCGCATACGTACCAAAGAGAACTACGAGAATAATAACACAAATTAACAAGATTTCCCTCTTTGTATTAATGGGTTGTCACTTTTAATTAAATGTTGAGATGCATTTATTAGAACTATTATTGTAAATTCAAAGTAGATCACATTGACGTCTATTATTAAATGAACTTCGAGATTCTGGATTTTCATTATATTGTAGTTCCAAGGAAAGTAAAAGTTTTCAATTTTTCACTTCCAATTACTTGGCAAGGACCAAGATGCATGGTTGGGATGTAATTTTGGTGATTCATTTGAGATCTGTACAATTACTGATATTAAAGATTATTTATTCTTTTGGGGCAACTATTACAGACTATTTCGATCACTTGATAATGTATCACAGTGAATAGAACTAGGTCGCACGCAATCTTCTTTGCATGATTATTTTTCTAATAAATGATTGGAAAATAAAAAAAAACGAAATAGTTGCTCTTTATATTGCTCTTTAGCCTACTTCATAGATAAAAGTCTAAATATATATATATATATATATATATATATATATATATGAACGTTTTTGAGATTCTAAAAATTCATCAATATCTCTAGAAAAAAATCAAACGTACAATCTATACTATTGACAATTACACAAACTATTAATGTAATAGTCCACAAAAATGTTTCTTTTAAAATAAATTCCCCAGTAATAAATAGTCTACCAAAAATGTATTCATTTTTCTAATGTATGTACAGTATTATTAATGTGCAGTAAAAACATTTGCCATTTGAATGAAAAAACAAAATTACAAAAACCCAGTTTGTTTAATAAAAAATATTATAAACGGGGAAACTTCCTTTGAATTATACATAACTGTTACACGCTAAATAACTATTCAAGTATTTATTGAATCATAACAGTAAATAGTATTCCTAAAAAAAATAGACTAAAAACTCTTTCCGCATCACAAACTACTTCAATGTTTCTGCATTACAGTATTTTCTTGTTGAAAATATTTCGAATTTCCTCTAATACTACTACTACTACTATTGCTCAAACTAAATTGATTTCCACTTTGATAAATTAATGTTTTAGATTTCTGATGATTCTTCAATAAAACATTGTCGACTACCGTGAAATTAGTCAGTAATTTAGAAATAAAAAAATGGAGGTGTGGGGTTGTCGCACGGGACAGTTTGTTTGCGACGGAACTCTGATCTACCATTAATTCTCTTGCTATCTGTTGAAATATTAATAAGGTTCCAAAAAATTTTCCAAACTCTAATTCGAATTTAGTGATGAGTAATGTTAGTGAGTGCAAAGGGTTGATGGGAATTTGTAAATTTGGCGTCAAAAGCTGAAAATAATGGAGAAATGATTGTTTATCAAGAGAGAAATTAGGCTGAGTGGGTCCAAATTGAGAAGAAATTGGAAAGTCGAAGAAAGCTGGCGGCACATGCGAGTATTTACGCACTCGAATGCGTCCGTGGTTCAGGCGAGGGGGGTTGTTAAATAGTGTGATGAAGGGGTTGAGTTCCCCGAAGTTGGAAGAAAGGGTTGGAGGGGCAGATGTAGTCTTGGTAAGCATCAATTCCTCCTCTACGGGCAATAATTAAATTTGAACCAAGAAGACGTGGATTCTCTCTCCTTTCTATCTTTCAGTTTACTCTTTTTCTTCGTCCTTCTCCTCCTTTGCCTCAGTCCCTCCCCAACTTCTTGTTTTACTTCTTCACCATTGTATCCTTGTTCTTCTCCTCCTCTTCCTCCTTCTTCTCCTCTTCCTCTAGGTCTGCTCCTGCACAAGCTTTCTTGTGTTCAAATTGTATTAAGCGTTATTGCAGAGAGATGCTCAATCTACAAATAATTATTTCTTATATCTTATTTCTTTAAAGATCCGAAATTTATAGAGGTCGAGCAAATCTCTTTAAAAAAAAAATAATAACATTCTACCACATTTAAAATTAAAATAATATTGTTACTCATTGTAAAAGTTTATCGTAAGAGTTTATTGTTAAATAAACTAATGAATATAACAGATAAATACACTTATAATATAGTAACAATTAGATTAGATATTTAGTCAATTTTTTAATAATGTTTTGAACATTTTTTAATAATGTTTTGGCGGGCCGCTTAGCACAGTTGGTTGGGGCGTCGAAATTTATTCTTGCTGCCGTTTAAGCGGTCGTGGGTTCGAATCCCTCTCCTCCGTCTGGTATCTTGTGTAATCATTCACCTTATTACCCACGCACAAGTTTCAGACTCATGTGGGCATCATCAGCATTACTTGTAAATTAAAATAATGATTAAAATAAATGATTTAAAATCACTTGTAGATTAAAATAATAACATTGTTGAATTTAAATCAACGTTTTCTTCATATAGGGCTAGATTTTGAATGAAGCGCGCTTAGCTTCATGTTCAGTGCTTCCAGTCAGCTGTTTTCGGTACACTCGTTCGCTTCATTTTTAACCGACTTCCAAAAAGAACAAGGTTACTATATTCGACCTGTTTTTTTTATATTTGTACATCAATTATTCGAACAATATTGAACCGATTTCGATGAATTTTTTTTTTAAATGAAAGAGCATCGCTCAGCGGTGGTCCCATCCAAGTTTCGCAAGGATCGGCCCAATACTTAGCCCAATATTAAACAAAAAGGAGCATTCTTCGATGTCTTCATTTCAATCAAGTTTGAATAGGATAGTTCCACACATAACCACCAATCGGATAACCGGTGTCGTTTACCAGGCTGATCATTGTATCATATGGAGCGCTTTACATCTAGACGGGTTTCGAAATCAAATGATGCAATGCAATTATGCCGGGTAAACGACATCGGTTACTCAAAGCTGGTTAAGTGTGAAACAAGCCTGTAATGTCCCGTTTTGACCAATCACGTGAACTTAATTTGAATCGAGAATAAGAAGAATATAATATTTCTGTCCATTTATGTTCATATGAAAATTGTAAATAATTTAGTTGATGTTATTGAGTCATAGGAATAAGGTTATTTAGTTTCAATCATAAGTTGGAGAATTTGGAAAAACAGCTGATCTCAGAAGTATTTTTAGTTTCGCTGCTGTGAATATTCATTCGCCATTAAAATAATGCATGTGCGTACAATAGGCTATTTTGAGGTTATATTTAATAATCCTTTTGTACTAGCTCAAAGTTTATGTTCTTTATATTAAAAAAATACATATGACTAATATCGCGAAAAATATCGTACATAACTCGTCCGGGAAGATGTTTACCATACTCGCATGATAATACCGCACTCAACTTCATCTCCTGCGTTAACTTATCATATTTTCAGTAAACACAATTTTCCACACTTGTAACGTAATATAGGCCTACTATTTCAGTGTAGGTATATTCTGAAAGGGACCACATCAAAATGAATCAAAAGCCATTTCACTTTTAAGATGCCTTTCGCTATTATAATTTTCCTAAATACAATATTCCACATTAAATAAAACGTTGTAGAATTTTCCTTAGTTTATCTTTTCTTATAAGTGAATTTTTAGTTACTTAAGTTTGGATGTTATAAATTAATTATTGGCTTGCTAATTTGATAAATATTTCATAATGTAGGCTTTAAGAAATTTCTCATGTTTTCAAAGTTTGAAAATTCAACTAAAAAGCTTAACATAAAACATATTTTAAAACAAAAAAAAAACCGACTTCAGTGAAATGATAAAATACTAAATACACGTACTAAAAAAAAAGTTTACAATAAAGTATTTACTTTAAACTGAGAAAATTTTAAATTTCATCCAAGTACAGTAATCTTTTGAAGTCGGCGCCAAATTTCCCATATACTTCTAAAATATAACAGAATGTACTCTGTGATGTTTTCCATGACGAAATAATTGAACAATCTAATATCAAAACTGACACTGTATTTCAGTAAAAGTGAGTGTAAATCACATTTTATTCAATTGAAATACAGTGTTAGTTTTGATATTAGACAGAATTTCTTATCAATTACTGTATTTCAGTAAAAGTGAGTGTAAATCACATATTTAATTGAAATACAGTGTTAGTTTTGATATTAGATAGAATTTGTTATCAATCACTTCCTGGTGGTTCGGAACCCACCTAAAACTGTAGGTCCAACTCATCAATCTCCATCATCCAATTCATTACACACGCAAAGGTCTCAGACCTATGTGGGCTTCATCCTCCAAAAAAATACAGTGTTAGTTTTGATATTAGATAGAATTTCTTATCAACTCCATAAAATATTTGGCGCCGACTTCAAAAGATTACTTGTATGAAATTTAAAATTTTCTCAGTTTAAAGTAAATACTTTATTTCAAACTTTTTAGTACGTGAGTATTTTATCATTTCACTGAAGTCGGTTTCTTTTTTTGTTTTAAAATATGTTTTATTATACGGTTATTTTATTGCAGTTAGTATTCTATTGTTTTGTTATAGTTGCTATCTTTGTATTTTATTGGTGTTTTTGATTTTTCATCTATTCATTTTGTGCATTTTAATATGCTGAGTTCCAGGGCCGTAGCCAGGGGGGGCCAAAACTTTTGCCCGACCTAGAGGGAAAAAATTATTATGAATTTAAATTTGAAATTACGGAATAATTGGAGATAAATTAAATTTGGTGGAAGAAAAGCAATTGTTTGTCTATATTTCTAATCTAAAGGAAATTTCCGGACAATTAAATCTCTTTTTAGGCTATTTTAGTTGCACAGTTCCACCAAAATTTCTTGGTTCAGAGTTCTAGAGAAGTAGCAGAAGAAGTTGGAATAGAACCCGTTTTTGAGAGAGAAAATCTAGATTCGAAAAAATAAGTTTGAATTCAAACCAAATCTTAGGAGGGGATATGTTTGATTACAAATCAACAGATGAATCTGAAAATATTGCAGAACGTTTTAAGATCCAATTTTATTTCACTGCTATAGGCACAGCTTGTAATGTTGTAAAAGAAAGGTTTTCCCTGTTATATGAAGTATCTAGTTTCTTTGGATTTTTGTATGACATTCCTGACCTTAAAAACAAGACTACGTCAATGTGTAACAACTTGGAAAAAGCATTGACAATCGAAAAAGATAATGGTTTGAATGAATCCGACATTGCTGCTGTGGGACTGTGCTCTAAACTAAGAATTTCTCATCATCTGCATGCCACAGTAACAAAACCTAAAGAAGTCCTAAACTAAATTATTTATGAACATAGTCTGTAAAATGGGTTACCTAACATTTGTGTAGCAATGTTATAATAATTATTAAAACTGACACTGAATTTCACTTTTATATATTGTTTTAGTCACTTATATATTGGAGATGCTAGAGGAATGCATTGTTCATTAAGTATTTCGTCATGGAAAACATCACAGATTTGTGTAGTCCTCCGCATTTTGATTACTGTGCCACTTTCCATAGCTAGTGCTGAACGAAGTTTTTCAAAAACTTAAGTTAATTAAAACCTATCTGCGAAGTACAATGTTCCAGGAGAGGCTCGGCGACAATTTCTATTAAAAAAGGGAGTTAGCAAGGCAGCTGGACTCAAAAGCCCTCATACAAGAATTTGCTAAGCAAAAAGCAAGAAACTACCACAATACTAGGTCCATTGCTTTTTTTGTTATATGTCAACCGTTTACCTAAAGAATTGATTAGTGGTAGAGCCCTCTTATTTGCAGACGATACATCACTCATTTTCTGCAATTCCATTCTAGATAATTTAGAAATAAGTGCTTATATAGGTGTGCAGTCCATTGTCCAATTTTCAATTCAGTTGAAATTAACTATAAATAGTAAAAAATGCCAATACCTTCAATTCAAAAACAAACATATTTTAAATGAAGATAGTGCTATAAACATGTTTGTAAACGATAATCAATTAGACCAGGAAGAAAAAATTGCATTTCTAGGAGTTTTGTTGGATAGACGATTGACCTGGACTCCATACATTGAGGAAATATGTTGTAAAATTTCATCTGGGGTATTTGTCCTGCGACAGCTCGCTAGATTGAATGACAAAAAGTTACTTTTTACAGCTTACCATGGGCTCTTACTGTCACATATTAGGTATGCTATCTTAGTATGGGGTAATTCATCAAAACAAAATCTTGATAGGGTGTTTAGGATCCAAAAGAAAGCAGTTAGGTGTATAGAAAGAGTAAATAGATTAGATTCATGTAGGCCGTTGTTCAAGAGACTTGGTCTCCTAACTGTACCCTGCTTATATGTGTATGAAGCTACTTTATATGTAAAAACGAATGATATTAACCAAAATCTTTATGTTCATGATTATAATACAAGACGCCGAGGAGATTATCACTTGGTGAGTCACAATAGTAGCTTATTCAAACACAAACCTAGTTATATTGGTAGGAAATTCTACAACAAGCTACCGCAGTTTTTGAAGAGTCTTGAAAATATAGAAATATTTAAAAAACAATTGAAAAAATATTTAGTTGATAAAGCTTTTTATAGTGTACAAGAGTTCCTTTCACATCAAAATTAAGCCTCACCTCAACTAATTGAAGTAATTATGGTATCTGGTGTTTGATCTGACTTGTCTTATACTCCTTAACTGGAGTCTCCAAGACGTAATCTACAAAAAAAAACCTATAGGTCACTAGCATTTTGTTCTACATTATTTTCTATGCACAGGGTTGCATTAATTGTCAAATCAATTACTGTATTCAATTTCATGCCTAAATTTGATATACATTTTTTATACATCAAGTATTACTTATCTCAGCATTTATGTAATAATTTGGCTGATCTTAATCTTCAATTGTTTTAAGATTTTTGGACTTACCTCATGATTAATATTGTTGTCATCATAACTTGCGTATTTTTCAATATATTTTTATGTCTGAAGTTATATGGTCTCGCTCACATTATTTCTTCCTTTTAGAGTCTACTAGAGTTTCAGATTGTGTGGTGCCGTTTTGTATGCATATTGTGGCCAAACTATGCATATACAATGGTTTGCAATCGTTGACTTTTGTGTTGATTTTTCGTCATACATCTCCAATTGAAAGATTATATTTTTTAATCATTATCTTATATTAACTTTTCATGTGAAATATAACGACTTGCAGTAAAATATTTGTTAAGAATAAGTATAATAACTCACTTAATCTGGCCGAGCGCTTTCGAATCTATGAGATCCATCTTCAGAGGCGTCATAGATCCATCATGGAACAAGAAATCCAGGAATCATTATCTTATCTTTCAATAAATACAGTCCACTATTTCAGGCGGAATTTAACAAACATGTTACTGAGAAAATTCAAATACTGTACTTGAGACAGCAGATTGAAATTCTCTGTGATATGATTTTTCTTTTAAATTGCCTACTTGAAATGTACAAGTACTGTACTGCAGGATACTCACTATCCTATCAGTAAGATATATACTCCAATTATTATTGATATATATATATTTAAGCATATATATTTAAGTATATATCTAAATAAGAATTTTTAGAAGCGTTTTGAAGTGTATGATTTATATCGTCTATATATATTTATAGTATATATATTGTTATGAATAATAATAATAATAATAATAATAATAATAATACATTTTTTAGTTTCTATGAATACTAGGCCAGCATCGGTTTCTTTTTATTTTAGTCAGCACTTTCTTTAAACTCATGAACATGAGTATACAGTACTTCATCGTAAAATGTACAAGTCTTCAATGGAAACTTGCATAGCTTAATCGTGTGATAACTCATAGAACGTTCATATTTTAAAATCATGTTCTATTTGAATGTATGATGTCACCTGCATTGCTTCATTTGAAGCTCCTCCGCGCCCACGGCACGTCATGTCGTCAACCCACTCAAGACGCATCGACATAGCACCAGAGAGAGAGAATAGAATAGTAACTTTTCTATTCTCTCTGCATAGCACTATAATAAAATTACTAGAACGTGATTTGATGATTCAATAATAAATATGCACAATATTTTCGTTCGGAAACTTGATTATTCTCTGTTTCTCTTACATAGAAATTGATTCATTCATTCCTAATAAATTAAAGCACACATTGAATGAAAATAGAAGTGTGCTATTTTCAATTTGTATGACGTAGTGAAGTCCTTTGAGCCTGTTCACACGGGGCGTCTTTTTGTGGAGCGTCTGTCGGGCAGCTGATGGCGAAGTCGCAGAAACTTGCGACAAAAAGTGGAGCGTCTGACGCTGAAAGACTCAGTGCCATTAGAACTAAATGGCAGTTGCCGTTCACATTTTTCATACTTTTTCAGCTGCAAAGCTGAAGCACAACGGACGCGAGTCTGCGCGCAACCGATGCGCGTCCAAGGTTATCTCAGCCAAAATCTAAATTTGGTGAAATTTCGGATATTTGAATTTTTCAAATTGCCTTCGTGTTCTATATGTTCAACTCTATTCATTTTTGAATTTTCTTTCTATCAGCAAAACTACACTTTTTATCAGGCATAAAAATTTCCTCCTAGAAAGACAATGTTCTCAACTGAATTATAGTTGTGACTGGGTTTACAATGTTAACAACTTCACAAATTGTGAATGATATGGATAATGAATGAATAAACAAATATTTATTTGTATAAACAAACTTCAAATGTTATTCCAAGAAGGGATGTATAGAGAATATTTATTTTTTCAGTACAACAGAATTATTTTTGATAAGACGGTTACCTTTCAATTTTAATGAGCTCTACTAATATATTAATGAAGTTTAAGTAGCAGACAATGAAAAAATTTCACATAGTAATAATACAGTAGCTTCCATTCTTGAGTGGCCTTCATTCTAGTCTAGACTATCCTAGTTATTTTATTGTTGTTTCTTGAGAGAATATGTATGTGTGTGCGTGTGGACTATATTGCCACTTGTTCTCTGGAATTCCTGGAGTTTAATGAGGTGATTATGACATGTTTGCGTCGCATAAAATTGCAACATCAACAAACTAGCCAATAATAATCATAAAAATAGTTTAGATTCAAGAAGAGATATAAAATAAACTGACGAAATATCAGTCCTACCGACTGCTGAATCTATTTTTTCTTTAAATATAACTTGTGGTTATTCTCACTCCCTCATCCTTTCTCATAGACCTGAACTTAGTCATAGCCAAGAAAAATTCTCTTTATCGAGATACAAAACTGCTTTAACAAACAATTAGACAAAATAAAATCTTTATAAACAGAAAAAAATGTAAAGCAGAAATGGAAAAATAGTTATTAAATCATAGCTATTATTCAGTGAAGGAATACAATGAAAGCAACATTGTCTCTTAATTTCGAGGGTAGCCCAAGATTTATCACATTTTTAAACTGCAGTTTTATACATTTGCTTTACGATAGGCCTATTTGTTTTTTTTTCTTAATGGAGTAATACTACTTAAGTTAATACAATTTATATTTTGTGACAATGTACTTCTGATCTACCGGTACTGTATTTTTATTTGTAATTTGATGTTTGTGATGTATTTTTAATTTCAATTTGAGTTTGCTATGATTGTAATTTACAATTATTCTTGCTATTGAATAGACTTGCATTGAACCTAAAAATGGAATAAGCCAAAAAAGATCGATAATAAAAAATCCCTTTCGCCTATGGTTCACAGGGGGTGCAGCGTATGTCTAGACGGGTGAGACGAGCGAAGCGAGCCTGCCGGCTAGTAATCATAAAACTATAATAAAAATGGTTTTGGTTACATGCTGCAGCGCGTTAGGCGCGCGTAGTGGAGAAGCAGACGTGCGGCTGCTGCGCTACCGTCGCGCTACAGCTGCTCCACAACGCGCGTTAGTGGAGCAGCTGTAGCGCCGCAAAAAGTTGCACGTGTGAACAGGGTCTTTCTGCCACTTGATAAATGACTAGAGAGTTTAAAGCTAAGCTTTTATAAGCATAAAATAGAGTTTAACTCTATAGTACCATAACTGAAATACTAAATATTATTTAATACCGTAACAGGAACAGTTCGTTATTACTGTATTGCTGTAGCACAATGTAGTGGAAAAGTTGCGATAGCAAGAATTCCTGCAGTTATTTTGTGTAACCTCTTGAGTAGTATAGTAGCTGAATTGCACAAATTGCTCTCTTATTTGAGTCACAATGAGGTGCATAGTGCCCCAGGATGCTGCTGCATAAATTCTCAAGCACCTCTTCAGCCTTCTCCCTATTTCGTTCTCAGAGATTGCAGGACTCTTCGGTGCAGCATGTGAAGAGTGTAATTCTATCTGAAACTTATATTTCATAACCAGAGCTCAAGGATTTGAAACTTATATTTTATATCCAGAGCTCAGAGCGAGGAAATGATATTAATCTGCAATATCCTGGTATTTTATAACTTGATAGTCTTTTTCAACACCTAATTAAAAAAAAAAAAAACAGAATGATGTTATAAATTATTGTACAAGCACATCAATAACAAACATTTGAAACATTTTAACAGTTAGAAGCGGATGGCCAATAAAAGATGTCAGTAAAAACCATGCACAGAAAAAATGTTTGAAAGAACCTATTATCATTTCAAAAAAGAGTTTAAATTGGTTCATATAACTAGAAATCTGACACATGATGGATAATTTATAATTACAGAACAAAGTCCCAATCATATCAATGGAATAAATTGTTGACAAATGATCCTTGAATTCTTCTCAGGGTGTATACTACGAGTTCATAATGTTAGTGAAGAGTCTGTAGATTGGCTAATTACACGACGAAAGTATTGACAATATTAATGCCAATCCAATACGTTTTTACAAACCCCATATTGTCTTAGCTGAAGGAGCTTCAGCACTTTCAGAGCCTTGCTGACATGAGGTACTCTTGCTAACACGATGAAGGTTCATCAGCTGAGATGGTATGGGGATTGTAAAAATGCATTGGATTGACGTTAATATTGTCAATACTTTCATCTTGTAATTAACTAAGGAGAACTCAAGAAAGACTTTTCAACAAATATTCCATTGATAGTTGTTCTGTAGTCTCCCAATTACTTGTCACCGCCAATGATTATTGCATCTTCCGCAGTATAGTGGAAACAATTACTCTGGGCGCACGGCTTTCACACTAGGCTCTGTCACTACTGGCCGTCCTGCAAAAGTTGGCTCGCTGACTCCACTGCTTTCTACCACTCCACTGACGGATGAAATGGTGACCTTGAAGACACAAATGTTTTTAGAAATGAGCGATAAATATTCCCCTCTCCACCCCGCGCCTTCACTGACTACCAAACGGCCGCGCGCCCAGACTAATTGTTTCTACTGTACTGAAGTGCGTAAATGTTTGATAAAAGAGAACATTCTATTCAACAAAAATGTGTACCATTGAATGCTATACTATTGGGTCTTGCAAGAAAATTGGTGGAGCTTTAGGGCCGTGTTTATAAACTTTCCTTCAGTCTCTCGACTCGAGGTACTCTTGAAACGCATTAAGAATGGAGGCATTTTAAGAGTCCCTCGAGTCAAGAGTCACTCAAGGAACTTGTTCATAAATACGGCCCATAGTATACAGCTTTTCAAGATAAATAGCACAACATTTTGGTTGCTTGTGTCTAACTTTTTGAAGCATTGTTTTTATTTAGCAAATAATTTAAATGTAGATGATTATGTGGATGTAAATTTAGATAGTTATTACATTAGACTATATTGCCAAGATATATTAACATCGCGTCTTTTTCTAGATTATTTCATCCCCCTAAATATAAAAATGAAGTAACGTTTCCTTTGGCTTTAAAGTTTTGGCTTATTGAGGTAAAGGAGGGAGGGAGTGTTGGAAATCGTTTGATAATAGGAACATTATTCTAAAAAGGTGTCAGTTATTTCTGAGATTCGCAAAAAACGATCGTGCAGAGTTTGAAATTCTTGTTAGGCCGCATTAAAATTACGGCATTTTCAGTGGGGAAATGCGAAAAAGAAGGGAGGGGCTACGGATCGATGCTACTCCTTTCTTTCCACTGCTTCTTCTTTCCACAGCAAAGCAGAGGCTTGGCATGGCAGCAGCCTTTGACTTGAGTTTGCGTGTTCTTTCCAACCATGCCCCAACCAGCAACTCATACCAACCTGATATGAATGATGCCGTGACCTCACTTCACTATTCAAACGACTGTTCCTAGTTGAAGGACGTTTTTGATTAGAGCATTCCTCTGTGTTGTAAACTCTATTTTCATCGATAAACTAATTATATTCCACCTTTGCGCGATCATTTCCAATTCTTGGTCCCATTCTCAGTGACACATTTTATTTCCCTTATGGGAATTTGAATTGCTAGGTAACTTGATTTTTAGTGTTTTATGTTTTTTTTTGTGATAGCTGGCTAGAATAATAATTCTGATATCAACATATATTTTTATAAAAGAAAAATAGAATTTTCCTCTGACTCCGCACGTCCGCATGGAAACATTGAAATTGCAGCACTGCTATAGTTGCTACATTTTATCTCTTTTATTGGAATTACAATTGCAGAAAACATGAATTTTTAGCGCTTTATGAATAAATTTTGACACCATACCGCATAATTTACTATTAAATAAATTAGAGGATATTGGAATAAAGGGGTTGACAAACCAATTTTTCAAAAGCTATTTGGAGGATAGATATCAAGAATTAACATTAAATGGTATGTCTGATCATAGAAAAAATACTAATTTCGGACTCCCACAAGGAACAGTTCTCTCTCCAATATTATTTATTTTATATGTTAATGATCTTTTAAATTTAAACATACCTAAATGTACCATCTTATCATTCGCTGATGACACAGTTCTAGTTTTTTCAGATGATACCTGGTTGAATACATTTAAAGTAGCAAATGAAGGTATGTGTGCTGCTAAATCATGGTTTAACTAAAACCAAACTCATGACTTTTTCGGCGAATGAAAGTGGCCAACCTTCACAAGAACTAAAAGTAAAAATCCATTCTAATGTTTGTCAATGTCCAATAATTGAAAATGTCAAGGAAATGAAATATTTAGGGGTAATATTGGATAATCATATGAAATGGAATTCTCATGTTAATTATTTGTGCAAAAAACTGAAATATCTCATTTACATTTTTATAATATAAACAAATAAAGAAATATAGATATTATTAAAAAAATCTATTTCGCCTATGCAAAATCTTTATTTGAATATTGTATTGAAGCCTGGGGTGCAACATATAATAATCATTTAAACAAATTATTCATTTTACAAAAACATCTTATAAGAGCTGCTCTAAATAGACCTCGTCTTTATTCTAGTAGATTAATATTTAACGAGTTTAAAGTACTAACTATAAGACAAACATATGTTAAAAAGATTGTTCTATATATAAACATATATAAAAATTTGTTTGAATTAACTAGAAGAACTGGGAACTATAATACACGACCAGCTAGGACAAATGTTTTTCAAAAAGTAAATACTCGTTTGAATTTAACTAGACATCAATATGTTTATTTCTGTAGTGAAATTATAAATAAAGTTCCACAAAGTTTCATTAAAAATAAACTTACAACAGCTTTATTGAAAGAAATAGATAGATGGGTGAAGACGAATATATTCTTTAAAATTAATAGTATTATTAAATAATAAAAAAATTATATACAGTAGTTCTGTAATAAATCACAGAAGGCTTTACGGTTTTGTACTCCTCTTTCATAGTTATCTACAGTGTTAGTCTGATGAAAATCCTTTTTATCTTTTCCTTTTTTTCTCTGCCTCTCTTAAATCTTATTTTCCTTTGTCGTTTTGATCTCAAAATCAACCGTCACAGGTTTTGAAAGAAAAGTATTTTTTTTTTTTTGCAAGGTCACAGGGTCATCAGAAGTTTTGAAATAATATATTTGATGTCCTATACAAATAAGTGAATTAAAGATATATGACTCACTGCTAGGGCACAAGCTTATGCTTATGCTAGCTTTATCTCATTAAGATAGACTTAGATGTATGTTTTTGCTTTTTTCTATATTGTATTACTATCTCTTAAGTTTATTGAAAATTAGAAAGATATTTAATTTTGTAAAATTGCTGAAAAATGAGAATAAATTGAATTGAATTGAAATAAAAAAAATGAAAATGCTCATAGCTTACTGAAATATTTTTAAATACTTCAAATATCTTTCTATAACTTTACATATCTTATTGTAATCGCCCTCGTAGGTGCACCAATATTTTTGTAAACTCTCCAATCAGGAGGGCGTGGTTGAAGGTTAATAAGGCTAGTTAATAGTTCAAAGTGAAGTGAATAATCTATGACATTAATCTTGCTGAAGACCTCCGTTACTGCGGACATTCGTATCAATTTAAACAAATTTGAAATGAATCATGTTTTAAACATTTTATTTAGAGATTTAATAGAATGTAACATGTTTCAAAATAACTTCAGCTCGATTTTACGATATCCATAGATTTGGTTTCATGCTGATGATGCCCACACGATTCGTAGACTTGTGCGGGGGTAATGACTGAATGATAATGATATGGATGATTTACAATTTTAGGTGGACTGCGAACCACCATGTAAGTTATAATAAAGCGGATAACGTCATGCTATTTTTGGTTGGTCACCCTTCCAAGTGCAGTCCCGAGCGCTTGTGATTGAACATCATGATCGTCCTGACAACACTCAGAATGTTAATCTAATTTTCAGATATTTTATCTGTGAATTTTATTCATTTATTACAAAAACCCAATCAAGTAAAGATACTACAGGCACAGCCCACTACTGATTTCTTTACAAATTTTTAAAGGAAAAATCAAAATTTTAGCTTATGTCCAAGTTTAACTAGAGATTTCACTTTGAAGTACAATTAATTTTCTTTTTTTTATTGTATTTTGGTTTCGATAAATTTATTTATATATATTATGGTAAACCACTGAATTTGCTGAGAATGAATGAGTAGTGCATAAAGTACTTTAGTACTAGTAGTTGAGATTCTCAAATGAGGTCTTGAGGTGTACAGTGGAAGACAAAAATGGACTGGACAAGTGATCAATACTGGTGTGCCGTATTCGCACTCCTAGAATTAGGACAGGACATTGAGTCAGCCGTTTGCTCTGTTGACTGTAGACAGTAGGCTATATAGAGTAGCGCAACTACTACACCCTGTTTGCTGAGGATAAACAAGAGTGCTGACAGTGGTTTCACTCGCAAATACCAACGGAATTCGGTCTTGGGACGACACTATATGCTAAGCCAAAGCAAAGCACTGTGAATTCACAGACTGTACTGCCGCTAAAGCAACAACGCTGCTAAGAGGATTAGGGCATTTTTGTACCCAGTTGACTTTCGCATTTCGAGCTATTTCGTTTGATAATGACAATGGCTTGGTTTTTACAAAGAAAGAGACGAGACGACAAACCTCCTCTACTATATTCTAAAGGGAGCATTCCTATATGTTGAAATTCTTCACAGGATATAGTGAGGTAAAGTTGTGTTTTTCTCTATAGATTTGACCAAAGCGTCACTCAAGCAAGAGGCTTCTCATTATATCAAGGGTATTTATTCCCTCCTTCTTCATTCAATGAAATAAAATCTCCCTTTTCCTGTAGGTCCTTATCTTTAGGATGATAAAGCAAGATAATTTGAATAAGTTTTTAGGGGTAGGCTGCAGCTGTGTTAGGGTAGCCGGTCTCCCACACATTTGCAAAAAAAACTCATACTTAAAAAAAAGAGGGACCCCGGGCCAACCAGAAAACGAAAGGTTGCTCACTTTCACTTTAGAGAAGTGTCTAAGATTTTCTTTCATCGAGGCAACTAGAGACAGTAAGGGCCTGGGGAAGAAAAAAATAAATTTGGTCTAGCTCTATTATGAAGTATGCCTGGCAAGAAGATCAATGTGCTCAAGTATACAAAGAAATCTCTCAAATTTTATTCTCTTTTTAAGAGTAAAACTTTTGTTAATAAGCACTGTGTTGTGTTCATTCTTTCATAAAGTGCTCATATACGGTAATAAGAGAACGGTCCTAAATTTAAAAACAAAAAATAAATAAATGAAAATACTGACTCAATTAATGGGAATAGTCTGTATGTGCTAATGTCACCCTTGATTGATGTTGTAATATACTTCATAAGGAATTTTAGTGTAGGCTCATGAAGTATGCCAAAATAATCGATAGTTTTTAAAGTGGAACATTCATAAATGATTTATAAAAAAATTATTGAGGATGAAGTTGATGAAGGAAAATTGTACACAAAGATCACAAGTGGAGTAGATTGTGAAAATGACCTACAAAACCTATCTGCAGTCAACATAAACTTCAAAATTTGGACATTTCAAACAATTGGAATTAATATTTCCATTGAAAAAATATCACAAATAAATAAATATCATGGTAAAAAACATTCAAATTAGTCTTCCTTGTTTCTGGCTAAAAATACATGCTTCAACCTTGAATTCACAAGCTATTTTTATTATAACACATTGAAATGTTTTGGCTTGTTTGGAGTATGTTATGAAACATGTAAAAAAATTACATGGAAACATTGATTCTCAGTTTATATGATTTTTCTATCACAATGCGTGTGATTTTTCTTAATCCTAAACATCATTAAAAAAATCTTCAACCATGAAGAAAGCAATCTTAATCTTTACTAATAGGCGTGATAAAAAATAAATTTTCTTGCGGATTTTCCTTTTTACTTGAGAGAAATCGTAGATGGTTTGAAGTCAGAATCAGGTTTGCTCTACACCTAATCAACGATTATGAAATGCAAATCGGTGCTTACTCAATATTCATACAGAAATCTTACTATGTTTATCTCTTGAATACATCCAGATTTGAATTTCGCAGTGCTTGAAGCTGGTCTTATATGGCAGCATTAACTGCCTCAACAAGGGTTTTCAATTCGTTATAGATCACATTATGTGAGCAATCCATGCTGTTCGTAGATAACTAACTTTCATTTGAAGTTATTGAGATTATAATATGCAATTTTAAAAGCTAGTCAAGGATAAGCATCGAGATCATATCTGAATAATCCCAGTCTCCTCAGAGGTGTCCGGGAAAGGATCGAGAATAGCTTATTACTATAATTTTGAGTTTGAGTGAAGCAACTGAATAAGGCTTATTTTTATGCTAAACAATTTGGGTTGTATATGATGTTTTTATATCTTTGATAAAATTTGTTTCTATACCAGTATCGGTTACAATTAGGTTTTTCCTAGAAATAACTCACTGTACCGATTGGTGAATAATTAAATAAATCTCTAATGAGACAGTTTGAGGTCGCATAATCTAGCTTTTCGCACCTTACTTTCCCGTTTTGTCTCCCAAACTCATGAACCAGTGAATGACCAAAATATTGTTTCTTACATCTTAGCCAATTCTGTCTTTTTAAATAAGATGTTTCAGCTTTTAAAAAGTTTTTTTTTTGTAGAATTCGAATACTGTAAGTTGGTAATGTGAGTAGTTGCATCTTCATGCACTAGTCCAACACTCACGAATTCTCATTATGAACGAATAAATAATCAAAAGATTCTGTTCAAAATATGTATGATGCTTTAGTGCTCAAATTGATTCAATTCAAAATTTGTCAATAATTAGAATGTAGCTACCAAAAATTAGAGTATAGCAGCATCAATAATCCTCACTTTTTCCGCCTTTTTTAAAATAATGAACTATTAGTTTTGCCAAGATTTATATTATTAAGTTTTGAATTGATCACACTCTATATCATCTTTCAATATAGGTGCTTAATAAATCTATAACTGCTTCGTTGGAATTAAATTTTGTCATTTTTCAACAGAATATTATAATTCCATATGGCATTGATTAATTTTTCCTATATTTTTTGTTGTCCTTCATATTCGTATTATCCAAGTCCACTGACTAAGGGACTAAGCTATCATTGTTATAGTATGAACCGGTTACTATGCCAACCCAATGGTGACAAAATAAACAGTTGTTGTTATTAGCATTCATTCACTAATGTCGCTACGTTAAGCAATGTTCTAATAAATAATACTCCACATTAAGTTGATATTTATTTCCATTAAATACTAAAACATGGTGTCAGGTGTGGGGTTCGAACCCACGCTCCCAACCGGGAAGTTCATAATTTTTCCATTGTTTTTTGAAAAATTCTACGTTGTCTCGCAGGTTTCCGTTCAATTCCATCTTGTTGGGTGGTGGTACATATCTTACCATTTTCAGCTCCATTTTTTCTTTTGGATCTTCTTCCAAGTCTAAATTCATATTTTAATAACACCTGACACCATGTTTTAGTATTTAATGGAAATAAATATCAACTTAATGTGGAGTATTATTTATTAGAACATTGCTTAACGTAGCGACATTAGTGAATGAATGCTAAAAACAACAATAACAGAGCTAGTAAGGAATCAAAAATTTGCTCATATTGTGGAAAACAATGGCATAAAAAATTGAATTTATGCCCAGCAAGATTAGTAAAATGCAATAGGTGTGAATTACGAGGTCATTATGCATCCATGTGTAGAAAAAAGAAAATTAAAGGAATTCAAAATGATGACAAATCTGATGTGAATTCTGAAGAAATTAAGAAATATAATCAACTTCGAGTTGAAAATAAGATCTTCAGTGAAGAAGGAGTGTTTGTAACTCTGACAGTGATATTAGAGAACAATGAAAAAGATGTAATTTTTCAAATTGATACTGGTGCAAGTTGTAATATCATGGGCGAAAAAGCTCTAAGTAATATTTTGAATAAAAAAAAAAGGCTGTGTTATCACCATGTAAGGCTAACTTGAGAGCGGTTAATGGTACCAGTTTAGATGTCAAAGGAGAATATTATATCAAAGTGAGAAAAGATGATAGAATTCACAATATTCGTTTTATTATAGTCGCTTATGAACACACTCCTCTTTTATCTTACAAAGAATGTGCTAATTTAGAACTTGTCAAATACTGTGAAGAGATCACAACAATAAAAACAGTAGAAAAATCGCATGAAAAGAATACCATAGACGACAGATTGATAAATATTCCAAAATCAACTAAACAAATAATAGAGAAATTCATGGACATTTTTGAAGGACTAGGAAAAATGAAAGGGCCAGTAGACATTGAAATTATAAATGACAGACCACCAATAAAACAAAATCCAAGGAGAATTCCGGTAGCACTGAAAGAAGATTTGAGAAAAGAAATTGAAAATATGGTAGAACAAAATATCATAGTTGAAGAACCTGGATACACAGATTGGACAAGTAATGTTACTATTGTAAAGAAAAATAACAAGCTAAGGGTTTGTTTGGACCCAACATTTTTGAACTAAGCAATAAAAGACACTAAACAACAATTGCCAACACTTGATGAAATTATTCCAGAACTGAGCAAAGCCAAGATATTTTCCACTATTGATGCAAAGAAAGGTTTCTGGCAAGTTGAGCTGACTAAAAAAGCTAGTAAATTAACAGCATTTTGGACACCTTTTGGTAAATTCAGATATCTCAGACTACCTTTGGATTATCTACAGCAATGGAAATTTTTCAAAAGAAAATGTTAGAAATCACACATGGACTTAGAGGAGTACATGTCTTAGCTGATGACATACTTGTAGTTGGATATGGCGATAATAATAGTGATGCACAGAAGAATCACGATGAAAATTTAGAGAAATTATTTCATAGACTCAGACAAGAAAATGTTAAGTTGAATGAAGAAAAGACAAACCTATGCAAGAAAGAAATAAAATTCTATGGACATGTATTAACATCAGAAGGAGTTAAACCAGATAAAAGTAAAATATCAGCTATCATTAATATGCCTCAACCTCAAGATAAAGAAGCAGTATTACGTTTTTTAGGCATGGTAACATATTTAGCAAGATATATACCTAATCTATCTGATAAAACTGAACAATTAAGAAAGTTAGTAAAAATTAGTAAAAGTTAGTAAAGTTAGTATGAGAATTGAACGGTATTTGAATAAATTCACTGCAAGGAAGGTACACTGAAGGAGCCGAAGGAAGTAACCATCGTGCATGCCGAGGATTAAATCCGAGAATCCTTCAACCACTAGGTCATGACAACAAGACAAAATAGGTCCTTTTCAGGACCAACGCTGGTGACTATCTCTATTAATATTGAGGGATTTTCAAGTCAAAAAAGTATTTTACTAGCAGACATGTGTAGACAATATAAGTGCGACTTATTAATGATTCAAGAGACGCATCGAGGAGAGGCTGATCATAGACCTGCAATTGAGGGAATGAACCTTGTGATTGAGAGACCACATGAACAATATGGCAGTGCAATATTTGTTAGGCAAGGACTCAGAATATCATCAGTGGCCTTAACAGAGCTAAACAATGTGGAAATTCTTACAGTCCAAACTCCACAGTTTTCAGTCTCCTCAGTATACAAGCCACCACAAGCATGTTTCTCATTCTCTGAGCCTGCCAATTTTTCTTATGAAGAGATAAACCTGGTTTTGGGAGATTTCAACTGCCACAGCGAAGCATGGGGTTATCAACACTCTGATCAGAATGGTATTTTACTGGAAACGTGGGCTGAAGCTAAAGACCTCCAGCTGATACATGACCCAAAATTGCCGGCTTCTTTCAACAGTAGCCGATGGAGAAGGGGTTACAACCCTGACAACATCTTTGTAAGCAGGAGAATAGCAGCCCAGTGCACCAAAGCTGTAGGTCAACCAATCCCACATACTCAACACAGGCCTATAGTATGTAATGTCAGTGCAGTTATAAAACCAGAAGAGGTGCCTTTCAAAAGGAGGTTCAACTTTAAAAAAGCAAATTGGCTAAGCTTTCAAGAACAGTTGGATCAAAGAATCCAAGAAATTGCTCCATCCCCAGAGAGATATGATGATTTTGTTTTATTAGTAAAACAAATATCCAGGAAGAACATTCCAAGAGGGTGTCGAGCTGACTACATTCAAGGACTAACTGAAGATAGCAAACCTCTTTTGACTAAATACCAGGAGCTATTTGAGCAGAACCCCTTTGATGAGGAAACCACAAAAGCTGGAGAGGAGCTTGTGCAGGCACTTGCAGAGGAGAAGAAAAATCGTTGGTGCACACTAGTTGAAAGTCTTGATATGAAGCAAAATAGCAGGCAAGCCTGGAAGCTACTCAAAAACCTAAGTGGAGACCCAACAAAGCCACAACATAATCACACTACTGTCACAGCAGATCAAGTAGCAACACAACTTTTGAAAAGTGGGAAATCACATGGAAAAAAAGGACTGACACGTCTGAGAAGGAGAGGCCATGAAGAGGGTGGAGGGCTTGACCGTCCTTTCTCAGTAGAAGAACTCCAAGTGGCAACCAAAGGCATGAAGGAAAACAAGGCAGCTGGTACAGATGACATAAGAATAGAACAAGTGAAGCAATTTGGACCTGTTGCTTTGAAATGGATTGTCAAACTGATGAATACCTGTCTCAATGAACTGAAAATCCCTAAATTGTGGAGACAGGCTAGAGTAGTGGCTGTCTTGAAGCCTGGCAAAGACCCAAATGATGCCAAAAGTTACAGGCCAATAGCATTGCTTTGTCATCTGTATAAGATACTTGAATGAATGATCTTGAATCGTGTTGCAGGAAATCTGGATAGTAAGTTGATCAGGGAACAAGCTGGGTTTCGCCCTGGAAAATCATGCTGTGGACAAATTTTAAACCTCACTCAACACATTGAGGATGGGTATGAGAGAAAGTTGATTACTGGGGTGGCTTTCATTGACCTCACTGCTGCATATGATACTGTCAATCACAGGAAGTTGCTGAAAAAGCTGTATCATTTTACTGGGGACTACAAACTGACAATGGTGGTAGGCTGCTTCCTGCAGAATAGAAGGTTCTATGTGCAATTGAATGATAGGAAAAGCAGGTGGCGCACACAGAAGAATGGCTTGCCTCAAGGAAGTGTTTTGTCACCAATACTTTACAATATTTACACAAATGATGTGCCCATCCCTGATAATACAAGGCTTTTCATGTATGCAGATGACACAGCAGTTGCAGTTCAGGAGGTTAATTTCCAATTGGTCTCCCAAAAACTTTCCAGTGCTTTAGAGAAGTTGGCTACTTACTATGACAACAACTACCTCAAGCCTAATCCTTGTAAAACACAAGTATGTGCTTTTCACCTACGAAATCGTGATGCAGGGACTGAACTGAACATAACATGGAGAGGTAATAGGCTTGAGCACTGCAATACACCTAAGTATCTGGGAGTGGCTCTCGATAGGACGCTTTCATTTAAACAACACTGCCTGACCACAAAGGCCAAAGTGAGTACCAGAAATAATATCATCCGCAAACTCACAAATTACTCATGGGGTGCACACCCAACAACACTGCGAACATCAGCCATGGCTCTGTGCATCTCTGCTGCAGAATATGCGTCTCCAGTCTGGAGCTCCTCCTCACATGCAAGGCAGGTCGATGTAGCGGTGAATGACTCTGTTAGGATAGTGACAGGATGCCTGAAGCCCACTCCTGTTGAGAAACTCTACCCTATTGCAGGGATAGCCCCACCTAATGTGAGAAGAAAAATATCAGCAGATGCTGAGAGAACTAAGCAAGAGAAGGATCCTCGCCATCCACTATTATGATTATGTTCAGCAGGACCGACGGCTCAAGTCTAGACATAGTTTTATGGCTAGGACAACGGCACTTACATTATCAAAAGAAGAAAGCTGTTTAAATAGATGGAAAAATGATCTGGTTGGATTCCAACTTGTGCCATGTGAAAAAATAAGTGCTGGACATAACCTGAAATATAGCGTGTGGAGGACTCTAAACAGATTGAGAACTGGAGTGTCCAGATGTAAGTCCAACATGCTGAAATGGGGCATACTTCCTGATAGGGACACCCTATGCGAATGTGGAGAAAGGCAGGATCCGGAGCATCTGTTGGTTTGTAGGATGCTTCAAGAAACGTGCACTCTTGATGATTTAATATCAGCCAATGACAAAGCCATAATGGTAGCTACCCACTGGAAATCCAGTATATAGATTACTAATGCAGATATGTATTTTAATTTTGTGATTTTTCTTCCTTATCAGTCAGACCTAGACACGGAAGTAAGTAAGTAGTAAAAAAAGAAGAAGCATTTATATGGACAAAAGTACAAGAAGATGCATACAATGAAATAGAAAAAATAGTGTCGGAAGCAGCCCTTCTGAGATACTATAATCCAAAGAAACCTGTAGTGATTCAGACCGATTCATCATCATTTGCTGTTGGATGTGCTCTAATGCAGGAAGGTTTCCCTATTGCTTATGCCTTGAAGACACTTATGAAGACTCAGAAGAATTATGCACAAATAGAGAAAGAAATGCTTGCAATTTTGTTTGCTTGTCAACGGTTTGATCAATACATTTGTGGAAAATCAGATGTCATCATTGAAACTGACCATAGTCCTTTAGTGACCATATTTAAGAAACCTATTTTGAAAACACCAAGAAGATTGCAAAATATGATTTTATCTCTTCAACGGTACAACATTATGATTAAGTATAGACAAGGAAAAAGCATGTATTTAGCAGATACATTATCAAGAGCTCCTGAGAGCATGCAAAACATTGAAAAACAATACGATATATACGAAGTGAATAGTGAAAAAATAGACGAGTATGATGAAATAAGCACAATACAATCACTGAAAACTGGAATTGAATATGATGATGGATATAGAGTTGATGTTTCAGAAAAGTCAATTGAAAGAATTGCTGAATCAACAACGAAGGATGAACAATTGAAACAACTTAGAATTCAAATCCAAAAAGGTTGGCCACAAACTAGAGCACAAGTACCCGATAATATAAAATGCTTTTGGAATTACCGTTGTGAATTAACCATAGAAGAAAATATTATTTTAAAACAAAACCAAATAATAATAATTCCAAAAGAACTGAGAAAAGAATACTTGAAGAAACTTCACTTGGGCCATATGGGTGTGGAAGCTACACAATAATTAGCAAGACAATCTATATTTTGGCCAAATATAACTACAGAAATCAGAGAACTGATTGAAACTTGTGAGACCTGTGCAAAATTCACCAATAAACAAAAAAAAATTGAAAATGAAATCATACGAAGCCCCAAATTCACCTTTTGAAATAATCAGTATGGATGTTTTTGAAATTGATATGCATGGAAGAAAAAGAAGATTTCTGGTAACTGTGGATAATTTTTCTGATTTTATAGAGATAGATGAACTGAAAGACATGACGTCAAGAAGTTTAATTCTAATTTGTAAGAAACACTTTAGTAGATATGGCGTTCCTAAAAAGGTAATTTCAGATAATGGTTCAAATTTTGCATCTAAAGAATTCAAGGAATTCAGTAAAGATTGGAATTTCAACCACATTAACAGTAGTCCGCATTATCCTCAGAGTAATGGCAAAGCAGAAGCATCTGTTAAAATAATGAAGAGAATGATAAAAAAATGTCTAGAAGAGGGTGAGGATTTCTACAAGATGCTGTTATTGTTCAGAAACACACCAAATAAAATTGGCCTTAGTCCATCAAAGAGGATGATGGGTAGATGGTTGAGATGCGATATACCAAATATTAACAAAAATAAAATGTTGATAGCGCCAGAAGAAATAGAAAATCGAATTGAGGAAAATAAAACAAGAAGTAAAACATACTATGATAAGAGTGCAGTAACAAGAAGTCAAGATCTTCACATAGGACAAAACGTCTGGTACAAGAAGCTACCCGAAAATGATGAGTGGTCAAAAAGGAAGATTATCACTGATACAGGAAACAGATCATTCAACATTGAAACAGAAGATGGTTCAGTACTTAGGAGAAATGATATATTTGTAAGGCCTGATAAGACTGACCAAAGCCAAATAGTTGAGAATCAGAAACCAACTATTATGGTAGAAAAATCGCCTAGGCCTCAAAGAACTAGAAACATTCCACAGATATTTAATGATTACTACTTATATTAATTTAGTTACTCTTTCAAATAAAACGAAGGGGATGTTATAGTATGAACCGGTTACTATGCCAATCCAATGGTGACAAAATAAACAGTTGTTGTTATTAGCATTCATTCACTAATGTCGCTACGTTAAGCAATGTTCTAATAAATAATACTCCACATTAAGTTGATATTTATTTCCATTAAATACTAAAACAATCATGAATCCTGTGCTGGATACATTCAACTTTATCTTGATCAAATCAAGTTATTTCTACATTTTTTCAATGACTCATGTTCCTTGAATTTGTAAGTTTTTTTCATAAAATTTCAAGTATGATTTGAATGGATCTACTGTTACTTCATTCTTGTATGATGCAATGATTCTCAAGCGCCTTTATTATGTTTTAATTGTTGTTAAATCTAATGATGCACGAGGTTATTGAAAATATTTTCCTTTTCAACACACATATTTTTGTTGTCTACCTTGATTCTAAGATCATACTTCATTATTCAAAGTTCAACAATGTTGCAAACCAGATCAGCAAGTCAAGCACTTGTGAAATGAATTTTGTTTTCTTTGATACTAAGTACGCCTTGCGTGTTGATCAATTCATTACTTTAAACTGCTTTGAACATTGGCTAGCCTCAACCAATCAATGTGATGCTTAGCATTTCATGCCTCCTCAAACCCACAAGGTGGTTTCTATTCCACTTTGCGGTTTAGTTTAATATCTTGAAGCCTTGCTTCTTGCTTCAGTTTCAGAGAAATTTAGCGCTGGTAATGATATTATTTATTCTATTTCATGCTCTTTAAGAACATACAAAATGGCTGGTTTTTATATTCAAGCTGGTGAAATCTTATTACGTAATAACAGTAATTATTGTTAGCTTAATTTATCAAGTTCAATCTGAATACCTGAATATATGAACTCACACAATTGTTTTAAGATAAAGGTATTGAATTTGTTACTCATAAGCAACTTATAAGTAGAATTTAAAATCCAAAACGTCAATAATTAAATCTTCAAATTAAATTTTCAAATTGTGTATTATTCTGTAAATGTGCATATTGTCACATAACATTTTCTAGATTTTACAGCAATCCGAATTTCCATATTTTTTAATATTTTTTGGATTTGTGGAAACACTGTATTTGGAATCAAAAATGAATATTTCTATATTGCCAACTGAAATTTGCCAAGGAATGAAAAATAGAAACAGAAAGTCGATGAAAATCATTTTGCGTTATAAATTATTGTGCGCTATGAATCATTTTACCTGTAACTACACGTTTTTGTAACAATATATTATTGTTAAAATTGTTGCTTTCGATTGTTCGGTAAAAATTAATCTGTTTTTTCTTTACAGGTATGTAAAACAATGCTATTTTCCACGTTGGATGGGAGAGAGCACATCCGTAAGTAACAAATCATTTAGCTATAATTTAATTAATGTAAAAATAAGCTTTGCTCACTGGAAAGTCATTGAGAAAGTAGTGAAATGTCCTATTCTTATTCCATACAGTCATTCCTTCAGTTTTTGGGATCAATTGAATATTAAAATGAATCAAATCAGTATTTGGGGTCAGGTTATATGAAAATTATATTCTTTGTAAAAATTCTAAACATTAATCCCGATTCTCAGGTAGATTCTAGAGCTGAGTAGTTGTTGACAGATAGTGAGTGGCTCCTTTGACACAAGGCTTCATTCCTGGTCGAAGATCCCTGATTGAGACTAGAGTCTCATTCCAGAGCGAGCCAATCAATAGACTCGTTGATGTGTTAAATGCAGTGTTTGAGGAAAATCAGCATTGCTTGGCTGACTCCCTTGTTTGACATGATTTAGTTTGGCATTCTGTTCAGCAGCGAAAGATCAAGATACCGGATTCCTTTCGCCAATTTTGAGACCGTTCTACCAGAAAGTTTCCAAGAAATTCCAAGCTGGCCTTTATTGAAAACATCCTCACAGTTTATCCTTAAAGTTAACTATGAAATCTTAAAATTCATATTACAGTATATAATCTACAGAAGACTGCTGTAAAATCACTTCTTAGTGGTTCGGAACCCACCTGAAACTAGGTCCAACATCAATCACCATTATCCAATTTATTACCCATGCACCTGTCTCAGACCTATGTGGGCTTCATCCTCAAAAAAGTATTTTGAAGTTTAGAAAGGAAATGATAAAATTATGATAATATAAAAAAATGACCTATGTTTAATAATATGATATTATAAAATGCACTCAAATGCAGTTCACAGCTTAGGCCATTGAGTAGTCTGCACACACACATATCCCATTTATTACATTTTCAGAACGTTTCTTTTTCTTCATTTTTGATACATATTCAAAAAAGTTGCATTTCATTTTTCAAAAATGCGTGTAATCAAATTAATATTATTATATTAAACAAACATGTTTTCATTGTAATAACATATTGACTCGGTAACGTAGCAAAAAGGAACATAACTAAGCCAAAATTCAAGAAATTTGGATAGATTTTTTAACAAATCTGATCGTTTTTGCCGCTTGCCCACTGCAGTGGTTCGTCTGAGCTGGAACCGCCCTTTTTCATACATAAAGATCGAAAACTTTATGATAGTTCGTACTCTTCCATACTTTACATACATCATACTTAATTGTTTTTACTTCATACAGTTTCGAGAACTTCATCTTTATTATTTATATTGACGTTCATGATTATAATACACGAAATTATCACTTGGTGATAACAATAGTACAAAAACCTTGTTATATCAGTTGGAAATTCTAGAATTAGCTATTGCAGTTTCTAAAAAGTCTTGCAAGTATCGAAATATTAAAAGAAACAATTGAGAAAATATTTAGATGAAAGCTTTTTATAGTGTACAAGAGTTCCTTTCAGATCAAAATTGAGCCTCACCTCAACTAATTGACATTGTGATTGTGGTAACTAGTGAATAAGAATAGAAATATTGGATATAATTGATGATCTGCAAAGACGTAATCTTCAAGACGTAATCTCCAAAAGAAAAAAATGTTTGAACTTGAATATTGTGATAGATTTAAAATACTACTTTGTCTATTCTTATACTGTTTTGTCTATTCTAATGCCAAAGATGGCAAATTATTTTGTGAACGATTCCAAGAGGTGAAGTTTGAACAAAACCTCAGACTACCTGTAGTACATAGTGAATATTTAAGTAATGGATGACTCAGGATCTGGAAACTTGTTTCTTTACAAGAAACAGCTGTGATGAACGCAGTGCGCAGTTTCTGTACTGTTGAAAACAAAATTAGTGAGAGAGCCAACGTTGTTTTGCCGATGTAGATGCCGACTGCCTTCCAGGTAGGTAAACACAACACAATACAATTGACTTGAAAGAAGAGGCGCCACACAGACAAACACGCCTATACTCAATAGTGTTCAGACTGAAAATTCTCTATCTCTATCTGTTGTGTTCATGTTCATTCAGACTGCACTTTCTCTGTTTCTTTCCTATTCATGCTCATCCAGCACATTCTATCTCCATCTTGAACGGGCGGAGTCAGTCAGTCAGTCAGTGTGGGATAGGGTGAGTGTGCCCTGTCTGGCAACTTCGGAGCAATGAGCTCCATGGTTGCTCATCGCAATACTGTGCTGAAATTTTTGGGGTTCCTACTATTTTTAAGACCTTAAGTAGAACTTGGCATTTTTTTTTTTTTTTTTTTTTTTTTTTCATGTCTGTTTTTCTTAAAAATAATTTTTTTTTCCTATTTTCCTAATTAGCTGGATACAATAATATAATATAAGTAATATATAGTCTGTTATACAATGAATATTTAAAATATTTATACAATGAGTTATGAACAAAATAAATTTTACACAATTTTAATTAATTTCTAAGTAATGAAAAAATTTTTAAAACAAGTTTATCATGGAAGAATAACCTTCCCAGTTACTTTTGCAGCTTAATATGAATTTTTTTTTTTTTTTTCGAATTTCATGTCTTCAACAAAGTCATGTCTTCAACAAAGTCATGTCTTCAATTTTTTTTTTTTTTTTCTCTCTTTTTTAGCCAAGTTCATACTTTTTGTTGGGAAAATCATGGTGTGGAGAAGGGTTCTTCTTCCGGGGGGATTTGAGGCTGCATACAGTGATGAAACTGATTTATCTGGCCACTGCTGGCTCTTTTGGAGTCAACAGTGAATCAGAGTCTGTCAGGCCACTCGGGCGGAGTCCGAGTCAGAATCAGTCACTCGGGCGGAGTGACTCATGTCACCTATTATAAACATTGGGACGCAGCATTCTCCTTGGGACAGACCTTGTGTCCAAAGAGCGACGCCCGCATTTCGTAGAAGCTAGAAGCCAAAGACAACAGAGATTCTCCGAAGGTAGACAGCGGCTTCTTTGTTCATATTTCTGTTGATTCACAGGTGACATTTTTGCTTGTAATTTTAACGAACAACCTGCACTCTACTTGGATACAAACCTGTGTTTCAGTGTTTGAAAATATATACAGTATTCCAAAACGGTTGTTGTTTATGTTCAATTTATTGTTTATATAGCAAACCTATTCTCGAAATACATCAGCTTAGAATTAATTTAATACAAAAAATAGCTACTGCGCTCTGAGAAATTTTCAAATACAGTACTTGTAGAAGTACAGTACAGTAAAGTAGTGACAATTACATACTGCTGCCTTTGCTTGTGTTAAAAAAATATTGTACCGTAAATAAGATTATCAAAGTAATCTTACTATAGAATAAACCAATGATTTATGAAAATTGAAGGTTAAATTCTGCACCAACCACATTTTCATTCCCTTTCATAAGAACTCTCTCTCGATAGTGATAATGTTGTACTCTTGTTGCTGGCTTTTTACCTGTCGTTACCCAAGGTTATATAGTATATTATATAGGTATATTAGTATATTAGTTAGTTACCTATACACTAACCTTGGTGGTTACCCACTCTCAGCTCTGCAGAATAGTAAAGTATAAAGTGTTTTATGCCCGTATTTATGAAAGTTCCTTTAGTGTATCTTGGCCTCTTGAAATGCCTATTAAAATACGTTGCATTTCAAGAGTCTGTCGAGTGTCGAGTCAAGAGAAGCTGAAACAACGTTTGTAAGTACGGTCTTTAGTCATTCCCATTGCAACATAATCCGTCTCACCATAATCCGTCTGATGAATCGACCTGATTATATCTGATTTTGGTAGAAGTTAACAGTATTTATATTTTTCTCCTTTCTGTCATTTCATCTTTTCCCTATAATACACACTATAATACAAACAATAGCTATTGCGCTCTCAGAAATTTTCAAATACAGTACCTACTTGTAGAAATACAGTACAATCACAGACTGCTGCTCTTTTCGTGTAGGTCTTTCAAAAACCAAAAACTAATAATATGGATTCAAGGTGTCATCTACATCAAATCAATAAATCTTCAATCAACCAGAATTAAGGAAACTATAGGCTGGCTGTTTTGTCTTGTCATTATTACTATTATTTTTTCAATATTGATTGAGTTATATTTATTCTTGCCAAGATTCATTTTTCCATTATTCACACATCACCTATCAATATTCTGTTTGATGCAAAATGAGCGGTTGCCTTTTGAAATTTAAATAGAATTTTTCCATATCCAGGCACTGATTGCAAAGCTTCGGTTTCTTTGATGTATGAAATATGCAAATTATAATGTAGCCGCTGTCTGTACGAAGTATGGCGGCAATATCTCAAAAAGATTTCAATGAAAAAATCATTACTAATTTTTTTTATTTGCTGCAAAACTACAGAAGCTCTTACCAGAGCTTATAATTCACTTCGCGTGCTGCTGGTTATTGAATGTCACATGTGGAAAATCATTTTTTGTTACACTTGATAGAAAGTAGCTACTTTCCATAGATTTGTCACGTATGGAAAGTGCCTCTTTTCCGTACTAGATCGGAAAAATCAGCTGACAAATAGGGCCTTTTAGCCGTACAAGATAGGAAAAAACCCCGTGTTTCGGAGGACACGTTAAGCCGTCGGTCCCGGTTGCATATAAAAAAAAGCAGTCGTTAAAAAAGCGGCGAGGTGGAACTACCCGTAAGGGTCTCCCCACCACGAAAAGCCATACGAATTTACTTTACTTATAGGAAAAAACATATGGAGTGCGGCAAAGATTTTCCGTTGACTCACATAGGCTATCTATATAAATAAAATTAGAGTTTTGTCTGTACATTTATCAGAATTGTATATTTTCTGGTTATTTTTACGTTTTATACATTACTAGCCGGCAGACTCGCTTCGCTCGCCTTAACCGTCTAGCCAGGGGGCTCCGCCCCCCTAAATTTATTTAGATAAATTTACAGAAATAGGTGATTTTGGGGAGAATTTTAATACCATTACTTAGTATGCATCTAGGTTCTTAATCAAACAGTGGTATTTCGAGTATATAGATATAGATTTCACTCCATGTGGCCTTAAGGTTCTTGAGAAATTGTGATCAACTAAATTCCAAAAATCCTAAATTTTGAGATGAATCATTTAACCCTATTTTTCACGTGTTTAGCACCCCAGCTGAAAATTAGAACTTTTTTGGCCTTGTGGTTCTTGAGAAATTATAATCACCTAAATTTTCAAAATCGTTAATCTATGGTAAATTAATTTCACAACTAATTTTTTGTTGATTTTCTGATCAATACCTATTTTCACAAAAGTTCTCAGGCTCATGTACTGTTACAAATAGTATTTTATTAATTCCTTAATACTTCTTTGTAAACCTAACTATTGATAGGTAAGAATTCTTATAAGAACTGATATTTATTCGATTTGAGCGTTGGTTGAAATTCACAAATACTCGGAGAACGATGTTAGCAGTCTGATGTGCAACTGCAAACTGATCTGATCGTGAAAGTGAGTGATCGTTTGAGGTAGTAGGCTACGCAATTGAAGTGGGAAGGGGTCAGCCTACCGGCAGTACAGTCAGGTTCGGAACGGAATATGCAACTACAATGAGCATTCTTCATAGGAGAAAGAGACAGCATTCTTCTAGAAAGAGACAGCAACGTCGAGAATACGACTATACACTATGCGGATGGGAGTCGAAATGCATAATATGCATGCACGATCAATCGGCTCCAGCAAAGTTGTACCGAGCAATATTGTACTATATTAAAAATTATTGTACTTGACCTAACAGGCAGCTCAGCTATTTTTTTACTTTTCATAAACGTTGGCTTTTAGCTATTGAAATTATTTTGGTAGCTCGGGATAAGTTTGCTTTGTTTGAAACAAATTATTATTCATTAATAGACCTAACCTACTGAACTTGCCAGCCAAACAGCTTAAAGGAACAGCTGATAGAAGTCAACCGTTTTTAATCATTTATGGCAGACCCCTTAGCAGCATTATTTACACTGTCTTTGAACAGCAAAAGACTTTGCACTTTGCATGTAGGCTACCATACAGTCGGAGCCTTGCAATATGTGGGAAACATATGACTGGGTATGATGAAATGTTGTTATGCCAGGTTGATGACATGTGTTAAGTGCAAATTTCAAAATATTTGACTGTTTATCACCAAACTTTTCAAAAATCTTCGATTTTGGGGCTAATTTTGAAACTTTTTTCCAAGGTACATCTAAGGCCGATACTTAACATGAATACCAAATTTTATCTGATCTGACCTTATGGTTCTCTAGAAATTGTTGTCACCTAAATTTTCAAAAATCTTCAATTTTGGGGTAAATTTTGAAACCCTTTCTTAGCACGCGTCTAGTCCCCCTACTGAATACCTGTACCAAATTTTATCGTTTTTGGTCGAGTGGTTCCTGAGAAAATGTGATGATTGAGTCAGTCAGTGGTATTTCGATTATATAATATATATATAGACTAGCCGGCAGACTCGCTTCGCTCGCCTTAACCGTCTAGATCGGAAAAATCAGCTGACAAATAGGGCCTTATAGCCATACAAGATAGGAAATAACATATGGAGTGCGGCAAAGATTTTTCTGTTGACTCACATATATACATATATAGTCAACTCATTACAGTACTCATTTACCTATGACCCAATACCTGTCTCGAATATTATCCAGCTGATTGCAATGGGCTATCATTATTTTGGTTTATATCTGGGAATTCGCCCATCAAATTCTGAATCTAAATAAAGCAGCTGATTGAATTGTCTTGCATACTTTTGAATGTCTCGCATATTATCCAGCTGATTGGACCATGCCTTTCTATCAAGTGTAACAAAAAATATCGTACATTACACGGCTGTAAACTTTTGCCGGTTCTCGCATATTCACGTTTCTGCATAAATGCTCGACCGGCAAAATGTTACTTTCCAGCCTAGTAACATAATATACTATTGCATTATTACTGAGTTGGGTAAGATTATATACCTCGATTTTTGAAGCATGCTAACCTCGCAATGTCAAGGTTTTTCTGACAACTAAGTACTAAATCTCTCACTACACTAGGTAGATTTATGGAGGAAACTAATTTAATGTACAGTAATAAAATTGTCGTGAACATCTTGATGTCTAAATTCTATCATGTTCTAAATAAATTTATATGATAGTTTTAAAAATCACGTGATTTTCATGGCAGTAAAAATCCAGTATTAATCACAAAATACGATTGGTGAACTCAGTTTTTTTTTTAAGGATGAAGACCACATAGATCTGAGTAATGAGTGGGTAATGAGTTGGATGATGGTGATTGATGAGCTGGACCTACAGTTTTAGGTGGGTTCCGAACCACCAGGAAGTGATTTTACAGCAGAGAACAGTGTCTTTTTTGCTGGACAATTTATCTTTCTTTATAAATCTTTTACTGATTAGTTGTTGTCATAGTTGAACCGTAGTGGACAATGCCCTTGCTTCACGAGAAACTGCGATCAATTAAATTCTAAAAAAACTGTAATTTTTTGCTCTATTTGATAAAATGGCCATTTGTCTTATTTTATTTAAGATTACGTTTTGATGAATCCGGTTGAGGAGTATAAGACGAGTCAGATCAACAAATGCATGCAATATTACCATTCTCATACATTTACATTCTTATCATATTTCAAACAGTTGTAGTGAGGCATAGTTTTGATTTCAAAGGAACTCTTGTACACTATAAACAGCTTTAATTAAATATTTCTATATTTCCAAGACTCTTCAGCTTATTATAGAATTTCTTATCTATATAACTAAATTTTTGTTCCAATAACCAACTATTGTGACTCACTAAGTGATAATCTTTTACTTGTCTGGGCGGATTCCGTAGTGCAAGGAGGAAGTGAGTTCAAGTAGAAGATTAAACTGTACCTATTAATTCTTATACCAGATTAACAATCCAAATTGTTACTACGTCATACTTATTTAATGTCTATCTGATATCTCAGATAAGCCAATTTTAATATCTACGAGGATCAAGAACGATGTTAAACTCAAATTTTCTGCAATTTATATTCGTTAAAAGTTGAATATTTCTTATCCGATTACTGACAAAAGAAATTCAAAATAAATTAGTTTCTTTGTTTCGCAGCTGAGCTTGCAAAGTGGCGCATTGAAAGTTTCTGTCCTCATCTCTCACTTTTCTGTTATACTGCAGTGTAGCTCCGCTTCCACCTCCTGCTTTGCAACCCCCAAGGTCCAGATAAGTTATTAAATTATTCATGAAAATTTCCAACTCGCCTTTCGATATCAGTCTCTTTTTCATTTCAGTCCTCTTTCTCAGACGATGTCGACAATTTTTCTGGGATGAAATTCATCTTGCCTCTGAAATCGCCCTAATGAATTCGTTTGACAGAAAAGTTCTAGCTCAAATAATCAAATTGATCTCAGGCAGTGACGTAACTAGATCCCCCCCCCCCCCAGAGAACCAGACAATTTTTTTTTAAATTCCAACAAGTCCTGAGAGAGACAATTTGTGACAAAAAGTCAGAGAAGGTGTCTTAAATCGCTAAAAATGTGCTATAAAGGGATTAGTTTTGAAAAAATTCTGGAAGAGAACCCTTGACCCCCTCCCCTTCTGAATAAGCGCTATATACCGTCTTGAATTACTGTTGGAAAATCCTTTACTTTTAAAATACATTTTCAAGTACGATATGTAACGTGCTTTCTGATGGACACCTGGGGGAAAAAATGAATACAAATGATTTCCCCTTCGAGGCCTTGCGTCTAGATCGACTTACCGATTGCAAGTCTCGGGTACGGCTGCTCAATGAGTGGCCTGCAGTCACACGCTACTGCGGAGGTGCGACGAAAATCCTGTAGGAGAAGGCTATTCAAATGGCCTGAGGATTTCGTGGCAACCCTCCACAACAATATTACCAGGTATGGAGGATGGACGCATCACTCGGTGCAGCTATATGTCTCCTTGGACCACACCGGACACCGAGTAGATACCCCCAAATCTCCACCCTGACAACACGTCTAATTATGGAAGATAACCACAATTTCCCCCTGCTGATGGCCTGAACAGAATAGAAGAATATGTGTTAGACGAAAATTCCGTCTACACACAATATAATGGCTCAAACTGCCAGAACTCACCAAGCATAAGGGTAAATGATGTGGAGACTTTATTAAACAAAAATTCAACGTGTATTGAAAAATGATCTGATAATAGTTTGAAAATCCAATAATAAATTTGATATGATAGTGCTGCGTTCCGTTTTTTAATGGAAGATTTTCCCTGGAACGGACTTCCTACTGTTACTCTAATGGATAAAACATCGGTTCAAATAATATTGTTCTTTTTTTTTGAATTTTGGTTGTTTACCCAAATAAATGAAGAGACTTGTTTTCAAAAGAAACTCATATAATTTTTATTTGAATTTTCTTAATGAGATTAATAAATAATTTTTTATGAAATTGTATGTGTTTTCATTTCTCATAAAATAGAAATTGATTGAAGAGTTTGATAATTAATTATAAATCAAAAAGAATACTCATCTTTCCCATGGAATATTTTCATTGTTGTAAAATTTTTATCAAAGACTAGATTCTTTTATTCATTCTTCTTTTAATGAATACTTCATAAGTTGGATAATTTTGTACTTACGACGTTAATTTAGATAGCAGTTATGTAGATTTTAACAAAATTTGAATCTTGAAATCATATCACTTAATTTTTCTGAATCTACAAAAATCCTCTTTTTTACATTTTGATGTTTTCACCATGAAGAACAAAAATCAACTACTAGTTTTAGATATTTGATTTCAGATGTTTATCTGAAATCAAAAAATCAGTTTATCATCTGGAGATTTGAAGGGAGACCAAGATGAATATTCTATTTTGTCTTTTACAAATTTAGTAATTTATATGTAATTAATATTAACAGAGTTAATTATGATTATAAATATATTAAATATTAAGTGGAAATTAGTTCAATACAAAAAATATTTGAAAGTTCTTTAAAGTAGATTTGGTGGCAAATTTGTAATATTACAAATACCCCGCTCTCGCTAATAAAAAAAATATTTCTTTTAAATAAATTACAAAAATCTATGACAATCTTAAGAAAATTATAGCAACTAATACAAACATTAATGTATTCTTATGCAGTTTTTTAAATAGAAAAATATATATATATGTTTTTTAAATAGAAAAATATATATATATGTTTTTTAAATAGAAAAAAATATATATATATATTTTAAATAGTTAGAAACTTTGTGTGCCATTAAAGCACAAAAAATTACAATTGGAAACATAAGATACTTTTATAACATAATATACACAATATAACATTATATAACATAAGAACAAAATAATATGGCCAATGCACTGAACACAAACAAAATAATTCTCCGTCCGCACAAACACAGTTGGGTCGAAGGCTATGGTGTTTGATCCAGGGCTGTAACAATCGATCAGTCGATAAGCCAACTTTTTTCGGACCGCTTTGAAAGAATGTTCTCGGTTCTTTCCACTGAAGACACTTGTTGATAATTGGCGCTTAATTTTCTCTCTTCGTTTTTCAGCATGTCTTTTTTCTTCATTTTTATTTTTCTCTTCTTTTTTGGTTTGATCTCTCACTTTATTCAGATTCTTTTCTTTTTGTTTCTCTTCCCCTTTGTTCATTTCTCTGTTGTTAGCATCAATGATTCGATTTTCATTCAATCTTTGTGTTTCATTTCGCTTTTGTTTATGATCTTCTTTTAGATTTTTATCTTCTCTTTGTATCCTACTTGAGCTACTTTCTTCTTCATCTACATCTTCTACAGATCTCTTGTTTTCCTCTACAGGAAAATATTCACCACATTTTTCCTGAATTGTTATCAATTTCTTCTTTTGTTGCTTATCAATATCCTTCCGCTTCTCGTTATTTTCCGGCAAGTTTTCCTTCACATTCTTACCTAAATGTTCACTTTTGTTTGATGGTACATCATCAGTAAATCTTTTCGATTAAGCTTTATATCTTTAATCTTCAAAATATCACTTTCTTCTTCAACACTAGTCTTTTCAGGGTTTTCTTTTTCAAAATTTTCTTCATCACTTATTTCAGTTCGTACAGTTTTTTCATTCGTATTTTTAAATTCGTCAACTTCAAAATCAATTTTATTTATTTCTAAATTTATATTGAATGTCGGTAACCTTTCAGTATTTGGGCAGTCAGGGTTAGTTTTTTGCTGTCCATATATTAGTTTAAAGCTTTTTGTTGTGGTTTATTTTTGGCATTCGGACTTGGATTCATTGGAGTTATGAATATAGGAGATGGATGATTTGAATTTGCTTGAGTCTCATTTGGAATTTCAAATTGCTGGTTTCCATTATAAGCTTGGTTGCTATAAAATTGTTGATTACGATCTTGATTTCTTTGGTCACTATGGTTATAGTTACAATAATTATTTTGTCTATTTCTTCCGTTTTGGAAACGGGGCCTGTTACCAAAATATGGCTTTCGAAATCCTTGATTGTCATGAAAATTTCTATTATTTGGGTGTTGATTAAATTCATTTTCTGGTTTGTCTTCGTTTCGTTGTAAATCAGAATTGTCAATTTTTTCTTCTTTTGAATCACTTCTATTTTCGCGTTGTCCATTGCGGTTTACTTTATACTTTTCCATGGTTCCAAAAACATCTAATAGTTTTATGAATTCTTCACTATTTTTCACATTTCTTACAAGCGCTGCGGTAGTGATTGTATCATCGAAGTGTTCTCGATGTGGTTTCTTCATCAATGGCCGGGATTAAATTTTTTGCTACATTAAATCGTGATAAATAGTATTCGGTCATGCTTTTATTGTTATTTAGCTTGTATTTTCCGAATCGTAAATCATTTCGGGCTTCCTTTTGTATTTCTTTCGACCACATTCTGTCAATGAATATTGCTTTAAATTCTTCAAAGCTGTTCACACCAGACTTTATAAAATTCCACCAGTCTTTTTGAAAATGATTTGAATCAAAATTGTTGTCAAGAATTCCTTTTATTTTATCCCAATTGTGAATTCCATTTCTTTCTAAATAACTGGATAAGTTGAAAATAAAAGTCATTGGATTTCTTCGGTTAATCTGCATTTGAAAATCATATTTATCATGTTGGCAGTTATTTCCATTAATGTTCCCAATTCTTCCTGATATTAAATTATTTTCGATGGCTTTTTCCATTTCTTTTAAACTATCATTATTCTTTTTACATTCTGACTCTATTTTCTCTTCCAATTGTTTCACATCCTCTTTTGTATTTTGAATATCATTATTCAATTTCTCGTTTATACATCTTTGCGCCTCTATTTGTTGACTATTTTGAACATTCATTTTCGCAATGTTAAGTAATTAATTATAAATCAAAAAGAATACTCATCTTTCCCATGGAATATTTTCATTGTTGTAAAATTTTTATCAAAGACTAGATTCTTTTATTCATTCTTCTTTTAATGAATACTTCATAAGTTGGATAATTTTGCACTTCCGACGTTAATTTAGATAGCAGTTATGTAGATTTTAACAAAATTTGAATCTTGAAATCATACACTTAATTTTTCTGAATCTACGAAAATCCTCTTTTTTTACATTTTGATGTTTTCACCATGAAGATCAAAAATCAACTACTAGTTTTAGATATTTGATTTCAGATGTTTATCTGAAATCAAAAAATCAGTTTATCATCTGGAGATTTGAAGGGAGACCAAGATGAATATTCTATTTTGTCTTTTACAAATTTAGTAATTTACTAGCTATTGTGCCCGTCCTTCGTACGGATTATGTTTAGAAATAAGACTAAATATGTTTCGGCTTTTTGATAGCAACGATCATGAAGTTGTTAGCAGCTTAGGCCCCGTTCAGACGTTACAGTTTTTTTGCGGTACGGTTTTTTACTGTACGGCGTCAACTGTACTGTGATTTTCACACGGTCCGGCTTTGCTGCTTATTGCTGTGCTCTCCTCCTTCTTCCATTGCGCTTCCAGTTTAGTTTTATTTATTCCAGTCCAGGATTTTTTTTTATTTGTGTAAGATTTTTTTTAATAAGTTACTGAAGGTTTCTCTTAAATTTTGATCAAAGTATGCAAATTCTGGTTTCAATATTCCACACATTTCTCGCCGCGCTGATAATTTTCTTTCTTTATTTTTATATTAATCTTAAGTCTTGTCCCACAAGGCGGGTCTCTCATATATTAGAGAAATTAAGTTTTCACAATTAATATCTTCCATTTCTGGACACTGGAATTCACTAATAAGAAGATCAATGCTGAAGAATATCAATGAAGAAGATCAATGCTGAAGAATATCAATGAAGAAGATCAATGCTGACGATCTGAAGACTGCTTCCAGCGTAATAAGCGTATCGTCTGAACATATCCATTACCGGTTCAATACATGTGTCACTGGATACGGATACAGTTATTCTGCGGTACAGCTGATTTTGGCGATACAGTTTTCGAAGACAAAACCGAATGTAGAAATCGGCTAGAACAGCTTTTTTACTGGATCCAGTCGAAACAGTATTGTGTGAACATACAATATGAAATGTACATGCAAACGAAAGCACTGCAAAATAACTGATACAGCAAATTTACTGTACCGCACAAAAACTATATCGTGTGAACGGGCCCTTAGTAAACAACTTAGAACGTAAGCAATTCAGTGACAGGTATCGGAGAGAATATTTTTTAAGAACAGCTGATTGATATATCATGATAAATTACGTGATTTGTTCTTATGTGGTAATAAAACTTCGAAGAAATGTATCCAAAATCGCACAATACTTGGTTTTTAAACGTTTATTATTCTGTTAAAAAAAAGTTTATTTAGTTTTTTATAGCTAAAGACATTGTCAAAAAGGTTTTCAATACTGATAAATAACTTTAATCCCGATCGATGCTCTCGTTTTTCAGGAGAAGGCCGCGTAAAATGTATCCAAAATCGCACAATACTTGGTTTTTAAACGTTTATTATTCTGTTGAAAAAAAAGTTAATTTAGTTTTTTATAGCTAAAGACATTGTCAATAAAGTGTTCAATACTGTTCAATAACTAAAATCCCGATCGATGCTCTCGTTTTTGAGGAGAAGGCAGCGTAAAATGCCTTTGGGGCCGTGACAGACAGACAGACAGTTAGACAGACAGACAGACAGACAGTGAAATAAGACTATTTTCGGCTTATTTGATGTATAAAACGTAAAAATAATAAAAAAATATATAATTCTGATAAATGTACAGACAAAACTCTAATTTTATTTATATAGAAGATATGTAATTAATATTAACAGAATTAATTATGATTATAAATATATTAAATATTAAGTGGAAATTAGTTCAATACAAAAAATATTTGAAAGTTCTTTAAAGTAGATTTGGCGGCAAATTTGTAATATTACAATAGTGATAAAGAATAAATAAATTTGATAGTTCTTTTATGAGAATATATGTTGCAATTCTTGAAATTTCTGTGCACGTGGTCGGGATTCGGCTTGGGAAGGCAAGACTTCGAATTTGCACAACTTGACAAAGCCTATATTTGAAATTTCCTTTTTTTTATAATCGGGCACACACTTGGGGCCCCTTAAAATATAGACTCACTTGTATGTTGGGTTATTTCCTCTCTCGTAGTCGGGTAGCCTTTCTCTGACACGCAGATGAGTTGAGTGCTGCTTCTCGCGATTTTTCGGGAACTCTGGTTTAAGATTTTGAAAATGACTGGTCTTAAATAAATTCTTATCTTGCTGGAATATACTTTCCGGAATTTTAACAAACACAAAAACTAGCATATAACAAAAATGACAGCTAATGGACAACTTATTCCGATTGGAGTCTGGATAGCAGGTTTTAGTGGAACAGTGGTCCTTCAAAGAAGTGGTAACTGTTATCCCCACTCTTTTGCCAAATTAAAGGATATGTCGCCAAATTTGGCGATGTTCAACCCATGTGATTGGAATTAAATTAAAGAAAAAATTGAATAAAACGGTACTATTGCTTACATGGGTTGTGATAAATGATGGAAATAATTTTAAAAAGAACCAGATACGCCAAAAACTAATTTAAAGATAGAAAATTATCATTAAAGTTCAAATAAATTTCGATGTTAATCATCAACTACTCAACAAGTCGATAATTATCCACGTGGCTTTGGACTGTGGCTTTTTACGAAAACATCATATTTGAATTCATATTTAAATTCATTTCATCATATTTAAATTCATAAAAAATAATACCGAGCAAATAGATTTCACTGTACAACAAAGAATTACAATAATATCGGCTAGTGATGGTGAATCTAACCCGTAAAAGGTTACCCTACAAGCAACAACGGATTATATACAGAACTTTACGAGAATGGAAGAAATCCAGGTATGTGCTACATTTTGACACAATAGTCTAGCATAATCCTGCTTTTAAATATAATTTAAGGTCGCCTAAATATAATTTACAATGTTTCTTTGGTGTAGTTTCGATAGTATCGAAACTATCGCTATTATCGCCCGTTTGATATAGATGGTCCTGCCAAAACAGCTGACTTAATTGGCAAATTCGTAACGGTAGTGGCGCCGGTTTTAAAAACAATCCTCCCAATCTTGAACTCTTTTAATTTTTGAAACAAATTCTTCTCATATCAAATTATGGAAAATTTTGGTGGTTGCCAGCCATCCAAAAAGTATCGTCACAGATAGTATACGATACCTTAATCAAGTGAGTTGGTGGATCAAAACACAGCAGAGTGAAAATAGTTTTGAGACCTACTCTGAAGTTTGACTACGTGAACAATAATAAATTTTTAGCACGAGAGTCCGGATCTCTCTTTGACAATGATGCAAAAACAAGATGAAAATCACTTTGACGTACAATGTGGGTTAAAATAATCTGAGAATATAGAGGGATTATTTTTCAAAAATGTCCTGGGGGACTACCCCCTTTTGAATGAAAAAGCTATGTAGCCTATATAGCCTTGAATTATTGTTAAAGAACCCATCCTTCTTCTCCTCTGGTGTACTATATAAAGCCTAACCCCCCCCCCCTTAAAATCCACCCCCAGATTGAACCTCTACTTTCACCACTGATCTCAGGCAATCTTAGTTTTGCAGTCTTATTATTCAAGTTTGACTATCTTAGTATTTTCTTATTTCATGTATCATTTTGAGTTCACAAATATGCAAATTAAAGGTGATCAATATAACAGTACCGCAGTCCTTTTAATTCCAAGCAATACGAGTTTTTTTGAGGATGAAACACCCATAGGTTTGAGACCTGTGCGAGGGTAATGAGTTGAATGATGGTGATGGATGAGTTTGACCTACAGCTTTAGGTGAGTTTCGAACCTCCGGTAATTGATTTTACAGCACGAGACCGGAGTAATTTTGCTGGCCAATCAATCGGTAACCTTTACAAAGAGAGCCAGAAGCTCGTAGCTTACCTTATCTGACTGAAAATATACCTTCTACGGCTCGCGGCTATCACTTCTTTAAAAAAAGAAGAGTTGTTATTTAATGCAGCAGTAGAAAAATAAGGCGAGAGTTTTACTATACGGTACTATTTTTGTATGGAGACGCCTCAACTGAAAAATTGCATTAACAGTTTTATTAGATAGCACACTTCACATAGTAGGCTATGGATAATTTGGACCTTAATTTTGGCAGCTCAGCTCAGGTGTGTTGATGTACTCTTTTCCAGTTTCCAGCACTAAGCTCTAGTGTAGTAACTTCGCGTCGGAATGTTGTTCTGTGCTGGTGTTTTATGTGGGGGGGGGGGGGGGGTGCATTCGAAGGAGGATGGATGAAAAATGGGATCTAGGAGAATAAGAAGGGGAATTGTAAGTGAGGGAAAAGGTGTTCATATGGTAATGACGGCTCAGCTGAGTGGATAGACGACGATGGAGCAAGCGATTGTGTATGCAGCAGTCGGAAAGCCGAGCTAGCCGAGCACTCAACTGCTTGCTTCTCTTCTCTAGTCGCGCCAAGGTCTCTCTTGTCGTTTGACATCTAAAAAGCAAGGGATTACGTTTACCAAGTCGACTGGAAACGCTGTTTCAATTATGGCAATGCAAAAACGATTCAGTTGGCACGTCTCTCCTCCGTTCAAGAATACTATCGCATGAAGTATTTTATTACTCCCCTACCCCTCCAATCGCCAACCAATCACCCCTGTCATAAGTTTCCTCATGACTGTATGACTCCAGCTCCAGCATCGAATAAACGATTCCACTAGAGTTGTTTATTCATGATATTTAAATATATATATATATCACGCAGTTACGTTCCCAATTCGATTTCAGTTGTTTGGTTATTCCAAGTGCGTTTCGTTCACTTATAACCTCATTTACATAGGCTAACTGTTTTCTCGGTATTCCATAAACAAACTGTTTGTATTCTCGATATTCGATAAACTAACACTCCATATTCAGTATTTCATAAACAGACTGTAGGTAGGTAATTCTTGATATTCGATAAACGAACTGGCTCGATATTAAATATTTCAGAAACAGGCTGAATTTTTGATATTCTGTAAACCTGACTGTATTTACGATATTCCATAAATAGATTCAATAGCAAAGAAAACTTGAAAGATAAATAATGGTGTCAGTTCTACTAGTTAGTGATTATTTTATTCTTTCTTAGTAGTGGCGAAGGTGATATTGTGGAAGGTTCAGACTCTCCAGATCTGAGTCTGATTGAGATTGATAATGGTGTAACAACCGAAACTAGTTTCTCTAAGTTTTAATAAATGTGGTTGTGACAATTTCGTCTTTTATTCATTATTTTATTCTACTAACCCATTGAATAAAATCATTCCTTTATTAGACTACTGCAGGTGATTTGATCAGTCAGTAAATTTAATAATGATGAACGTATGGCTTTCATTGGTCGGGAGACCCTCACGGGTAGCTCCAACTCGCCGTTTGAGCCATGTTATGGGGAACATTGTGAAACTTTTTTTTGGTGGGCTCCGAACCACCAGGTAAGTGATAATAAATCAGTCATTGAAAAGTATTCTTTCCCGAAGCTGTTGGGGGGGGGGGGGGGTATGGAGCTTGGAGTACTCACTGACGTAATCAACCAGAGAGTAGCCATCATACGTCATTCAATTCACGTCTTGTACCTTGTTCTCACCGAAAGAGGTCCCAAGCAAGGGGGGGGGTTGTTGTCATGACCCTCCTCAATAAGAACTGTGCTGTGGTAGGGGTAGAAAGCAGGACGGTATACCGCTTTTACTGCCCTGGAAGAAAGGACATTTGGAAGGAGACAATCTCGCTAAAAAATGTCAGATCTCAATAATTTGTTACCCCTTCTAAACTTGGACCATGTCAGCTGGGTCCGCCACATAGAATTCACATAGTGAACATTGTTGGAAACTGTCATATTCGTTCATGGTTCTTACACCTTCTTGTTGCTTGAGTCTGGTTCCAAATTCAATACATAAGTTGAGCTATAACTTGAGCTATTATTATAAGGCTAGTTTCACACATACCCAGCAGTCGGTTACTCGGCCGTAGGGACATTGTATCATCTCTTCTCACTTACCCGACTTTGAAATCGTATAACGTAATTAAGCCGGGTAAACGACACCGGTTTTGTGTGAAACAAGCCTATCTCGGCCAACTTGGTATATAACTCACTGTCAAGCAAAATATTTTGTCATGGTGTTATTTGAACAAAACTCGATTCTGTAAACACACAAATAGTGAACCATTGTTGAATCGAAAAGTCTGTCCAAATTTACCTACAACTGTCATAATCGCCTAGCGAAGCAGTTTTAACCGGTGTGTAGTGTACCATTATTTTTAGTAAAAGAAAAGAGAAACGATTGTCATGCAGTAACTTGTTTAGCAGTCTCCAGGCAGCGCTGGCGTAGCGCTTACTGCGACACCTGTCTCCCCCAACAGCAAAACACCCTGTCATTCTCAACAGAATAACAATGCGGAAGAAAGATGATACCGCCCTGCTAGCAACAAATTGAATCAGTCAACTGGGCCACTTTCAAAGCCCTATTGCTTTCTCTCTTATGCTCTCTCATTATCTCTCTCTCTCTCTCCAACCCCTCTCTTCATCCATCATTTCACCCTTCTCCCATCCACATAGACTGCCTCAGTGATCAACTAGATATCAACTGGAATAGGTATTATCTTTCACGCATCACCGCTCTCATAAGCAGGAGCGATAGTTATGTCAGCGGTTATTAGTTACACCATGTTTCAGTGCCAAGTGAAGTATTCATCATTGAATTAAATGCCATACAATAAAAATGAGATATTCAGTAAAATATTTATTTTAGTTTGTATAATTATTAGGCTAGATAGTGCTAATTTAAAAGTTGGCTAGATACTTTATTTGGAAAGATAGCTGGAAGCTCGGACCTTGTTTGATTTTGATTTCTTTTTTCGTTGTACGATTGACATTGTAAACATCATTAGAGAATTCACATAGTGAACATGGTTGGAAAATATATTACATAAATAGATAAAATTATGACAGAATAGGATAAATTAATAAGACTGGAAGTGTCCTAAACTGGGACACTATATCCATTTTCTAAAAAAAAAAATATTTTATCAACATCATGTTCTATTTGTATTCTCTTTAGTGAAGAGGTGTCCAATTTTCAGGTATACGGTGCCTATTCGTGGAGACATCAGCATAACGTGCATAAGTGAAAATACATAAATAAGTCTTCATGTCAAGCTTGAAAGCGTGATATATAGTGCCTAGCTGTCTAGAACCTACTTAGTTTTATGATTGAGGTGCACTTCACCCCCGGTGCTCCAGCTACAGTGGAAATTAATGCAACTTTCTGAATATGGAAATCGACCAATGACCTATATGAGAAATGTTGATTAGACTCCAGAGTAGTTAGTTGTTGACCACAATAAACAAACTATAAATCAACTTCATCATCACTTTGAATAATGATTTGAATTTGAAAACTAACACCCAACACTAATATTGTATTAGTCCATAAGCGTATCCAGAAATTTTTCAAGGGGGGTTCCGGGGTCCACTTATCAGAGTTGTAGTTGTCCTCTCACCATACAACACTCCTTGACTACCCCCCCCCCCCCCCCAACCGGCAATCAAATCCTATAACTTTTATTCACTTTGTAACTACAGCAAGTATCACAGCAGCCGTAGTTCACCAATTTTAATAACCCAATTCAATTTATCAATTAAGTATTATACTGTACTACTTATTACATATGCTAATGTTTTTTTTAAGATGTTAAAAAGTTGCAAAACCCAATTTGCAATTTCCAAACTCCATGTTTTTAAAAAGAAAACATATTTCTCGACACCCATCCCGTGTGAGATGAAAGGTGAAGACAACAATACATTGAAAGCATTCTATGAGTATGAAATGAAGAAACCAAGTACCCTGATGTGTATCTTATTGAGAGGGTACTAGAGAAGAAAGGTAACAAATTGTATGTGAAATAGTTGGGCTTTGATTCGAAATACAATTCATGGAATGATAATAATAGTGTTGTCTGAAAAAATAATTATATTGTCTCAGTATTGAAAAATGAAGTTGAAACAGCACAGATCAAAACTACCACTGATCAACTTTGTTAAGTATTTAAATGAGAAGAACAGAACGCAACAAATGAGACACAGTGAACTTTTGAATTGTGTGTGGACCATCCAATGTTGGAAAACCCAATACCGTTTTTAATTTATTATTTGCAGAAAATGGTGTTAAATCTTTACATTTATATGTACTTACCAAATCTCACCAGCACGACTAGTATGAACTTCTCAAAGAAATTATGAGTCAAGTCCCTGAGATTGGATTCAGTTTGTTTCAACATAATGAAGAAATCCCACACCCTGATTGATTTATGAACAATCACAACTACTGTTTGAGAATGAAGTCGATGTTTCTTTAATTATTAATGTTTTAGCTGTTTTTGCGTGAAAGTAATGGATTATACGCGAATATTCTCTTTTTTCAGCCAAAACAAACTTAAAACGAGAAATCAAATATCGAATTGAAAAATTAAAAACTAATATTAAATGCACGATTGCATTGTACCAGGACCGAGAACGAAATTATTAATTTTACTTCAACACCGACCGTGATCCACGCAGAAACTGAGCTTCTGGACAGTTGAAAAGCTCAAACGGAAGTCTATAAAATCATTTTGTTATTTTATCATGGAAAAAGAATTCACAATAGGTTTTTTCTAGACTAATGACTTCTCCCAGTTTTGTTATGAAATTCTAACCCACTGTTTCTCGATAATGTACCGTACATTAAAGTTCTCTCCTCTATCGTATAAAGATAGACTAAACATGCTACAATAATGGCTACAATAACAGCCGCCATGCTCAGTTCTCAACACTCCAATATTGTAATATTAATTCCGTCTAGATTACATTTTTTTCTCTAGAATTATTATCACTGGTATAGAATTATTCTAAAGAACCTTTCCTATAGAAAAAAGCATTCTATCTAGCGCTAGTCATCTCAAATGGGGGGGGGGGGGGGTCCGGACCCGGGGACCCCCCTTGAATACGCCCCTGTATTAGTCTATTATGTAGTTAGTGATTTTCAGTTGTTGAACAGTAGCTATTTTTGTTTAAAAATAGTTTTCTTCATTTCCTTTGTAGAAACAGTTATAAAAAGCTATACCTACCCGTTTTTGGAAAAAAATTATTTTCAATTATCGAAATGAGGTCTGGTCGCAATATAATTGGTTTGATCCGGATAATTGAAGTTGATAGCCTTGTTTTGTAGATGTGAAGATCAATAATCACTTCTACCAATATCAGTTAATAATTGATGGAATTGATTTTGATGTGTATAGCAGACCTTACATGATTAAAGTACTGTATAAGCAATGTCAATCTAATGCGTTTTACTAACTCCATCAGCGCTTTCAGAGCCTTGCTGACAGAACTACTTCATCGTGTTGAAATTCCATCAGCTGAGATAGTATAGGTATGGAATAGTACAGCTGACATAGTATATTACTTCTGAATTAATATTCTTGAATTGAAAAGAAATGGTCATTGTTTTTCAAAGTGAAATTCTTTGTGAAGAAAGCTTTTTGACCATGATGCTGAACCTCATATCTGCACTTTGCTTGGAGGTTATATAAGGAATTGGCTGGTGAGTTAGTCTAGTGTGACCAGCCAGGGATTTGTCAAGAAAAGAGGCCACCGTGATATTGGACGAAGTTTGATCGTCAGCGAGTGCCAATTGGCTGTGCCGATGCCAAGCAATCACTAGACTCAGTCGAGGAAAATCACTAAAGCGACGCGAGATTCGCCGTCTAGACGCTACAGTATTGGCAGAGTTTTCCTCGCAATGGCGAATGGCGACGCTTGGTCGGCGTCTAAAACTATGCCTTTGGCCAGGTTAAGAGTCAGCATCAGAGGTCGTCTGGGGTTGGTTCTTATCCGAAGCTCAGGGCTACGAGAGACACATAAATCTAAAAGTTGCCCCCAAGGATATCTCTGTGGAGCAAAGGAATAAAGTTGGACTATTCCTTAGTGGAGGCGATTTAAAAAGTGTCTTCCCTTTTTCTGCAAAACCGTATCCGATCTGAAATATAATCCGTTCGAGAAAAATCCCATAAATCTTCAGCCAGAACGTTTTGGGATGGGCATTTATGTCGTCGGCGGAAAACTCCTCTCTTATTACTTACTATCTATAGCTTCAACTCATTCTTTTTTCTTCATTCTTCTTTCCTATTTATTTTCACTTCCTTCATGCAATTTGCAATGTAGCAAACCGAAGAGTGACTCGACAAAATAAATATAAATTTTTTTCTTTATCTACTCCACAATTATTATAAATGAACTCAATTGTAAGTCATTTATTAAAAATGATTGATACAACAAGATAATGTATTAATGTATCAATAGCATTAATTCAGTTCCAGAATGTTTATCAATATTAAACTTATCAATTGTTATTTGTTGAATGATGAATGATAAAAAAGTAAATGCGTATGACTTTTATTGGTGGGGAGACCCCTACGGCTGGGTAGCCCCGCCTCGCCGCTTGAGCCATGTTATTGGAAACATGGTAGACCTTTAATTTTAACTGAGTTCCGAACCACCGTGAAGTGATTTTACAGCAGAGAACTAAGTCTTTTTTGCTGGCCAATCCAATCGGTCAGCTTATAGGCCTAGGAGAGCGTTGCTTATCTAATCTGAACAGAGACCTGCTACGGCTCACGGCTATCACTTCGGTAATAATTAGTTCAACATCAGTTCATCGACTAGTTTCGGTGAATAAATTCGATAAATACAATTCAATGTAACCCTTGAGCTGTTCCACAACATTTAAAATATTAAAACATTAGTTTTGCTATTACAGAATTTTGCGCGTTACAAATAAATTCAGCTTATATTCAGATTAATAATGAAATACTGTTCTGTAATTCAATCTTTAATTTTTCAATCACATTGCTTTAGTCTAAATAATTAATCGTGTATTCCACATTGTAAATGGTGAAGTAAATGATGGTAACCTGAATTGTTTCAAGATGCATCTATCTAGAGAAAGCTGGACGAAAACGTATGATGAAAATGATCCAAGCATTAAGTATTCAAATTTTATAGAGGCGTTAGGTTATCATTATAATGTTTGTTGCCCAGTAAAAAAAGTTACAATAAATGGAGCCACTACAAAGAATAAGTGGATAACAGAGGATCTGTTGCAACTGCGGGATGATGTAAGAAATGCCTTCAAATTGTTCTCACACAGAAGAGATACAACAAAAGAAAGAGAATACATGGACTTGAAAAAATATTACATGAATGAAGTTAAGAAGGCTAAGAGTAAGTTTGTTGCAGATACTTTGAGAGATTCAAACAATTTAAACCAATCGGTGTGGAAGGTCATAAACGAGGAAAAGGGTGGGTCAAAAAAGAATAGGGAGAGCAGATACATCAATGAAATAATAACAGAGGAGGGTACTGTTTTAAAGGAGGGAAATGATGTATGTAATCATTTGAATGAGTTTTTTCAAGAGGTTGGTTCGAAAACTAAAGATTCACAGTTGAAAAATGAAGATAGCTCATGTTCCAAATTGAATAACGACACAAGTTCTATTGAAAAAATGGTTGCTGCTCCTTTCACTGAAATGGAAATTGATCAAATAATAGATAGTCTGAATAGTAAAAGATCAACAGGTCTTGATGGAATCTCCACAGTTGTTATAAAGTACTGCAAGGAATATTTAATTGCTCCCCTAACAATTTTAGTGAATGCATCTTTAGAGCAGGGTGTATTTCCCCAGGAATTGAAGGAGTCTAAAATAGTACCCATACACAAGGGTGGCGAAGAAAACTTGGCAAATAATTTCAGACCAATCACTGTTGGAAATGCCTTAAGCAAAGTGTATGAGAAAGGAATGTTGATACGTTTTGTTGACCATCTTCTTCGGAATGGAATATTATCAAAGGAGCAACATGAGTTCCAAAAAGAGAAATCAACCAAGTCAGCTATTACGTCTCTGGTTGAGGACATAATAGATATGATGGATATGGGTGAAAAGGCAGTGGGAGTTTTCCTGGATTTAAGCAAAGCATTCGATTGTGTAGATCATTCAATCTTGTTGGGAAAGTTGGAATTTGTAGGAATAAGGGATGCTGAGCTTGAATGGTTTAGATCTTATCTTGTAGGTAGAACGCAATGTGTCGAGATAACAAGAGAGGAAAATGGGAAAATAATTAACTATAGATCAAATAAAGTTCTAGTCAAGACAGGGGTACCACAGGGTTCTATCCTTGGGCCAGTATTATTTCTGTTATATGTAAACGATTTACCACATGTAATATCAAGTGGTAAGGTATTAATGTATGCTGACGACACATCCTACATTTGTAGTGCACAAGATGAGGATCTTTTAGAAATAGACTCTTTCATAAATATACATTCCATAGCTCAGTTCCTTAACCAACTCAAACTTAAAATAAACGAATCAAAAACACAGTGTTTACAGTTTAAACATAGAAATAACTACAGAGAGACAAGAAATATAAATGTTCAAATCAATTATATTAATGTTGAGCAACCAACTTTTGTTAAATTTCTAGGGGTTTTACTAGACCAGAACTTGTCCTGGGATTACTATATTGATCAGTTGCGTAATAGAATTTCCTCGGGGGTTTTTTCGCTCAGGCAGATTGTTAGATTGAATGATATTAAACTGACAATGGCAGTCTATCATTCACTTATAATGTCTCATGTTCGTTATGCTATTTTGGTGTGGGGTGGTTCCTGTCAGAATCTGGAAAGAGTTTTCAAGTTGCAAAAAAAAGCCGTGAGGGCAATACAAGGTATTAAGCCACTTGAATCTTGCAGAAGCTATTTTAAAGACATGGGCATTCTCACTGTTCCCTCTCTGTACATTTTTGAGGTGATAATGTTTTCTAAAAATGAAGTCTTGACAAGAAACTGTGATACCCATAATTACAATACTAGAAATAGAAAAAATTATACTTCTTTATACCATAGGACGGCTCTATTTGAGAGGAAACCAACGTACATGGGACTTAAATTCAGCAGTAGGCTGCCATTTAAAAAAATGTGACGATTTAGTGATTTTCAAGAAGGAATTGAAAACTTTTCTAATAAATAGAGTTGATTACACCACTCAAGAGTATTTGAACGAGGAAGGGTCGAGTTGAGAGTGGGTTTTACTTAAGTGTTTTAATGTAAGTTTTATGCTAATTGTGATTTTTATATTTTTGACAATTCCTATACTCTGTACAGAGTTTCCAGGAAGATAGAACAAACAAACATTAAAAATAAATACAGACTTTCACCCACATAAAATGAATTAATTCAATCATTGAGTTTACAATCACAATAATATGTAATTGAATACTAAATAAATCAGCATTTCCATTACGTTTGAAAACAACAGTATTGGATCAAGTCCAGTTTATTGCCATAAGTAAACATTAGTGATGATGTATAATGAGATTGGCTGAAGCTGCGGATCACTATGGTATCCCGTTTTCATACTACACTTGGACTGAAGAGAAAGATAATGTTGGGAACATTAATACTTCAATCATGGAATACTCAATTTACCAGAAATTTTTAATTTTTGAAAGAATAAAAAATGTAATCCATAAAAAATGTTCTTTTTATTCTCTTAGATGCTGTGTCAGAGAAGATTGAAGAAAAGTGGACTTGACTGTAGCCTATTGACATGCAATGGACATTCCTGTTTGATAGCAAGTTCACCTGTTTATTCCATCATCTCTTCAAAATTGACACTGCTACTTTTGAGTTTGATTCCCGTTCAGCCTTGAATGTTTTTTGTAAACTTTCACCTCATTCTGAAGCCTCAGACTCATGTTGGCATCACCAACAAAAAATTCAGTACTATGGTAACCGTCATTAACCCTTCTGTCAGTACATTACCAACAAAAAAACATTAATTTCTGTAGTAATTGAAATTAACCCTGTCAATAACAACCTCTTCTATCAGCAATTAGTCACGCTCTGAACAATTTTAAACAAGACAATTTCCTTGTTATATATATATGGAGAGGAAATACTTGTCTACCAGTAGATGTATTTATATAAAGGAAGCACTCGTCGCATCGGAAATTGCCCGACATGTGGGGTAATCGATACTCTTTATATGCGTACCTGCAAACCAGTAATGTGATTCGACATCACCCGACTACAGCTGCATTAAAGCGAGAATTCCCAGTGGGAGTTTCTGTAGCTGATGGATGGATGGTCGAGTCCTGGGTAGATGAAATAGCCCACAATCATAGTGCCTTGAATTATCGACAGGATATCGTCGTTTATTATGCAGCTGTCCTGCCGAATTATTAAGTGCGGCTGAATTTTGTAAATCACCGTGGGCCCAGTGTTCAACATGATTGCTTTTCACAACAAAATCGAATTATGACAATCGATGAAATAAGCTGTGTGATACGTAGGCCTCATTTCAATGTCCATTCAGTTGTTCAAATGTGACTGAAGTTGTCAGTCATATTTTAGCTCGTAGCTGTTTCTTGTACAGCTACACAATTTATATGTGAAGTTTTTAAGTCTATTTTTGATTCATTAATATGTTTATAAACAGTGGCGTAGCAACGGTGTGGCGGAGGGTGCGGACCGCCCCGGGTGACAGACCAAGGGGGGGTGACAAAAAGCAGATCCAATAAGGCGTTAAAAGGTGTAGCAATTTTTTAATAGATATTTTTTCGGTAATTATTGAGTATCCAAACTTTTCGATTTTTCCAACAATTTTTTTTTGTGACATCTACACACCCCATGAAGCAATAATCCGTTGAAATTTTTTGGGGGTCGCGTCTTTTTCACCCAAAAATTTAAATTTTCGAAAAAATTTTTTTTGATGAAAATTTTATTTTTCATTTAAAAAATTCATAAATTGCAAACATATTATGAACTCCAAACAATAAAACGATATAAATCAAATTAATAATCACATATCTGAAGAAAACTAAGCTTACTAACCTTTCAATACATCGGGGGATACAACTCCGCAAATGACAACCAGTCAACCACTGTTGTTGTCGAAATTCCCAGCTCTTCACAAATAAATGTTTGTCGGGGTGGCTTTAGGTGCAAAAGTATTGACACCAAATAGAAATATTTTCTATTGGGAGTCTACAATTGTCCAAGAACGAGCCCACCCTTGCCGAGCCAGTAAACCCACAAACCGCAGCCGCCTTCTTCCCACGTCGAATTTTTTTTTGACAGCGAAATTTAAGATTTGACTTATTGACAACTAATTCCGCACCACACTTCAAACACACTGTAATCTCTTTAAACATACCATGCCTGAATAAAAATTCGATCACCTCCTTTTCGCTAAGGCGTACAGATTCTAAAAATTTGAGGCTGCACTCTGTATCACACATTTCACGTAATGAATAAATTAAAACAATCAGCTCTTGCCGAAAATATTTTCTATGTGATCTAACAATAATTGTCGGTCTGACCAAACACTAAATTATAGCATTTCAAAGAAAACATATGTTTTCAAACTATTATATTTTTAGATTGATTGGTTACTTGACCGACCTTTCCAGATCTACCAGTTGACCGACCAAAGAAAACTAGATGATTCCACCTAACCAAACCTAACCTAACCTTGCCTAGTCTGGCAGTGTTACAGTGTGATGGAAGTATTCATACGCGGAAGAAAAATAGTTCCATCAGAAAACTCTAATTTAAATGCCAAATAAGCGTTGCCCCTGCAAAATATCAGTGTATTATTACTTACTAGTGTGTTTTGAGTGTGTGGGGAAAAAATTGTTGAAAAATTCGAAAAGTTCGGATACTCAATAAATACCATTTTTTCTAATAAATAGTAGAGAAAAAATCATTCTAGATTGGGGTGTCATGACAGACGACTGAGTAGTAGAGGGAGTAGTTTAGTCCTACGCGTGATCGTGCAGGAGGAGTGAGTGTCGAAATGCGTTACACAGAAATTACTTATCACCTAAATTTATTTTCGTTATTTGAAGAAATTTGTTGTGTTCTACTAACCATTCACCCTCAGAGAATCAATGGTTGACAAGTTGAAATACCGCCACGAGTGCCAAAAGTTCTTGCTACGCCACTGTCTCAGTACCACCTGATTTTATCTTTTTTTTATCATAGATGTTTGTGTTGAAATTCATGACGCACTCACCTAGAGCTAATTTGTTTATTATTGATTTCTCATCATCTTTAATTTTAGGTTATGTTATTAATTTCGTATTGACTACAGGCACTGGTCACTTGATCATGTTTTATCATTGTATATCAGCTGTTGTCCTTACTGCTGTTCATGTTTTATTATTGCATTCAATTTCTTGTAGTATTTCATTATTATTGTTTCTAATTATTGTCAATTGTTATTTCTTATTGAATTTTGATTGCTAGTTGTTTATCGAAATTTATAGCACAATTCAACCTTTCCAGTTTTGTATTTTTAACCGACTTCCAAAAATAACAAGGTTACTATATTCGACCTGTTTTTTTTATGTTTGTACATCAATCATTCGAACAATATTGAACCGATTTCGATGAATTTTTTTTTAAATAAAAGAGCATCGCTCAGCGGTGGTCCCATCCAAGTTTCGCAAGGATCGGCCCAATACTTAGCCCAATATTAAACAAAAAACAAAAAGGAGCATTCTTCGATGTCTTCATTTCAATCAAGTTTGAATAGGATAGTTCCACACATAACCGCCTATCGGATAACCGGTGTCGTTTACCAGGCTGATCATTGTATCATATGGAGCGCTTCACATCTAGACGGTTTTCGAAATCATATGATGCAATGCAATTATGCCGGGTAAACGACATCGGTTACCCAAAGCTGGTTAAGTGTGAAACAAGCATGTAATGTCCCGTTTTGACCAATCACGTGAACTTAATTTGAATCAAGAATAAGAAGAATATAATATTTCTATCCATATGTTCATATGAAAATTGTAAATAATTCAGTTGATGTTATTGAGTCATAGGAATAAGGTTATTTAGTTTCAATCATAAGTTGGAGAATTTGGAAAAACAACCGATCTCAGAAATATTTTTAGTTTCGCTGCTGTGATGGATTAAGAATATTTATTCGCTATTAAATACATGTGTGTACAATAGGCTATTTTGAGGTTATGTTTAATGATCCTTTTGTACTAGCTCAAAGTTTTTGTTTTTCACATTAAAAAAATATATATGACTAATATCACGAAAAACATCGTACATAACACGTCCTGGAAGATATTTATCATACTCGTATGATAATATCGCACTCAACTTCATCTCCTGCGTTAACTTGTCATATTTTCAGTAAACACAATTTTCCACACTTGTAACGTAATAAATATAGGCCTACTATTTCAGTGTAGGTATATTCTGAAATGGACCACATCAAAATGAATCAAAAGCCATTTCACTTTTAAGAAGCCTTTCGCTATTATAATTTTCCTAAATACAATATTCCACATTAAATAAAACGTTGTAGAATTTTCCTTAGTTTATCTTTTCTTATAAGTGGATTTTTAGTTACTTAAGTTTGGATGTTATAAATTAATTATTGGCTTGCTAATTTGATAAATATTTCATAATGTAGGCAAGTATTTACTTTAAACTAAAAAAAATTTAAATTTCATACAAGTAATCTTTTGAAGTCGGCGCCAAATTTCCGATAAACTTCTAAAAAAAAAAAAACAGAATTAAGCTTGATTCACACATATAGGACTGTGCGCCGACCGTGTCGTTTTGGATGGATTTGCCAAAGCAGTCTATCCATTTAAAATACACGGCGACAGTCTCAAGTGATTCACACATATAGGACTGTGCACCAATGCGCATACTGCATCGTGGCCGAGCTCTTTCAGAGTGATCTATCAAGGTCACAGGCGACAAAGCCGGCGCACGGCCTGTGCACAGTCCTACATGTGTGAATCAACGTAGGGCGACGATAGGGCGACCAGCGCTAGCCAAGTGAAGCTTCCGGTGTTTCCGTAGAGCCTCGGGCATTTTCGTTGAAGAGAAAAGTTCCTAAATTTTCCAAATCCAACATCCTTTTCATTCTTTTTATCTGAAATCCTGTAGTTATTGTTTGTACTTCAGATTGTAAATTAAATTGAAAACATTCTGTTCTTTGAATAAAAACATTTAAAAATGAATGAAAATATATATTTTTTTTTTGTGGATGAAGCCCACATAGGTCTGAGACCTGTGCGTGGGTAATGAGTTGGATGATGGTGATTGATGAGTTGGACCTACAGTTTTAGGTGGGCTCCGAACCACCGGGAAGTGATTTTACAGCAGAGAACAGTGTCTTTTTCGCTGGCCAAAAAACTTACAAACTCTCATTCTATGCATGTCTTGCATTACCTACTCAGACATGTTATAGATTACAACCTCAAGTGTAGAGGCCAAGCAATGTGCATGCACTTTGAATGCATATCATATAATTTTTTTGAATTATGTTTCATTCATTTTTAAAAATATTTCTTGTTTTTGAATTTTTATTTCTTCCTTTCTTTCTCTTGCAAAACAATTAATGCTGAATCCATCTCTGAGACTGGAGTAAAATTCCACTGAAATTGCGTCATTGCAGAACAAAACGGTCGCAGCACAGTCGGCGCACAGTCCTATATGTGTGAATCAACCTTTACTCTGTGATGTTTTCCATGACGAAATAATTGAACAATCTAATATCAAAACTGACACTGTATTTCAGTAAAAGTGAGTGTAAATCACATTTTATTCAATTGAAATACAGTGTTAGTTTTGATATTAGATAGAATTTCTTATCAATTACTGTATTTCAGTAAAAGTGAGTGTAAATCACATATTTAATTGAAATACAGTGTTAGTTTTGATATTAGATAGAATTTCTTATCAATTACTGTATTTCAGTAAAAGTGAGTATAAATCACATATTCAATTGAAATACAGTGTTAGTTTTGATATTAGATAGAATTTGTTATCAATCACTTCCTGGTGGTTCGGAACCCACCTAAAACTGTAGGTCCAACTCATCAATCTCCATCATCCAATTCATTACCCGCGCAAAGGTCTCAGACCTATGTGGGCTTCATCCTCCAAAAAAATACAGTGTTAGTTTTGATATTAGATAGAATTTCTTATCAACTTCATAAAATATTTGGCGCCGACTTCAAAAGATTACTTGTATGAAATTTAAAATTTTCTCAGTTTAAAGTAAATACTTTATTTCAAACTTTTTAGTACGTGAGTATTTTATCATTTCACTGAAGTCGGTTTCTTTTTTTGTTTTAAAATATGTTTTATTAGGTTGCTATCTTTCTTTTCCGTTTCCAGTCTGACCATGCTCAAGATGACTTGTTGTGATCTTGCGAACTCAAAATGTTCATCTTGTTTTTACCAAATTTTCGTTTCTTCATCCACTGACAAATGTGTTAAAATCTTCTAAAATGTGAATTGTGAGCCTACGGATTACGTTTTCGTGCAATGTCTACTTACAAAACTTTCTCATCTTCTCTTCTTAAAAATGCGATCTTATGAACTCAAAATGTTCATCTTGATTTTACTGAATTTTCGTTTCTTCATCCGCTGACAAATGTTTTCGAATCTTCTAAAATATGGATTGTGCATGAATCTAAATTACGGTTTCGTGCAATATCTACTTTATATGAATCTTTTCTCATCATGTCTTCCTAAATACGCCTCACGCCTCGTTGTGCAATTGTCTACGTAGTAATCATGCTTGTACTAATATATTTCATCCTCATCACAAATTTAATCACGATCTTACCCAAGCCTTCAAACTATATCAATGATTATTTGGAACATTTATTTTATGGCATTCTATTTACTTGGACACTATCTTCCTCCTTCAACCTTGATGAACTGAATTTAGAAAGTGAACATCTTCACCACATTAACTCAAGTTTTCGGACTGTCCACAAGTATCTCTTATCAATCTATGCATCCTGATGCGTTGTGTGATCCATGTAATGCTGCTGCGTCCTGCCGTGTCAAACCTTTTGTGGACTCTTGCTGCATCCTATCCTGTATCAAATCCATCATGAGTTGCTGCTTGCTGCTGTTGTGTTATTTCTCTTGGCAGCTCACGAAACGCTTTTGAGTTGAGTACTTATTTTTTATTATGAATTGTTCATTAATTGTTAAGTTAAATTTCAAAGAAATTCTAATATCGGCCACTGCGCCCTCTCAATGGTAGTATCGGCCACTGCGCCCTCTAATGGTAGTATTTATTATTAGTACTAATTTTCATGTGTTTCAACTTTGTCTTAATATCAGCCACTGCGCCCTCTCAATGATAGTATCTATTATAGGTACTAATTTTCAATGGTTGGCCACTGTGCCAAATTTGTTTCAACTTTGTCTTAATATCGGCCACTGCGCCCGCTAATGGTAGTATTTATTATAAGTACTAATTTTCATGTAATCTTCAATTATTGGCTACAGTGCCTATTTGATTTTCAGTTTTGATTTATTATTGTATTAATAATCTTTCTTGGATAGTATTTGTCAAATATTCATTCATATTCATCTTTTATTACATGCCATACATTGTAACTAGTACAATTTAAACATTAGTCATACAATTCATGTATAAAAGAATACAAGTAATCGCAAGAATAAATTAACAGTTATACATGGAGGAATTTCATACATGTAAGTCAAAAATTAAATTAAATTCAAGTAATCCTTTTCAGGAGGTATTCATGTACTTCATAAAAACTTTCATTAATCAGCCATTTTCTCAGATCCCTCTTGAAACGCACAAAACTTTCTATCTCTTTCAGCTCCACAGGAAGGGCATTGAATATTTTCTTGGCCATATAGCTTGGACTTGACTCATAAAATGTTGTCCTATGAGCATCAAGTCTAGCATTATCTCTCCCTCTTGTTCCATACATATGGATATCTCTACCCTTGATCCAGGTGTTTTTGGATTGAAATGCCAGGCAAGCAGTACGATAAATAAAAAGACATGGCACTGACAGAATATTTGCCATCCTGAATAGCTCTCTACATGGGTACCTTCGAAGCTTTCTATATATGATTCTTATTGCCCTTTTCTGAACTCTGAAAACTCGAAGAGATTGCGGGGAAGCTCCCCAAACAACAATGCCATAATAAAGCAATGGTTCAAAATACCCATAGTATGCTGTGAGAAGAATCTTTTCATTTGCCATTCTTGTAAGTTGGGAGATTACGTGCACTGCTGAATTCAACTTCTTCACCAAAATGTATTATTCTCCTCAATGATTGGCCAGTGTGCTATTAATTTGTGGTTTTAATTTTGATTTATTATTGGCCATAGTGCCTCCTCTCAATATCATTTGGTATACAACATTGTTTAATTGGTTAGACACACTATTTATCATTCAATTTGTTTTAAATTTCATTTTACTTGTCATATTATTGGTTCTATGCCTATCGTACTAATTGATTGAATTTTGATTAATAAACCTACTATTGCTTTCACATGGTCTAATTCGTTTTTATTCCTAGGTTTACTTGACTTATTATTCATCTATTCTTACCATTTGCAATCTTGCACTTGGTCTTCAAGTTGCTCATGCATTCTAACACTAGAATACATGCGCTGGTCCTCCGCTATCATTGGAAACTTTAATGTGTTGTTATTCAATCTTAATTATTCCACTGCTCTTTTCCTGGCAACAACATCATTTGAATAACTGCACTATGGCTTCTTTTCTTTCAACCATTTTCACATGTTTTCCATTCCTTTCTGACTCATTGGTTAGCTCCTCCCATTCTTGAAAGTGGGTGTGACATGTCTCAGTAAACAGTCAATGGCAGCACTGCATCGAAGTTCAGCCTTCTAGAGGCCGCCATTTTGTTAATCAGAAACATCTATTTTGTTGGCCAATAGTAGGTTATGGAATATTTTGCTACTTCTAAATCTAAATTTTAGTTTGAGTTTAAAATTGTTATAACAATACTGCCTTTATTTATCTAGTACCTATATTTATCTCAGTGCCTTGTTTTATCTATTTTTTATCGTAGCTGATCAAATAACTGCACTATGGCTTCTTTTCTTTCAACTATTTCCTCATGTTTTCCATTTTTGCTCTCTTTTGACTCTCATTGGTTAACTCCTTCCATTGTTAAAAGTGGGTGTGACATGTCTCAGTAAACATCCAATGGTAGCGCTCCATCATAATTCAGCCTTTTAGAGGCCGGCATTTTGTTAATCAGAAACATCTGTTTGGTTGGCCAATAGCAGGTTATGGAATGAATATATTGCTACTTGTAAATTTAAATATTAGTTTGCTTGAGTTTAATATTGTTATCACTGTTGAATCTAGTACATGTATTTATTTCAGTTTATAAAAGTTTATAGGTCAGTGTTTTGGTCATAGAAGTAAAAGAGATTTCTTTCTGAATCTATGGTTGTGGTACAGTTATAGGAACAGTTATAAAAAGAGCTTTCAGGGTGTATAACTTCTAATCTTGAAATAAATTTCGAAATGAATATTCTAGTATTCAAAAGAATGGGTAACGTACAAAAAAAGGGTAATTGTACTTGAAAGTAAAATTTCTAGTGGAAATTAAATAGAATTTCTATTTGGACATATCATAAAATTTGGATTTTTCAGTTAGAAAATTTGTGAATGAAGCAGTTGTGGGCATTATCCTATTGCGTGTTTCCTTAATTATTGTGTTTTTGAAATAAATAGATACACTTGCCTACCCTTCTTAAACGGTTTGTCAGCCCTTTTCCAAAATATTAAAATCTTCAATGTATATTCTATCAATTTAATAGTGAATATTTCTTGAATTATCGTATCATTGATACATGAATTCTAGTGTAAATGTATCACAGCTCTTATAAAATAAACAAATAACTATGCTTTGTTGTTTCAAACCTTGTAGGATAGTTATCATATTATTTTATTCTTCAATGATTTATTATTTTTATGTGTGTGTGACAGACACCCTAGAGTATGGTTTGCTCTGGTGGGTTAGTTGGCAAAGAGATGATTCTCAGCTCATAACTACTACCATATTATACATCAATAAGGCATTTCATTACTAAAGACGTTGGCAGTTTTAAATTTGATTTAGAGTTTTCATTGCTTGCCGATCAACGCGATAAAATGCTTCAGATATATATTAAACTAAAAAAATGATTTACCACTTGTATATTCCTAATTATTTTGATAGAATATTGAATCGATTATTTATCACGATAAACGCAATTTTATAAAAAAGGGTTGGTTTACCGACATCATTTAAAAGAATTTTCCTCGGTTCTCCGTGGAAGCGAATACATCAGTTATAATCTCCCTTACATATGGAGAATGCATTAGCTTTAGTGAGGATTAGAAGATGTGGTAAAAAGTGGCTGAGGCTGAAGCAGTGCATTAATGTATTGGTCCAAAAATACTTCTAAGTACTAACAGACATTCACAAAACTCTCCGGGGAAGACCGTAAAGCTCAATTGAATGAAGATGAAAAGACTAGTTTCATAATTTTTTGAGAATTTTACGTCGTTTTATAATGTTTTGAGTATTTCTTGTCGAACAAGAATTTTCGATTTGATTCCATTGCCTTTTGAGGTGTCATGGCTTTTGTTTTCCAAACTATGATTAGAAACTTCAAAGAAAATTAGAGTTATTTTGTTATGTTTTATATCATGACTATTATTCATAGAACCCAAAAAAAAACTTGAACTGTTTTCCAGGTGAATTTGGTGCTCTTTACTGAGTTATTAGCTCCAAGAAATTATTTTCTGCTGACAAAATATATTAAATTATTACATAAAACCCCCATGGAACCCCAAAATGTAACATAGAAAAATTATTTTTATGTATGTTGAGGTGTTAAAATTGTGTCGAAACTTTCCCTATGCTGTAGTTTACTTGTTACTTAATCTAAAAATTTCAACCCAATCCACTCTGCTTTTGAAATGCTTGAGGAAACAGGAAACATCAACTCTCTCTATTCAGCATTAAAAAACCTCATATTAGTTGAACAAACTTCTATTAGCTATATTTTATGGTAATAAGGTTTTAAAAGTTAAATGAAACAACGACCAATTAATTAATTTATTTATTTAAGTTTCATTAAATAATAATGCTATGTTATATCCCTTTCAACTAAACCTAAAAACGTTTCTGTGCTTTCAGGTAAGGCGATCTATCATTACAACCGTTAGCGGTCATGTGAGTCTTATGCTGAGCGTTTTATGTGAGTTTAAAATAATTCATTATTGCCTTATCATTGAGAAAATGTGCAAAATTATGTTGTGAATGGTGAATGATTTATTATTTGTTTCCAATGTTCTACATTATTTAAGAGACACAAGAATATCTCGAATTGAACAAACAAAAATTTTTATTAAAGGCGAAGACCTTCCTTTTAAATCCATGAGTATTTACAGTGTGTAGAAGTCTAGGTAGATCAGGATACAGTAGATGTATAGTGATGCATCAGTGATTGGAATTATGTGCACTCAGGTTTTCTCTAGGATGGGTGGTCGGGCAGGTAAATACAGTACTTTATTATCAGTGGTTCGGAATCCGGAATCCACGGCAAAATAGAGCTAGTAAGGGACTCCACGACTCTACCAATATTGCCTGTAGCTTTGACCTATCTACTGATGAATTGATATACTCTATTGAATCATAAATATATTTTTTGGTTTGAAGGATTGACAAAAGGTTTGTTGATCAATTTGCAAACTAGTTTTGTTAATTACATATATTTTAGTTTCTACTAAATCTCGTACTGTAAAATTGTAATTGTAATTTGTCATGGAAGCAATAATGTTGTTGATACATTCGTAATCTTCCCTACACCCTCAAATCTTTTATTTTTGCTGTCGCAAAACTTGAAAAACTTGATTTTCTGTAGCGACACCCATCTAACAATGCAATGCTATGTACCACTCTTCTGTATTGATTTTTGAATGTGCGGCGCCTAGCTGTCCGTGCTGGCTAATACAACTCTATATTATTCGTTTAGTATATACGATAAGAGGGAGAGAGTCATTTCATATTATTCACTGTGACTTTTTACACGCCCATCTTTTTAGTGCCCGCTCTTTTCCTTGAAAGCAAAAATATACTCCTCAACTTTTGCTTGTGAAAGGATTTTATGACTGCTTCTGCCTTTTCCGTTCCTGGCTTTCATAGAAAATTTTCCTCAAGAGGTTTTCATAAAAAAGTTGGAGTTGGGTTGAAAATTCACAATTTTCATAATATTATTACCAAGTTTCCATTCTACTATCATTGCTTATGAAAGTCTACAAATTTTGTTTGTTCTTCTTTGTTTATTCTAATGCTAGTGGGATGCCTACCACGACCTTGTAAGATTTAGTTTTGTCTTATCTTGCATAAATATGTAAGTATAATATGCGAATATATAGTAATAATAATAACAACAACAGTAGAATAAATAAGTTGAGAAGAGCACAGTATGCCACAAAGAACACTTACAACAAGAAATCACTATCAATAGCCACAAAATTGAAACATTACAAGACAGTTACTCAACCGTTAATAACTTACGCAAGTGAAACCATCTTTAAAACTACTAATACCATCGCAATAGACAAATTACTAAAAACTGAAAGAAGAATCATCAGAACCTGTATCAACCTGTAAAACTATCAAGAAAATGGACACCGGAGATTAGCTTCCAACGAAACTGTATACAAAGAAATTGAACCTGTAACAAGTACAATGAAGAAAAAGCGAATATCTTTCTTCGGTCACTTGATTAGAGCTTCTGAGGACAGACTAAGCAGAAGAATTATTGAAAAGCTGTGGAAAAGTAGAACATATATAAAATGGATTGAAGAACTCAGGATTAAGGAGGATATGAGAGAGTTGCGCATAACATTCGAGGATTTGAAAGACAAGTCAGACAACATCAGAATCCTGAAGGACAAACAGACCAGACTGCAGATCAAAGTCGGACATAGGATGGGAAGAGTGATTTCGGACGAGGAAAGGAAATTGATTTCTGAGCGGATGAAGAGATATTTGGCTGAGAGAAGACAGAGGAAAGCCGGAAGATATTGACTACAGTGGTCCAATGAAGGCCATAAAACTATAATGATAATAATAATAATAACAACAATAATAATAATAATAAAATAATAATAATACAGTAATAATAATAATAATAATAATATCGTGTGACCTGGCTGGTTCAGGAGAAACTTTATGTGAATTATTTTTAAATATGTGCAACTATATGCATATATGCACTTACACTTATATATGCACACAATTATGTAAGTGTTAAATTCGCTAAAAAGTATTCAACAATTATTTATGTGTAAATATAAAGTTAAAAAATAATGTGGTACTGCAACATCAAACTATTTTGCATAATTTGCTGAAAATTTTGACTGATATTAGCATTATTTATTAAAAATCTCTTCATTTATGGCTGTTTCCACTACTTTCCTTCTTATGGAAAAAGTCTTCAACTATAATTTCTAATAATGCCTAAATGTATTAGTTATTTAATGGGTGTTTTCACTTTTTTATTAAGGACAAAAACCATAGAATGGTTGACCCATATAATAATTATCCAGTAGTTAAGTACTGTATGAAGGTAATTCCTTTCATTTTTTTAGCATTAATTCCATAAAATACGAGGGTTTTTTGTCCATAATAGATAAAACAACTATTTAATAACTTGGTATTTCTCAGAAATTAATATTTGAAGACTTTTCCCATAAGAAGAAAAGTAGTGAAAACAACTATAAATGGAAGAGGTTTTTAATAAATAATGAATCAATTATCTTTATTTGACACCTCATTTATATCATATACATAATATACATCATATACAAACAATAACTTGAAATTAGAACTTGATAAGTTGCAATAAAAAACCCCAGATTATTATTTTTAAGAGTGAATCCTTTCATTATATTCGCATCACTAATCTTCAATTTGGATCCGCAATACGACCTTCTCATGAAATCAAACAGCCTGCATCTCCTGATGCAAGTTACCCAGCAACTGGAAAAGGTTGTTGTGAGTTGAGAGAATAGAAAATTGAAAGATGGAAACGAGTGCTCTATTCATTATTGAAACAGATCAGATATGCAAATAGTATTGTCCAGTGGTTGTCAATGGAATAACATTGAAAAGCTATACTGTTGGCAGGTCTAGTTTCGAACTTTCCCAAAGAATTAGCATTTTAACCAGAAAAGTTCGCTGCTCCTTTGTAGCGGGAGAAGGTTCGGAGGTCCTAGTTCGAGATTGTTCAGCAGCGTTCCATTTCATTTCCCTTTTTCGCCCGGCTATTGGATTGGTGTCCCTGTTTTGTTAATTTATTCCTGAACATTACAGAAACGGTTGAATTTATTAGATGCGCTAATCTTCTCCCTCGTGCAGCTTAATGTGTCTTGACGGCAGACGTAATGGCTGCGATTCGTTATTGTTGCGCCGAGAGCGATTCGAATTGCTCCTCGAAATGAGAGTGCTCAGTCTCATTATTGACCAAATCCAATATTGCCGTGCAATTCCAACACATATATCAAACCGAGAGCTCCACACTTTCAGCATCTTAGTGATCCAACGAATTTCTATCTTCCTATCAATGCCGCATCACTTCAATTTTGTACTACTGTGTATATAACTGCAATTTTAATGTCTTCAACATATTGCTGAGTTCAGTTGAGTACGTTATTCAAGTTTAAATTATTAATCTCAAGTTTGTGAAAGGCCTAAAAAATAATTTTGTTTCAAGAGAGTTTTCGTTTGAAAAAGGAGAAAATTGACATAGGAAATTATTAATTATGTACTTGAAGAAGGCCTGTATTGAACATATTGCTGAGTCCAATTTAGAACTTAATTCAAGCTTCAATCATTCATATCAAGTTAGTTAAAGATCTAATTATGTTTCGCGGGAGTATTTGTTTAAAAAATGAGAACATTGTCAGAAGAGAATATTGATGATGTGCTTCAAGTATAGTATTGTAGCGAAAATGAAATTGGAGTGAATAGAGAGAAAGAAGGCACAGTAGTTCTTGGCGTTATCTGCTATGTAAATGTTTACTTCTAAGCAATTAATTACTCTACTTTTGACACTTTAATGGTGTTTACTTGGATCATTGTAGAACGTTCTAGTTGTTTGATTAGAGATTAATGGAGTCTTATCGAATATTGTGGAAAGTTCGAGTTTCCTTGATTTATTTATTTAGAAGTTGGTAGAGAACTCTAGAGATGTCTCAATTATGATAAAGTACATAAATAGAGGAAGTCTCTTGTAAATGAGTTCAGTCTTGTTTGTAATTCTTCGTGATAAACAAGTGTGACAGTTAAGTAGTTCAGTTGTTGTTGTACGTTGATAAGTGACAGTTTCCGTTAATACAGACAGTGTAATCCCGTTGGCGCTATTACAAACCATCTAATGAACTTTCGTTGTCTTTAGTGATAATTCTCTTGACAGTTCTATAGTGATAATTCTTTTACCTATGACTGTATTATGGACTTGTGCTACATGAGTTAATTGTTCTTCCTCAATGTTTCTTTTTGAATATTATTGGACAGTTTATTGTACAGTTATTATTTAATATTAGATCGGCCTTTTGACATTTAGTGATTGATTTTTGTACAGTTTATTGAAAACTCATTATCAGTTTAACAATATCGTGTTATCTGTTTTTAATTGCTTATTTTTCTGTAAGAAATTACTGAACAGTGTGAGTTGTAGATTATTTGTGTTAATAAAGTGCAAGTGATAAATTCAAGTGTTGCCAGCGTTATTTTAGACATAGAACCTGTAACAATTGGTGTCAGAAGTGGGATTTTTTGTGTTTTATTAAAAATGGCTGGCGAAATTACATTGTGTGATTTAAAAGTGGCGGATCTCAAATGTGAATTAGAGGACCGTGATCTTGAAACATCTGGAAAGAAGTCTACTTTACAAGACCGTCTTCGTGAGGCGAATTATTAATTATTAAAACACGAGAGACTATAGTATCGACTATTACGTCATTATCTTTATAAAGTTTATTGAGATTGATAATGACGTGAAAGTTGAAACTATAGTCTCTCGTTTTTAATAATCGTAGTTTGGACAAAATCAATCCTATCCATTATGATTTCCTTCCTTCAATAAACGTGTTTCTTTTCATGTTTCTCATGATCATCTGATGAGAGCATTGCTTAGAAGCAACATGGTCTTCAATAAGGTATTACATCTGCACTTGAACTTCTGTATAACGAAATCTATTAAAACTTCGTTTGAGAGAGTTCGTTAATGAGTACTGTAACCACAGAGTACTGTAACCATTGGTTCATGTGGTCACCAGCGTAATCGAATGGTACAATTACGAATGGTATTTCATTAAAGAATTCCACCAGTGGAATTTTGAACGAAGCATAACAAATACTTTCACAGTTGAATCATGTACCCAATCAATGAGCATCCAATATTGTACAACACCATACCGGTATGATATTGAGTGGTATGAGGTTTGAGGGCGGGTTGTTGAAGCCAATGTAAAGGTTTGCTATAGGGGGGAGTGGCCCTGGCCGTATCTGTAAACAGTGATGTACCGTGGAATTATTGCGACAAAACGCCATTTTCTATCACACAGCCGGCGTTTCTCATACTTATTTGACCTCGTATTGATTTGCTCGCGATTTCCATTTCGTGTCGAATCTGCAGGACTGCCATTTTTTTGGAAGCAAAACCGGAGCAAAGTGAGTTCAGATTTTTTGGGTACATTGAAAGTTTGATAAGGTAGTTGACTATAATATACTATCTCATAAACTGGGTTTCCTGTTTATTTAAAATGATATTTTTATATTTCATGCTATTGTTTTGATCTTGTGATCTACTACAATATGTTTGTAATACATCGTGTAATGCTGTCATAGCATTAAACTTAATCAATGCATTCACTGTTTATCATAGCACTGCAAAGCATTGCAGTGCTATGATAAACAGTGAATGCATTGATTAAGTTTACGTTTAAAAGTGTGAATAGACCAATCAGACGCCACCGGTAAGGCTCCCATGAACTCAACCAATTGCTAACCAGTGATTCATTTAGAGATGTAGTGGAATACCGAATATGTCACTGATCAGCAGATTGCTAGTTTGAGGAAAACGAGGGTTTTGCTGACATTGCATTCGATTTTCAATTATAATTGCTTTTGATTGACTTGCCGTCCCATTTCGAAAATAGACTTATCAGTTGATATTTTTTAAAGATATTTAAAAATAGATATTTGGAGAGTCTGTATTATGCAATGCTGTCGATAACATTGTATGAAAATATGTGAAAGAAACTTAGCCATGTTCTGGTTTGAAAAGCTTTTCCAGGTATTAAACAATTTAGTTGAATTGTTTTAATCTATTATGAAATGAGTTTTTGCGAACAACGAGCTGTGAACAACGAGCATTGTCATGATACACGGATCATTTACCTATAAGTAAATTTCATAGAAGTAGTACATTTCAGAGAAAATACCAATTAAAGAAAAGCAGATGTTGTTAATGTCGATAATCTCAGGTATCTCAGCTTGTATCAAGGCTCAAAAAACCACCCTTGTTTCACGGAAATCTACACCCACTACTAAATCACACCACCCACGAGGTTGGGCATAACTCCAGGCATATTAGATTAGGCACATAACCTAACCTAACCTAATCTAATAAAGCCATTGTAACCAAAAATCGTCTGTTCCAATCTCTTCCCCTAATTAGATAGATAAATTTTGTGCTCGCCTCTGGCCTATACCGGTAATTCCACCTCGCTGTTGAACGAGAAACATGGTGAGCGTATTGTGGTGAGTATTAATGGATTCTGAACCACTAAATTAGTGTTTATAAAAATTGAACATAATCTCCAGTCAAAGCTGGTTGGGTCTATTTTTATGTCAACGAACCAGGTTAAAGGAAATTTACAATCATGTAATTTGAATTTGGGATATAAATACATTCATAGTCATGTAATGCGAATTTGGAGTATGGATACAGATACAGTAGAATTATTACGTGAAGTAACACGTGTAGCAGGATGGCGTTGAAGGGAGGCAGAGTGGTGTACAGTAAGACGGCTGGTGGCGCATGCGCATTGGCCATAGATCTTTATGCTCTTATATTTGACTGTTTCATCACATACTAATCCTACTGTACCTTAAGGTTAGTAGATACTAAGATTACTAATCTTGACTGTATCTTGTCTCATCTAGAATACAGTGGTGAGACTGAAATTTGGTATCTAATAGGGTAGAAAACCAAGATTTTCTACGTTATTCAAGCACCTTATCATTTCATGAGCAAAGGAATAGGCCTGCAGTAGTTCGATATTCATGAAGAACGGATCCTGTTCGGTTATCTTGTGAATAACAAGATGGAGTACTCCGATAAATGACTATCGGTTTTGTAGGGCGCTCTATTCAATCCCACACGTTTTGGCTTTAGCCTTCCTGGAGGATCTAAATCAAGTCTTTATATCTATAGTCTAGAAATCTATAGCCTATATCGAGTTGACTGCGGTGGTGGGATGTGCCCCCAGTTTCTGGGCCACCACTTAAGTCCTGCCGCAAATTTGTGCGTGGGTTAGACTGTGCTAAACCTGCCAAGCTTATTACTGCTTCTTTAAAAACAGATTATTATAAACCTATGATTCCCCTTACAGGTTCCTGATCAGTAAATCATAGCTGTATATTGTAGTAAAGACTGAAAGGCGTCTTGTCTTCATAACTGGGTTAAAGATTTTTGATAGTACTAAATAGTTCACATTAGTTATTTAATCGTTTATCAACAGAGAGGCATAGCACATGAGATATCAATTTGAATAAATAAGTTCCTAGGCAATGTTATAATGTCTACTTTCATACTGTACTTCATGAAGATTATAAATGTTCCTATTATTTTGTTTGGCGACTCTTTCATAATGAAGAGAAATACAGATTTGACCGATGCGATAAATATTTTCAAATCATGAAACAGTAGAGTATTTTATCCATTTATCAGAAATGCTCCTTACTTTGTATCAGGATTTTTTCGGAGGATGAAGTCCGCATAGGTCTAAGACCTGTGAGTGTGTAATGAATTGGATCATGGTGATTGATGAGGTGGACCATCAGTTCTAGTTGGGCTCCATAACTACACTAAAACTAACTCAAATGATGTAAACGTTTCACTGGGCGGTGAACAGGTAACTGAATACTTACACAATGCAACAAGACCGGGTTTCGTAAATGAGCTCTAGATTGATCTCTATATTTTCAATGTTTTATCAGTAAATATCAAACATTACACGTCACCCAAGCCTGTGTCAGTGTTTTATCAGTAAATATCAAACATTACACGTCACCCAGGCTTGTGTCAGTAATTTCAAAAACATCGTATAATTTTTCTCGTTCAGTTCAGACCCTGCAGAGTATAGAGAGCATAAGCATCAATTCTATGCTCTGTGGAACCTACACATCTCTTATCTCCTCTATTCAAATCCCTAAACCGTTTAATAAAGCATGATAGTATTAAGGTGACAAGGTTGACAACATGGGAGCCTTGTCTTTTACCGGTAAATTGTATTTTACCGGAAATTAAGACGCAACAAGTTTATTAAAATTTTTAAATAGCCTTTAATTTGAATAGGCCAATCATACGCCTTTCCGGTAAAATTTAATTTAATTTAATTTACCGGAAAACGGTAAGTCTCCCGTGAACTCAACGATTATTTACTGATTATTGATTTAATTGATTTCTTGTTGCTTCAATCATAGGTTTGAAAGGAACCAGATTAACATTGATTTTGACTGGTGTAACCGAACTTTAATGCATTTGAAACACTTAAATGATGTCGTTTTTAATCGTGTTGATCAGGATTGTTAGAAAACGCATCAACTATAGATAATTTTTTTGCAATAGATACGTGTGTTAGAAAACAACAAACGCTATTGGTTCGGATGTTTGTTACAAAGAACAGTTTAGAATTGGAAATCGATTAAGAGCCAAAATCGAAATTTGTTTCACAGAGTTCAGAAAGTGCACTGGCGTTTTTGCCGAAGCTTCTCGAACTATTATGCGCGGACTCAAGTGGTGCTTCCATGTGAAAGCCATATCCTATCCACTTCAACCCTGGCTGGCGAAGGAAGCTATTGAGTAGTGGTAGGTCTGGCCGTTGTGTGCCTTCTGTCAGAGATAGCTTTCTATCATGATGCTGTGCTCCAATTTTGCTGGTCCATCAAATTGAGTCTGCAGAATATCTGAAAATAACATTTTCAAAATTGGGATACAATATTTTGTTTTGGACTGGCTCTCTGTTGAAAGGCTTTCGCCTTTGATCAGTGTTCACAAATATAGGTTCTTTCAAAACGATTATTCTTGTTTACCGAATGGAAAATTCATTAGTTTTCCTAGAACATCGAACAAATGCCGGGTAACAGTAATTTAGCAGTTGAATTAGTCTATGAATAAGAACATTAAATCGTGATAATACAATACCGTAGATATAAGACGCCTGACCGTCAATTGGGAGGTCCGTGGTTCGATTACCCACGGAGACTAAATATTTTTGTGTAGTAGCATTAATTGATTTCCACCAGCAATTCAATACTGTCTGCCATCGCGGAAGTCTGCAGTATAATTATTGAAAACATTTTGAGAAATTAGAAATTAATAAATTATGTTATATAGTACTGTATTAAGGATCTCTGCCTTGTGGCTTGAGTCTTGAGATGAATTAAGTTTATTTAATCTCAAAATCTACATTAATTTAGTTGCTTTCTAAACTTATCTATCGAATAATATGGCTTGGACACGAGAAATAACTGACTTAGAGGTGTTCTGGACAGTATACACGCTCACCAATGTAGCCAGAATCTTGTAGTGTTGGGGATGTACTCTGTATTCAAAGAGCTGAAGCATTTGTTCCAGTGAGCTTGGCATACTGAATAGGTATACTTATATTTTATATTCATAAATACTGAAACTCTGCTGTATACTGTTTGACCAGCGAAAGAAAGTCCCCGGCGAACTGGAGCAATTAGGCTCGACTAGCTATTTTATTCTTTGCTACAAACATCAGCCATAAAATAAAAAGTATCTCCAATAACTTCAGAAATATCGAATTAAGGAAGTAAAAAAGGTCAGGAATCGTTTTTGTTCAGTAACATTTTTTGATAAATACACTCATTTTGGAGATAAATTCAATTTTTGTACCCCGTATTTTTTTGTTTACAACTCTCCTGTTTAATAACTACTGAACGGAATTAATTTTGTTTTGGCATGCATATTCCTTGATGCTACTTTGAACCGATGTTATGGATATTTTTTCGAAAAAGTTTTGGGTTTTCTAATAATGGGTAATTTCTTGGATCAAGTTCGTGAATTTTAATTGTAAAACATGAAAAAGTTGTTGATCGACAAACTTTTTTCTCATTGGAATAAACCTAACACATGTATCGTATGAAAGAACAATAACATTCCAAATTGATTTTTTATAAAAGAATCACTAAGATTGAGTAATGGGTTTTCGAGTTATAAGATAAAATATGTTGCTCAAGTTTACTGGAGTTCTTTCTCCGCGCAGCTCACATTGCATATTATGGTACTAGCCAGCCATCAGTTATGCGTAAAACAAATATTGGCGTGCTTCTGTTGTTTTGCTTTTCAGTATTTAGACTGCAGTATTAGTCATCGATGTATAGAAATCCTGTTTATAAATAGAGGCATGTTTTCTTAGTTCATTGTCATTGTCAATAAACAGCTCAGTTCAGTTCGTGAATCGAGCGCGTGTACATTGTATAAAGCATTTTGAATTTAATTTGTTATATTATCTAGGTTTAAAATAATAATAGTTATAGTTACTGTGTAGTTTTTTATAACAATGTCAGGCATTAGAAAGAGGGGTCAAACAGTGCATAGTGAAGGGCGTAATATCATAAGACACGTGATTGAAAAATGTGATGAGGAAAAAAATTCCATACCAATTCCACATACACAGGCAACCAAACGTGCAGCTAATTATTGTGGTGTATCAGAGACTTTGATTAAAAAAATACGTAGTGAAACTAAGTGTTTGGCAGACCCAGAAACGTCCATACTGTCGACTCCAGGGAAAACAAGATCGCGCTCCGAGAATTCTAGTTTTAGTATAGACAATTTCGATCTCAATGTGATCGGGAACACTATAAATGAATTTTACTTAATCAAGAAAACTCTCCCGTCAATTAGAAATTTTCTACCAGTCTTGAAAGAGAAAATCAATTTCAAGTGGGGCAGAGAGACATTACGTAAAACTTTAAAAAAAATTGGATTTAGGTGGGTGAAATGCCAATCAAAACGTAAAATATTAATTGAACGTCCCCATATTGTTTTTTGGAGGTCCGAATACCTTAGAAAAATTAGTAACTTCCGTGACGAAAATAGAAATATTTTTTATATGGATGAAACATGGGTTGACAGCAATATGATATTTCAAAAATGCTGGCAAGATCATGAAATTACTGGATGCTTGAAAGATTCGTCTTCATCCAAAAGGTACATATTGCTACATGTTGGCTCTGAAAATGGGTTTCTTCCTGGGGGATTGTTACTTTTCCGGTCAGGGTCAGCAACAGGGGACTATCATGGTCAAATGAATGGGGATAATTTCATGAAGTGGATCAGAGAGAAAATCATTGCTAATCTTCCTTCACATTCTGTATTAGTGATGGATAATGCCCCTTATCACTGCATTCAAAAAGAGAAACCCCCATCTAAGTATTCCAACAAAAATGAGATGATGAACTGGTTGATAGGAAAAAATATTAATTTTGAAAAATCAATGAGGAAAGGCGAGCTCTATTCTTTGATTGAAAAAAATAAACCAAATCAAAAAGTGTACCATGTTGACAGTCTATTAGAAGAACATGGCCATACTGTATTGATGCTTCCACCATATATGTGCGAATTGAATCCCATTGAACTTGCTTGGGCAAAAGTAAAACGCGAGGTAAGGGCAATGAATGTTACAGGGGAGTTTTCAGTGAACTACTTGAAGGACGTCATTTTGAACGCTGTAAATAAAGTTAGCGCGGCTGACTGGGAGGGCTACATTGAACACGTTAAAACATTAGAAGCTAACTATTGGGAGAACGATGGGCTAATGGAAAGTGTTGGTGATGAATTTATAATTTCTTTGGGAGGTTTAGAGGAAGAATGTTCGGACGATTCTGAGGCTGAAAATTCCAGTGAAAGTGAAACATCAGATGACAGTGACTTGGGCTGTGCAGAGTTGGTCGATGTGTAACTCAATAAGAAATAGAATGCAGGTGACCATAAATTAAAGTTGTATTAAAAAAAAATTTCAATGTTGATTCAACTCCATAAATTTATACTAGCAGGGCACCCGTGCTTCGCTACGGGGTCTCAGAAATCCCGTTGATATTTGTGTGAAATATCTAATCATTGCGTGCACGTTAATTGTTAGAGGGAATTTTAAAGATTATAAAACTCAAAACCTACTATATTAATTTTGCATGTTAACTTTGACATAGAACCCAAGAAACATTGTTAGGCCTATTTGATATAGATGGAAATTTTCGTCCAAGTTAAATGAGGTTACTGATAGAAAATTTTGGGTTGTAAACAAAAAATTACGGGTTTTCAAAGCAGTATGCAATATGAGCTGCGCGGAGAAAGAACTCCAGTAAACTTGAGCAACATATTTTATCTTATAACTCGAAAACCCATTACTCAATCTTAGTGATTCTTTCATAAAAAATCAATTTGGAATGTTATTGTTCTTTCATACGATACATGTGTTAGGTTTATTCCAATGAGAAAAAAGTTTGTCGATCAACAACTTTTTCATGTTTTACAATTAAAATTCACGAACTTGATCCAAGAAATTACCCATTATTAGAAAAACCAAAACTTTTTCGAAAAAATATCCATAACATCGGTTCAAAGAAGCATTAAGGAATATGCATGCCAAAACAAAATTAATTTCGTTCAGTAGTTATTAAACAGGAGAGTTGTAAACAAAAAAATACGGGGTTTCAATGAAAATACTTATTTTGACAAAAATTGAATTTATCTCCAAAATGAGTGTATTTATCAAAAAATGTTACTGTACAAAAACGATTCCTGACCTTTTTTGCATCCTTAATTCGATATTTCTGAAGTTATTGGAGATACTTGATATTTTATGGCTGATGTTTGTAGCAAAGAATGAAATAGCTAGTCGAGCCTAATTGCTCCAGTTCGCCGGGGACTTTCTTTCGCTGGTCAAACAGTACTTACTTGGTATAAATTATGCTCTCTCAGTGAGGAAAGCAAACTACTTCTCTCATTTTTTTGGTATATATTTTTAAGTTTTCTAGTAAATTATTTTTCGTTTTTATAACTTCAATCAGTTTTTAAGAGTTATTTAGAAATTTGAAAATGGAATTGAGGGATTTATCCATTTTTCCAGTTTTTGTTATTGACGCTTATATTTTTAGTTAGTTTTTCATAACAAGTGCTGAATGTCATTTGTTATTAGGAACTTCCTTAATAAATGTCGTTCCTTCTTTTGTTTTTGATCCCTTTTTCCGAGACAAATACAGTACACCACCTATCAAGCAAGGTTAGTAGAAAAATTGTTCGACTCACCTTTTATGCTCATAACCGAAAACATTGAATGCTGTTCCATTGTTTCCGCACACTCCGGCCTAATGAACGCATGCTTTCATTAACGTGTATTGATCTAATAACTATTCATGCTGCAGATTATTAATACTGTATCAGTATTGTTGGAGCTGGGAGGATGAGTGATCACGTTTTGGCGAGCTAATCCCATCAAAGGTAAGAGCATGGATCCCCTATGATTGGATGCTATCAACTTCAACATGCTCTTGCTTGCACCATCTACTAATGAAACAACTCTATCAGCGTTTCTCCCGTTCTCAGTGTTCGTTGCACAAAATAGTTTCTTGAAGCTACGGCAATCAAACAATAGAGTTGGTTTCACTGAAATTTTCCTTCTTAAAATTTACCTATGAAAGAATATGAGAACATCAGCTTTCTCCTGTCGAACCATACTAGGCAGCAAGAGCACTCTATTGTACATTTATTTTCTAGATAAAAACCCCGTTTTATTACATACAGGAAGTTTTATTTATTTCACTTACAATAAAAGATGCAACAGGAGTTAACTCCCAAAACTGCATCTACAGCAAACAAAAATATAACTTATTTACATACATGAAGTTGTAACTCTTGTGTAAAGTCAAACCGTGAACTTTGTTACGGAGTATCACGAAACATTGAGGTTCACAGAGATCCTTTTAAGATAAATAGTTCGGTAATGATAATAATATTATAATAAGAGTTTTTTGTAACTCTTGTCTTCTCTCTTGGGCAGGATGTTAACTTAGGTGGAAACTCCCATAGTGACAAGCTAATTACTTTTGTAATGTTGAAATAGTGGAAAAATTTAAATTGAGATGTCGGCATTCGCTTTATGATTGAATTAGGTCGGGAAATATTTCACATTTCTGATAATGAGGATTGTCCTACATTTCACTTCCTTTTTAGTTCTATTTCAAGATTATTAATTCTTCTTTCAGGTATTCATTGTCTTTTTGATAATAATAGGGAAGTGATAGCCACGAGCCGTGGCAGGTATCTGTTTAGACAGATAAGATAAGCTACGAACTCCTGGGCCGTCTTGTTCTTGTAAGGCATGTAATGTTTCACACAACCGTACCATACTGGTATCATATGGAGCGCTTCACTTACACGATTTTCGAATGATTATGCCGGATAAACAACAACGATTACCCAAAGCTGGTTGTGTGAAGCAGGCTTGAGGGTGACCGATTGGCTTGTCCAGCAAAAATGACTCTGTTCCCTATTGTAAAATCACTTACCGGTAGTTTGAAACCTATCTAAAACTATAGATGAAACTCATCCATCACCATCATCCAACTCATTACCCACGCAAAGGGCTCAGACCCATGACGGCTTCATCCTCCGAAAGTAATTCACATATCTTATCTTCTGAAATAAATAATGAAATATAATATGAAATAACGATTTATTCATCAGAAACAAACAATACAACTTATAATTCAATAAAACATAATCCATAAAAAAACAGTGTATTATAATAAATGTTATTAAATAATTTTAAAAAAATATCTGATGGAATTACGCATATGCAAGCTCTAGTTGAGCATGACCGCATGAGTATATATATTTATTATAATTCAAGACATTCCATGTTAACAGTACCTAATAGAAAAAATAATAAAATAATTCTAGTTTTTGACAAAATTAAACTCAATGGTTAAGGAGCCTTAACAATATGCTCTATAATTAAAATACATGGATGTAAACTCATTCCTGATCTGATGTTGACACTACAATCTAAACAATCCTCAGGAGAGTCCACTAACATTGGAGAAGCTTAGAGAAGGGATTACACAATGATATTGTACATGTCTTCTAAATTCTGTTCATGCATATCAATTAGAAAAGCCTTCAATTTACGTTTGAACAGATGTGGTGATCCTATATGCAAAATCACTAATGGCAATTTGTTGAAGAATTTTCCTTCTAAGAAGAGAAAAGATTTACGAAAAAAAGTTGAGTTTGGTCTTGGCACTCTAACCTGACCAGCCCCTCTAGTCAGTCGCCCCCGTTCAGCAGAATCAATTGTGTTGCCCAGATTACCACTAGCCCAATAAAATTGTAAAAGTACTTTGTATATGAATAAGGATCATAGGCTTAGAATCTTCAAATTGCTGAACAGGCTGGCACGAGCAACAGGTTCCTCTTGTAAAAAGCAAAGCAAGGATCATTGTAAACTCATTAATGGTTTCAAGTGAGTTATCTAAGTACATCCCCAGCATGAAATACCATATGAAATTCTGGAATGTGCAAGGGAGAAATATATGTTTTTCAGAACGGAAATTGGACATAAATTTCTTTTGTGATAAAATTGATGGAGAAGTAAGCGTAAACTATTTTTTAGTATCTGTATGTGGCCCCTCCACAGAAGATCGTCTTCCATTGATAGACCCAAATATTTTACCTTACTAGATTGTAATATCTCACAGCAGTTACAATTCTCTTGATTGAGGCAGAGAATATTGTGGTATTTTAGTGGTTTGTCAAAAGCAAAAGATTCAGAAAGTGAAAAATTCATGTAAGTTGTTTTATCAGCATTAAGTTTCAATTTATTAAATGAAAACCACAGAGCCAACAGTTTGAGATCTGATTGCATTTTGACATAAAGATTTTGTAAGCTATCTGCACCATAGTTAAGAGCAGTATCGTCTGCAAAAGCAGTTATGGTTCCACTGAAAGGTCCATGATACAGATCATTTATAAATATCAAAAATAAAATAGGCCCCAAAACTGAACCTTGTGGAACACCATCACAAATAAATTTTGTTGAGCTTGTAGCCTGATTGACACACACAAACTGACTACTGCCTGAAAGATATGACTGAAACCAGCTCAAGGCTACACCCCATACACCTGTCAATTCCAATTTATCAAGTAAAATATTGTGATTAATTGTATCGAATGCCTTGCGAATATCAAGAAACAGTGCTGAAACTTTGGAAACCTGCTTATTATTTATGTTTGAGTGAATTTCAGATAGAAACTTGCACAAAGCCAATTCAGTACTCAACCCCTATCTGAAGCCAAATTGATTAGGGACAAAAAATCTAATGAGTTAAGAAATGAAATTAAATGAACCCTAACTAGTTTTTCAAATATTTTTGAGAAAATGGATAGCAAAGAAATGGGACGGTTACAGTCAATTGTATTGCTTTTTTTTGGAATAGGTATCACCTTTGCAACTTTAAGTTTAGATGGAAATTTGCCATCACTGAGACTTCTATTAAATAAATATGATAGTATTTTACATATTTTTGGTGCTATTTTCTTGATGAGAAATGGTGAGAATGTGTCTACACCAGGAGATTTATTACTGGATGTACTGTTTATAACTGCCAACACTTCATCCGCACTTATAGGCCTCCAGAAAAGTGATCTGAGACTACGGTTAGTCTTGAAGGTGCTGTAAAAGGCGTTCCTGGCCCCTGTTGGGGGGTGGAGGTGTGTATGCATCCGTTTTTGCTACAGCAACAAAATAATTATTTAGCTACTCCGCTACTTCCACTTCATCTGTCACAAGTTCACCTCCTCTGACAAAATTTATAGATGACTAGCTGGCCCGACGCGCGTTGCTGCGTTCTCATAAAAAACTCTCCTTGATTTTTTATTCGCCACCTCCCACTGAGATTACACTTCAAATTTCAACCTTTTAGGACTATTAGGGAAGAAGTTAGTCCTATTGCTCTTCCAGCTGATCTGAGAGGCCTCCTTCGTTGTTTTCTTACTCACCACCTCTGAATGAACATTTCAAATTTAAACCACCTACAACTATTAGGGCGAAAACTAAGTTTTTAATTTTACGATTCGCCACCTCCTAAAAAGGTTACATTTCGAATTAGGGAAGAAGTTAGTCCTAGGGCTCTCCCAGAGCTCATAGGCTTCCTTCATAGTTTCCTTCAGTTATCCGGTCCTTCGTTGTTTTAAAAACATGTGTTTAAAGATTTGTTATTGGTTCAAGTCAGTATAATCCCGTATGCCCAAAAAATTTCCTGAGCACTGAAAAAGCATGACTATTACAGATGATTGGCAAACATACGTTTACCGGTTTGATAGACAGACGTTGTTTTTAGAATAATGATTTGAAAAACACACACAGCTTGTCCATCGAAACAGCGTGTACAGCAGATCGAAAAATTTCAAATTATTTTCCATATGATTAAAAGATCCCAGTAAGCTAGCTAGCCATGTACCCGTGCTTTGCATAGGCAAAACTTTAACCCCCTAAAAACACCCCTAAAATTGCGAATTTTGAAAAACCCTTTCTTATTGCGCGGTGAAATCCTATAAGGATTGTTCATACGAAATTTCAAGTTAATAGGCCTAGTAGTTTTGGCTCTGTGTTGATGAGTGAGTCAGGGTATCATCTTTTTATAGATAGAGATTTCTTATTTTTCTGCCTTCCTACTAATTCATTAATAATTGTCCATTGTTTCTCACTATTACCCCTAGCATTATGAAAAAGTGTTGAAGAGTATTTCTCCTTTGCTTCCCTAATCCAAACTTGCACTTTATCCCTAAACTTTCGGAAATTTTGTTCTGCTCGAATGTTGCTCCGGTCCCTTTTCATTATTTTATAGAGTTTATTCCTTGTTTCAATAGCCTGAACTAGGCCACCTGTCATCCAAGGCTTGAGTGCCCTTGAACGGTGACTGTTAGATCTCCAGTCTACTTCAATACTTACACTAGATGAATGTATATATTTGTTTGCAAAGTATTTTCAAAATGAGAATAAGCAGAGTCCATATCTACACTATTGTAGACAGAAATCCAATCCTCCATCTCAAGCAACCCATTCAACATGACATAATCTATTTTAGAAGTTTCGGTGACTCTTCGATTATTATTAATTTTCTTATATGGTATTGCAATACACACTGCTCTATGATCGGTCAATCCCGCATCGATCACAGCTGCTAACACATTAGATAAGGGCCTACCTCTAAACAGTATGTGATCAATAAATGATGAACTGGTATTTGTTACTCTAGTATCCATATTTATCAAGGAATCCAAGCCATTTAGTGCCAAGATTTCAAAGTACTTGTCAACATTAGAATCTACAGATTTTATATTGATATTGAAATCTTCCACACAAACAACTACTTCCTGCTTCACATTTCCTATCAACCTACTAAATGAATCCAAAAACAACTTTATATTTCCTCCTGTATGCCATCTGTAAATACAAATTAAAGAAAAAACTAAATTTCCACAGGTGAAATTCTGCAATATACTATCAGCCCCCTCAACCAGACTATCCAATAAAATACATTTAAAATCTTCTTTATAAAAAACTACAAGACCACCTCATCTGTTATCATTACAAGAAAAATTTGATTTGTAACCTGGTATAATGTACAAGTTCATATTAAAATCACTTTTTATCCATGCCTCTGATAAAACAATGACATCCGGTTTTCTCTCCATTTTATTCAAATATAAAAGAAAGACATCAAAATTTTTCCTTATACTCTGGATATTCATATGAAAAATTGTAAGATTATCATTGTCAAAAATATTATTATATTCTAGAATTGAAGATATAAAAACTGGAATTCGTATTATTATCCATTTAACTGTACCAAAAAAAGTTGTCTTGAAAAAAAAAGAAAAACAAGAAAAAAACAGTAAAAAGAATAACCAACCAACAACAAGCCGGTCAGGCAGCCCTGTACAAGAAAATAACTTATCAATAGAGACTTGATTCAGATTCATTAATTAATCTCTAAAATGAAACCAATCTTTTCTCTTATCTTATCATTACGTCAACTTGCGTATGATCCACCTGTGTGGCAAAACTACAACTCAAATTTATTATCAACTCCACTTAACACCTAAGAAGCGTGTTTTAATGAAAAAATAATTCTTTCAAATCATTAAAATAGATGAATTAAATCATAGCAAAGACCCATCAAAACGCCGACTAAAAAAAGTAAAATATAAAAAAAGTTTTATGAGATGAAATTTAGAGAAAATCATTAGAAATACTTGGTATCATAATCACATTGAAAAATCAACAAATGCTGCTTCATAAATGACTCCATAAAAATGACAGAGGATAATAAGAATCAATTTCAATTCCAAACCTTTCAAAAAATTAATAAAATCAATTCAAAAAAATTCAAAAATTTATAAAAATTAAAAAATTCATAAAAATTTAAAAATTCATAAAAATTATAAAATTAATTTAAATCAATAAAAATGAAATTTTAGCACTTTCTCGAATTCGAAAATTGAGAAAATAAAAATAAACAAACTATCAAGAACTGTTACGGTAATATTTTCTATTATAAAAATTTTAATAATCATACTTCCCAAAACCATCTCCCCCTGGAAATCCACCAATTCATCTCATTACACCCTATAAAATATCTTATGCAAAAAAAATTTTTTCCTTTCATAATAATTATTGTTCTATTTTTGCATTATCATTAAAATCTTTAATGAATAATAATACTTGAAGTTGTCACAACCACATTTATTGAAAACCGTGAGATGCTAGTTACGGTTATTACACCATTATCAATGTCAAACAAACTAAAACTGAAGTACAGGGTAGCTTAATAATATACTAAACACAGAATGATACTATTGGCTCACTGAGAAAGTCCCTCTGATAGGCTGACCTTCATTGAAGGTCTGTGATTGGCTGAAGGCTATAACAAGTCACGTCCACTGGCGGGAGGATCAACAAGCAAAAATAAGTGTCAAAATCAAGAACTTAAAACCGTGAACCCATAGAAAGTAACAAACAAGAACAATATACAAGTAGGCTAGAATTAAAAGAATTTTAAATTTTGAAAATTGAAGCTAAACGGAATGCAGTCAAGGTCAACCGAGGAAAACACGAAAGTACCGTTATTAAAGTGTAGGCTAGAATTATGATGAAACCAAGTAAGTTGTATTGAAATGGTTGAAATAAATTTGATAGTTTAAACTAGTAGGCCTATTGGAATCGTTTTCTACCAACCTAGTTATCTTCAAAGCTTCTAAAATATTCAATTGTCTGCCTTGGCCAATCAAATGCAGAAATTCAACACTTTCTTCGGCCTTGAACTTGTGTCTTTAGTAATGAGATGCTTTGCAAAATTTGAGTCTCCGTTTTGAGTTTTCCAATCTCTAATACGTTCATTTATTCTGCGTTGAAACTTCTACCGTTCTGACCCACATAACAGATATTACAATCACCGCAATTCAATTTATAAACTCCAGTTTTATCCCAGATATCAATTTTATCTTTACTACACCCGAACAAACTCTTTAAAATAGGCTTTGTTTGAAAAGCTACATTAAAACCGTTCTTTTTCAATTCTTTTCCTAATTTATTTGCATTTGTTTAATTTGCATGAGAAGAGTTGTAGTAAGGAAGCTGCACCAGCTAAAAACTTTCCAGAAATGTATTATGAATTCGAATTTTCATCACAATATAAACACTAGAGAAGGTTGTAATGACTAAAAACACTGAATTCTTCAACAATCTGAGCATAAAGTCATGCCTTCTATTTTTTAACATTCTTCACTCTCTTAATAACTCGATGTTGTGTTTGGAGTTGCAATTTCACGCCAATTTACAGACCAATAGACGGCGGTGGTCTGTTTTCTGGAAAAGGAGAAGGTAAGCGATGGAAAATTATTGCTGCAGGAAAAGAAAGCATCCTTGGGGAGGCTGTCACATGGAATAAAGCATTGGAAATCACAACTGCGGTGTTATATCTGTCTCTCTTGAATGCGTCATTTTAGGAACAGAATTTCTACTCAGATGAAAAACAACAAACCTTTATCACTCTGATCTCTTAATCGACTGTTTTCTCTCCGCTTTCTGAGAAATGATAAATGCTACTTTACTATTTGTTTTCTGAGAAATGAGAAATAAGATCTTCTGCTTTCTGACAATTGAGAAATAATACATTTTTAATTATTCAGTCTGTTCCCTTGATCTGTACCAAGAATCTAGATTTGGTTATCGCTCTAGAATCAATTTTACTGTTTCTGGAATCAATTTTACATTAATTTTGATAGTTTTTTGAAATGTGCATCCCATTCAAATTGAGCTGAAAACTGTGATCGGTATCGAAATGAATTTGGGATAAACTTCGGTGTTTCCAGAAATGTTTATTCTGATTGAAAACCGACTTAACAACAGTTTTAAGAATACCATAAAATGTTACGATACAATCATATTTTATTATCAGCTTATGCCAATACTAGCAAATTGCTCGATTCAATTGAATCTGAATTTCTAATATGTTTCTGAGACATAAAACCTATCTACAAATTTAATTTAATCTTTTTTCTTGTCCCTCTTCTTCTGCTCCTCCTCTACCTCTCCTCGTTCAATCCCTTATTCTCCAGCGTTAGAGTTTCGTCGGCAGATAACAGCAAGTAGCTGTTTATTGTATAAGATAAGTAGGAATACTATATTTACTAGAATATTGCTACAGTATTATCAATATATTATCATAAATATTGTATGGTTCATCATAAATTAGTAGCTGTTTTTTTGTCTGAATTGGTAGTTTGGTAGTGTTTTCTTGAACTATTCGTGACTTTTCATTGCATATTCCATACATTTCTTACTCATGGGATAACAACGCTCACTCGTTGGTTCTGGTGGAGAAAAAAGTAGGTGAAACACTTACCAACTTGGGAACAATCCCCAAGTACAAATTGCATGCTCAGCACAATATCCGTTGATAAAGCCAAGTGGCGATCCCTTTCCGAAATAAAAAGGTCAAGTGATTGAAGGTGGTTGTGATGGGTGAGGGGTGTGGGGTTGGAAATCTTCAATTGCTGAAATTGCTCCCAGCGGACAAGGGTGAGGGCTGAACGCTGTGCTCTGCCCTTGAACATTCTCAACCTTTCGATTGTCATTACTTTCGCCTGCAAGATATACGTCGCAATCCCAACGATATTTATGATTGTAAAGCCATTTTGAAAAGATTGTTTCTTCAGTGTGAGCATAAATTATTCAAAGAAGGGAGTTATATTTTCCCATTCTTTCAAAAAACAGGAGGGGAATGTTTACACTGTTCAGGAACATTGAGTTTATATCCTGGATCATTCAAAAATGTTGAATTAATAATTGGGGTGTCTTTCACAGTATTTTTGAAATCATTTTCTATAATAATTGTGAATGATTTTGTATTAGTTAAAATAATGTAACTCAGTGCTATTGATAATTATTTTTATTCAATTATCAGTTTCATCAAATTCTATTAGATCTTCATTTCTGCATAGTATTCAAGAGCATTGTAAAAGTATTGTTCAGCTATTACGTATTGAGATACTTGTAAAAGTATTGTTTAGTTTTGTCTACTTTTATCTCTACTTATAGTTATGCTTACTCTTGTGTTTACTTATTTTTTTTTTTCATTTTGACCAAATACACAATATAACCTATTATTCAGCCATTCATTGAGATGCTTGTAAAAGTATTGTGAAGCTGTGAAGTATTATAAAGTAAGCTGCAAGTATTGTTTAGTTATGACTACTTTTAGTTATTTTTACTTTTGTCTCGTGTTTACTTATTTATTCATTTTGTCTAAATACAAAATAAAACGTAAAAAGCAACAGGCTTTAAACGCCCAAAACTACTTCCATTACAACATTTTGAGTCCAAATCTTTTTATGGCAGTTTTCTAGTTTTACAGACAGTTTTCACTTGAAAAGATTTATAACTTGATCATTAATTCTTAATCCAGTCCACGTACTTTAAAATAAATTAAAGTGTTATATTGAGTTTTTTCATTAAAATTACATTTCACATTTCAGATATACTTTACATTTATTCCTATATCCAATGTACACAATACAAACTTATTTAGAATGAATAATAAGACGAAGCTGTCAAAACAACATTTATTGAAAACAGTGAGATACTAGTTTCGGTCGTTACACCATTATCTATCTCAATCAAACTAAAACTAAAGTACTTAGAGTAGCTTAATGATACTAAACACGGAATGATACTATTGGCTGAGGGAGAAAGTTCCTCTAATAGGCTGACCTTCATTAAAGGTCTGTGATTGGCTGAAGGCCAAAACAATACACGCCAACTGGTGGGAGGAGCAACAAGCAAAAAAAGGGTCAGAATCAGAAACCTAGAACTCATAGAAAGCAGCAAACAAGTACAACACACAAGTAAGCTAAGATAAAAAAAATTGAATCAGTGAAATGCAGTCAAGGTCAACCGAGAAACAAGAAAGTACCGTTATTAAAATGTAGGCCAGAATTATGATGAAACCAAGTCAGTTGTATTGAATTGGTTGAAATAAATTTGATCGAAAATTCTGTTTTGCATCATTTTAATGACCATTTCTTATTTTCTCAACGATTCTTTGCATATGTTACGTTACATGTAAATTTGTTACAAGGGCAAATGTTCAATGGAGTAAAGGTAGATGAAGGTTGTCAAATTTGATATGCCTAAATTAGGATTTTGGGTTGAAATGTAAATTTAAAAAATTAATTGTTTTCAGATACAACTTATTTTCTTATAGCTTTTTGTATCTATGAATAATTTAAATTTTCTACTTGATAATTAATTAGTAATGTTGGATTTATTCAGTCTTGCAGCTTAGTTTAGGAGGCTATTGTACGCTTATAGAGTGAAACTTCACAATGGTGGCTTTTTAGTGAAAAAAAGTAAATTCGTATGGCTTTTCGTGGTGGGGAGACCCTTACGGGTAGTTCCACCTCGCCGTTTTTTTTAACGACTGCTTTTTTTTATATGCAACCGGGACCGACGGCTTAACGTGTCCTCCGAAACACGGGAGTGGCTCGAGAAAAATATCTTGTACTCAACTGGGATCGAACCCAGGACCTTTGGCTTATCAGACCAGCGATAAGCCAACTCGGCTACGCAGACTCCAATTTTTAGTGAAAATTGCTTCCAACTAGAATGAGCACTGTCTTTGTATCCATCCTCCTTCACTCGTTCCAACAGAAACTTAATTGTATCTGCCAATAATTAACTTTACTTCTTTGTCAGTTATTCGCGTTTCCAATTAGTGTCCAGTACTGTTTGAGGCTTTGACAGAACTCAGTAATTACCATTTCACACTTTCATTATCAAATTCAATCTATTGTGCTTGACAAGTAATATCCGATATCCATCCTGTCAATTTTTAATTATCTGAATTGTGAATTTTTATATCTACATTCTTATTTTTGAGAATTTATCATCATTAATTTTACTCTTGATTTGTCTGGAGACACTATTCAGAAATAAGACAAATTAATAATATGTCATGATACTTTGTCAGAAATAAAATAGAAATTATTCAGAAATCAAGTAAACGAAAAAACATATTTATTTATTCATTTATTAGACAAAACACAATCAAGTAAAGGTACAACAGGCACAACTCACTACTGCTTTCTTCACAAATTTTTAACTGAAAAATATTTCATTGAAGTTGATATATTTATAGTTTTATGAATGGGCTAATATTTTTTTATATATATTGGATCAATTTTAGTTTACAATAAACAGGATTATTTAGCTAGGAAAGGGCATTTGCTGATAAGTATGAGTTTTTATTTTGAGTCATTATTATGATGCAGATAAAAATGTAAACTAGAATACCTTGAATAAACTAAGAGAATAGTTCAACATCTTCCACAAATTTACTAGATAGTAGTGGCCTGCACCTATAATACTGTAATTCTGTAATACTATAATTAACGTATTATTTCACATTTCCTGTTGATACCTTCGTCATAACCGTATCGAATGAGCCTAATAATATAAGATTTGAAAAAAAGTTATTTACATTTTCAAATCAAATTTCGTTAATCCCTTATAAGATAAAAAACGAATTGATTATAATTGCCTAATAATTGTGCCGCTTCTATATATACATAGACTACTGCTTAAATTGTCTGGAAAAGAAGTTATATTAAAAAAATGCATCATATTAGGAAAGAGAAAACATTTTAGGCTGCGTCAACTTGAACATAAATTAAATTTTTCATCTTTGTAGGGTTCGCCTTGAGCTTAATCCAACGATATTGAGAGAGATAGCCTTCTGTCTGTATTGTCTTCTTCTGTCTGGAACATTGTACTTCGTGAGTGTTTTATTCGAGATACTATTCATAAGATATTCATGACTTAATACATGTTTATAGACAGTAATATACAGAGTGTTTCAGAATTAGTGTCGAACATTTAAGGGTATTCTTCCTGGATGATAGGAGACTAGAAATGTCGTATTTGAAGTGTCCAAAAGTATTTGAAGGTTATCCTTAAAGCAGCCATTTCGTTTTTTTTCACTTGGGAATTTTTATCTCAAGAACGAAATGTTGTATTGATCTGAAATTTGGCATGAATATTTATGTTATAAAGACTCAACATTAAAAAATAAAAAATAAAAATTTCGATGAAAATTTTCAAAATGGCGGCCATTTTAAATATTTGATGGCGAATTTCACGAAAACCGTTCACTTTGCAGAAAATTTACAAGAGACAAGCAAATTTTATCACAATTCCAACGATACCTTATTTATTAAGATTGGGCAAAGAATAACAGAGAAATTAATTCTTTTCGTACTGCATGACCACTTTTCACCATTTAAACATCAATGTTAAATTTTTTATAATTTAATAATTTTTAATTCCATTGTATTTAAGATGAAGCTTTGAAACTCGGTATGGCCCCATATGGGCCATATTTTTTCAACTCAGCCATGGGTATGATCGGCCAAATTTCAGATCAATACAACATTTCGTTCTTGAGATAAAAATTCCCAAGTGAAAAAAACAAAATGGCTGCCAAATAAGGATAACCGCTGAGTTTTGGAAACTTTAAATACGACATTTGTAGTCTCCTATCATCCAGGAACAATAGCCTAAAATGTTCGACACTAATTCTGAAACACTCTGTATATGATGCGAAATTGAAATAATCGTACTATATCATAGAAGATTCAATTGGAAAAGTTGCCTATTCGTTTGGTATTTTTCCTTGAGTTATTGAAAGGGACTTTCTTCTTTTTCTTGCTTCATTACTCATCAATCCCGCAAGAATCAAACTAAGGTTAACTTCAAGATAAATGATCAGTATTAATTTAGTATAAAGTAGGCCTATGTCATAAGTGTGAAGTGTTTCATTACTACGAGATATTTCATAAAGTAATGAGTGATTCTTTCCAGGTATAACATTTTTCTCTTGATAAAGAAGCCCGCATAGGTCAGAGACTTGTGCGCGGGTAATAAGGTGAATTATTATAAAATTATGTTAAGAATGGTGGACCTTTAGTTTAAGGTGGGTTCCACCTGGGTACTTAATCGGAATCACCTAGTAAGAGATAATAAAGCTTATAACGTCGTGTCATCGCAGCCGGTCACCCTTCCAAGCACAGTCCTGAGTGCCCGTGTCTGAATATGACCATGATTAATAACTACTTGTATTTCGTGAAAATAATGCGTAAATTACACTTGAGTATTCACGAATCCGTAAGTGCTTTGCTTGAAAAAAAGAACTCCAAGGATATTGAAAAAGACTGCAGTCCTCTTGACCGTATTATATTTCCTCCTTCTTACGGGTAATTTTGAACTCTTTCGAGAAGTTCTTTGAGATAAAATTGATAACCATGATGGATAAATATCTGTAATAACAATGATTTCAATTATGCAAGAGAGACAAGGAAAGAAATTAAGGAAAAACGAGAGTAAGAGAGAGTGGGAGGGCAAAAAAAGGAAAGAGAGTGAGAAAGAGTGTGAGATGATGAGGAAGGGAGGAGAGGGTGGAATAGTGAGACAGATAGAAAATTCGTTGCAAAGGTGGAGCAAATCGCCTAATATATTGCTAAAAAATCCTTATTATTTTCTGATAACCGAGTAATGACGTCTTTAAAGGTTGAAATATCTACTAGGGAAAGATTATGGAGTGGAGCAAGAAAGGCTCTCACTAGAATAAGAAGGGATGTAGAAGGGCGGGAAAATAGTGAATTGATGATGCTTTTCTTGGAAAGTACAAAGGAGAAAAGTGGAAAGTGCTCGGATGGATTGCTTTTATTGGCAATTATCTGCAGGTGTTATGGGATATATAAGCGTCGCGAGAGTGACGAGGGCCTGAGCGCACCGATGCCATGAACAAGGAGGGATAGGGTTTTTGCACCGTGTGGGTGTGGGAACATGGAAGGGTGGTGGGGCAACGCCAAGTCGGGATCAATAATCTGCAGAACCGCTTCACTACGAACCGTCCCAATAACATAAAGCGAGAGCGAGCCCCTCGTCCCATGCGAATCAATGTGTTCAACATTGTTACTAACTACGCACGCGAATCATCTCATTGTGCTCTCTTTCTATTGCTCTCTCTTACTTTCACCATCTACCCCTTAACTTCTCTTTCTTTCTATTCAGAAATGTCAAGTGTAAGACTGCATAATGGCTCTTGAATGTGCCCTTTCATTTAAAAGTAATCACGAAACGACTTTTTCTTATATTTAGTCAGTGTTTTCCATCTGTATTTTTTACCCCGTTTACACGAGTATTGCCGGAGGGATGGAATTGGCGTGCCTAAGCACCAGAAACAGTTACTTACCCCTTCAAGTAATGCTGCCTATACCATCAATATCCTAACAAAAACCACCAATTCGGTACTCGAACTAAAACTGTAGGTTCAACTCATCAATCACCATTATCCAATTCATTACCCACGGACAGATCTCAGACGTATGTGGGCTTTATCCTCAAAAAGTGTTAGTTTCCTCTCATTTTGACTGTCTACCGTTCCTCAGAGGATAAAAAATAATTGAAAATAGAAATTTAAAGTTTTTTTACACCTGAAAGGTTATACTCCTATGTATGTCCTGTATACTCCTATGTATGTCAATATACACCTATGTATAAACTAACGTTCAATGGTGAAGTTGCCTTTTATGATATTAAAATTTACAAACTACTAAAATTGTTTTAATAATTCTTGAATTCTATATTACCAACTATAAGAAGTGGCTTACCAGTATCTTATACAGTATCTTCAACTTTTTATTGGACATGCTTGGGTAATAACAGAAATAGAACATTCTTAAGTACTGGAACAGTAAGATGTCCTAGTTTTCGTCTATGAGAAAGGTTCTAAAGTTCACTTTTCTTCCCTGAACGTGATCACATGAGTACTGTTATATAAAATTGGCGCAATATTGAAATGCATCGTTTTATTTATTTGTATTCTTAAATTGATAATAAATCTTAGTAATATATTATTAAAGGCATCAATACAATAATATATCTTCTTTTCAAGTTTCCATAAAAAGCCGACATTCGGTGAAGAGATTAAATATCTTCCAACCTCTCATTTGGTAAAGGTTGGTGTCTTCTTCCATAATCAGTCAGCTTCCATAATCACTAAATTTTTTCTATTGGTCTGGACCAGCAAACACATAAGACCAATAGAAGGGGCTTCTTGTCGCCGAGGTGATGCAACTTGTTAAGCGCTCGTCCACTACAAAGATGGTGGCACAAGGATGACTCACCCAAGTTGCGAGCGCTTGGGAAGCTGGTTTTTGCTATTTATTCCAAATTTACATACATATTTACACAATTTAAATAAAATAAATAGTAGCGCTGAAATTCAAGTATGCTAATCAGATCATCAACTATCAGTTTCATATTATTGTTATGGGTTCTATGTCTAAAATAATGCTGGCAACACTTAAATTTATCACTCACACTTTATTTACACAAATAATCACAAAACTCACTGATCATTAATGACAAACAGAAAAATTAGCAATTGAAAACAGATAAATCAATATTGTTCAACTAATGAAGAGATTTCAATAAACTGTACAAAAATCAATCACTTAAAGTTAAAAGGCTGATCTAATATTAAATAATAACTGACAATAAACTGTCCAATAATATTTAAAATGAAATGTTGAAAAAGAACAATTAACTTACATAGCACTAGTCCATAATACAATAGAAACTATTTAGTAGCTCACTGGTATGAATTAAACAGGAAAAATAATTATCACTATAGGCACAGAGAAAGAATTATCACTATATAGGCACAATATATAGAACTGTCACAACTTGTTTATCATGGCGAATTTCAAACAAGATGGAACTACTACAAATAATGCATTTGCCTTAAATAGGTTTTTCAACAATCAAGAGATCTCTACATTTTCCTATCATCTTCTAAATAAATAAATAAGGAAACTCGCACTTTCCACAATATTCTATAAGATTCCATTAATCTCTAATCAAACAACTAGAACATTCTACAAAGTAAAAAGTAAACACCATAAAAGTGTCAAAAGCAGAGTAATTAATTGCTTAGAAGTAAACATTTACATAGCAGATAACACCGAGAACGACTTCTTTCTCTCAATTCTCACTACACTACCCCCAACTTAAGAGATTGTTCTGTCCCATAACAAAAGCACTTATGTTAGTTTGGATCTGCTCTGGTTACTGGCTGGCTCCTCATTGGTCCTCCAAGGATTGTAGATGCAGATGGTAATGTGGATTCCAGTGGATCTGAACACTTCCTCCAACATTGGCTTCACAATTGTCCAAACCAGGCCATCATATCCGCTTCCTAGCTGTGGTATGCCAAGTTTCCTTACTCCTAGTTGATGCATTCTGTTCTTGCTGAACCAAGCAAGTCCACAATGTGTCATATGATGCCTTCATCTCAGGCTGTCCCTTAGTCACCAGGTAGAAAAGATGTTGACCATGTCGCTGCAGATGAAGAACATTTCCTTCCTTGGGTCCTTGTTGTTCCAGATCTCCAAGACCACCAAACTTCTTCCTGAAGACTGTAGCAATGCCTTGAGATTCTGCTAAGTTGCTGGTGACACAATGCGCCAGTGCATACTCCTTGGGCAGGGTGAAGAGATCCCTTTCACTTGTCTGGATCATTTTCCCAACTGCTTTTGAACTGCAATCATCAGTAGACTTCTCTGGGGATATAGTATGCTGAACCTGAGCTGCTTGTTCTTCCTCAGCACCATTGCTACCATGGAATGGAGTCAAACAAATTAAATATACTATTCTTGGCTTCCCTCTTTGAGGTTTTCTTATCTGGTATACCACATCATTGATCCTAGTCACAACCTTAAAAGGCCCTTCCCACTGATTTTGAAGTTTTGGAGAGTAGCCACAAATCCTCCTTTGTTTGTATAACCAGACTAGGTCTCCTGCTCGGTATCCACCTTGGTCAGCTTTGATGTCATACCGCTCCTTCATCTTAAGGCTTGCTTCATCAAGATTGGTGTGGACTTTCTCATGAGTCTCATTCATGTGTTTCCTTAGTTGGGTGATGTAGTCTTCCTCCTCTAATGTCTCACCAGGCTAGCTTCCAAACTGAAGATCACAGAGTAGCTGTAGATCTCTACCAAAGATGATGCGAGCAGGTGTTTCCCTTGTGGATTAATTAATGGAGCTACAATATGCCATCAAAAAGAAATGGAGATGTTGATCCCAATCATGCTGATTGTCTGAAACCACTCTCCTCAGATATCGCTGCATGGTCCTGTTCATTCTCTCTACCATGCCATCTGATTGTGGGTGCAATGGAGTGGTCCATGTCTTCATGATGCCCATCAACACACACACTCTGCTGAACACTTCTGACCCAAAGTTTCTCCCTTGATCTGAGTGCAGCTCCAATGGCACACCAAAATGACTGAAGAACTGCTTTATCAACACATCAGCCACTGTGATTGCTTCCTGGTTAGGTAAGGCATATGCTTCAACCCATTTACTGAAATAATCCATGGCTACTAGGATGTATTTGTTTCCATCATTGGTTGTGGGAAATGGTCCAGCAATATCAATAGCCACACGCTAAAATGGTGCCCCAACATTATAGGTCTTCATTGGTGCCCTTTTCTTCCTTTGTGGACCATTGGCCGCTGCACAAGTTGTACATTTCCTATACCAATCTCTGATGTCCTCCTTCAAGTTAGGCCAGTAGAACCTTTCTCTGACTTTTTATAATGTTTTGTGAAGTCCAAGATGACCACCAGAACTGCCATTATGTAAAGTCCTCAGTACTTCAGGTATGTCATTGTTTGGGACAATCACTTGTTGCCTCTTCTGGTCCCCTGCTGCATTTTCAATCACCCTCTGAAGGACATCATTATTTTCAATAATGGAGTCCCATTGTGCCCAATTCGTTTTGACACTTTGAGATAGTGGTGCTATTTCCTGCCAAGTTGGTCTTCCATGTCCTGAATGTTTCCAATCCCAGAGGTGCCTCAAGTCAGGATCTCTTCTCTGGTCTTCCTGCAGCTTGTTGCTTTCCCAAAGATTAGCAATCACTGTAGTTCTTGTCAAGATGCCTTCCTTGTGGTCATGGTGGGAACAATGCTTACAATCTCCCTCACAGGGTCTCCTTGAAAGAGCATCTGCATTCCCATGATCGATCCCTGCTTGATGAACTGATTCAAAGTCATACTCCTGGAGTCGTTCAATCCAACATGCCACTTGGCCTTCAGGAGTTTTAAACTGGAGTAGCCACTTCAGTGCTGCATGGTCTGTCCTCAGGAGAAAATGTCTTCCATAAAGATATTTGTGGAAGTGTCTAACAGCCTTAACCACTGCTAGAAGCTCCCAGGGGGTGACACAATAGTTGTGCTCAGGTTTTGATAGGACTTTGCTGAAATATCCAATAACCTTTTCCACTCCTTCCTGCTCCTGAGAAAGTACTCTTCCAATGGCCACACTACTAGCATCTGTATCCAGGACGAATTTTCCTTCCACCTTAGGGTAACCAATGCTTCAACCATTGCTTGCCTCAGCTCATTAAATCCCTCCGTCTAATGTGTCATAAATCCTTGGCAGAGGATAACTGTCCTTCTTGGTGACATTATTCAGCAATCGATAGTCTATGCAGAATCTCAATGAACGATCTTTCTTCTTCACCAGCACCACTGGAGAAACCCAAGGACTGTTTGAAGGTTCTATGACATCATCTTCTCCCAATTCCTTGATGATTCTCCTTGGATTTTGACATATGGGCCTAGCATCACCAGTATCTATTGCATGCTGTACAATATTTGTTCTTCCTTTTGGACCTTCCCCGATTTCAAAGACGTCCTGGTATTTAGTGATGAAGTCTTTCACTTCATCAGGTGGCCTGCTCAGTTGTAAGGTCCTTGCAGGTGGTAGAAGTGAATTCCTGAAGTTCCTTTGGAAGTCCTTGGTTTACTTGCTGAGACTTCTGGATCTGTCTCACCACTGATGAGGCTGTTGAACAGTGTCCAAGCATGCGTCCTCCTTTTAGAGTGATCTTGTAGTCATTCACATTCATGATGCATACTGGGAACTTGTTGCTGGTCCGAAATAAAGTTCTTGCCACTAAGACTCCTTGATGCAAGTTGTCCTCTTGTCCTGCTGGTTTCAACAGTGCACTCTGCCCTTTCTTAATGTCATCCTGTATTCTCCCATAGGCCACAACCTGGCTCCTTGCTGGTAGGGTGATGTCGGTGAGTAACAATACTCTGCTACTGCTTGGCTTCCCTGGGTGAAGTATGACCTCTTCTTCTCCAATTACAACAGTTTTCTTATTCAAGTCCAACTTGAGACCAAACTTGTTGAAGAAATCCATCCCAAATATAACATCTTCTTGTATATCTGCCACTAACACTTGATGCTTGAAGTTACTGCCACCAATAAGGAGGGTAGCAGCTGTCTTCTCAAAAACTGTAGCCAAATCCCCTCAATAAGTAGTTGTCTTGCTTGTCCATCCACAATGCCATCTATGTACAAACTACTTCTGCTGCCAGCAAGAGATGCCACCTCTGCTTTTCTTACTGGGGCCTTCTGCTTGTGGGTTGACAGCTGCCCCTCCCTATCAACCCTCTTTAGTTTACCTGCTCCTGCTTCTCACCTGGTTTGGTTGTACATTTGCTTCTAACATGTCCAATTTTTCCACATGCCCAGCATCGAACCTCCTTCTTCCTTGATCTCAACTTTTCCAGAACCTGTTCATCCATCTTCTGGATTGTGCTTGCATCCATGACTCCAGCCTCCATAGCCCGTACCTTAGAATGGCCTGGTACTGACTGCCATACCGCTTCAAACTACAATGCCTGGGCCAAAGCATCATTCAATGTCTTGGGTCTGGCCAGTTTGATGGACTGCTGGGTCTCTGGTATTTTTAATCCATTCAAAAATTTTTCTACTGCAAGACTTTCATATGTGTTATCGTCAGCAGATGGGTATACAGTCACTGCCATTTAATATTAGTTTTTAATTTCTTGTTTTAAGTTTGTTTTGGCTGAAAAAAGAAAATATTCTTGTAAAATCCATTACTTATACACAAAAACATTAATAATTAAAGAAACGTCGACTTCATCCTCAAACAGTAGTTGTGATAATTCAGAAATCAATCAGGCGTGGGATTTCTTCATTATGTTGAAACAAATTTAATCCAATCTCAGGGACTTGACTTATAATTTCTTTGAGAAGTTCATACTAGTCTTGCTGGTGAGATTTGGTAAGTACATATAAATGTAAAGATTTAACACCATTTTCTGCAAATAATAAATTGAAAAAGGTATTGGTTTTTCCAACATTGGATGGTCCACTTACAATTCAAAAGTACACTGGTGTCTCATTTTCTGCTTTCTGTTCTTCTCATTATCAAAGTTGATCAGTGGTAGTTTTGATCTGTGCTGTTTCAACTTCATTTTTCAATACAGAGACGATATAATTTTTTTTCAAACACTATTATTATCATCAATCAATGAATTGTATTTCGAATCAAAGCCCCACCATTTCTCATACAATTTGTTACCTTTCTTCTCTAGTACCCTCTCAATAAGATACACATCAGGGTACTTGGTTTCTTCATTTCATACTCATAGAATGCACCCTTTTAATATATTGTTGTCTTCACCTATTCCCTTCACCTTTCATCTCACACGGGATGGGTGTCGAAAAATATGTTTTCTTTTTAAAAACAGGGAGTTTAGAAATTGCAAAATGGGGTTTGCAACTTTTTAACATCTTAGGAAAAAACATTAGTACCGTATATGTATTGTGTAATAAGTACAGTACAGTATAATACTTATTAATAAATTGAATTAGATTAAAATTGGTGAACTACGGCTGCTGTGATACTTGCTGTAGTTACAAATTGAATAAAAGTTTTAGGATTTGATTGCCTGTAGGGGGGGGGGGGGGTGATAATCAAGGAGTGTTGTATGTAGGTGAGAGGACAACTCTGGTAAAGTGGACCCCCCCTGGAAAAATTTCTGGATACGCTCATGCCCCACTAGACAAATTGAATAAACGTTCAACTTTTTGAAGTCATTGATTTATATGATTCAATTTAGTTACATGACTTTAAAGATGAATTTTTATTTAATAATGTCATTGCTCTAATAAACATTTTCTTATTTGGATTTTGTTCACTTGCGTTAATAACGGAAAAATTTAAAGGTTAGATTAATTTAATCAATAATTTACTAAAAACAATCTAACTTTAATATTATTACATTACAATAATATGCCTTCATGGAAGTATTAAATATTGAAGTATTGAAATAAGTGAAATTGGCTTTGTGGTCCCAGATGCGCTAGACGGTTGAGGACAGCTCGCCATCCCGATTGCATTTCAACGTTGCACTTAAACCTAACATTGTATCCAAATTATAAGTTGTAGATTAAATAAAAATCATGAAAAATTCATTCCGTTATTTCTGTACAACTTTCTCGCTTTGATGACATCTCTACCCAAAAGATGAAAATTTCGGTAGCCGGCACACTTTTTCATGTCATGGTTTGGAACTCAGACAAAAAATATAACTTTAAACAACTAATTAAAATATGTAGATGTAAACATTAACTTTTATAATGCCACTGTTATCGTCAGAAACTAATTTTCTATACCCATTCCAGCAAGTTTGAAAGTTATATCTTAATCCTAAGTGTGTTAAACTGCAGTTTATTTGGAGAGCGCGCATTCACTTTCTTTTCCACAATTTATTGTCAAACTAAAGTTTGACACTAGAAAACTTTTAAAAAAGGAAACTTAAACACTCACTTTGTGTGATCGCCATTTTGTGATGTTTATGAGGAAGCACCATACCAGTGCGAAATGGACATCACTTAGAGATGTTTATTTCACTTGTAAAGTTTCCAAAAACGTTCGGTTTAGAAGTAATGTTAAACTTATAATTATTAAAATTTATCAAGCTTAAACATTACAAGTTCTGCTACAGCCAAAGATCATTTTATTCTTCATGGCAAACGAATTCGTAGTAGTCAAACATTTTCTCCTACTTTGATGATACAGTATTTTTTATCTATGGCTACGTTATGAAGTAGACATAGGAGGTCAGAAAACAATGCCAATACAGCTTTCTTTATTCCATGGATTATCTAATTAGTTGTATAATGAAGCCATTTTAACACTACAGTCACTTTTCAGCAAAGGAGTCTAAACCGATCAGAACTCAGGATTTCTTTATTAAGAGTATCGAAATAAATGTTATGCAATCAGCTGATTTAAACATTTCGAAATCAAACTGGATTTCAAATCGGAACTGTCGGCAACAGGTACGATTGTAGGTCATGCTATATTTTGGGCAAGTTATCGGATGCATTGGTAAGCTAAATTGAACGTAATGAAATTTATTGGTAGCCGAAGATTAAATAGTATTTCGCAGAGTAACTCGTGGGATTTAAGGCGTGTTAACTTGTGAAGGCAGTCATAATACAATCGTTGCATAAGTTAAAATTAGAGTTTCTCGTTTATTCATTACGTTAGCAGTTCTTGGTTATCGATGAAATTTAAGCTGTAAGAAGCGCTCTTGTCAAATGTATATTTGGTGCGACTGAATGTTATTGGAGACAGGCTGCTGTCAAGTCGCACAAGTAGTGATGCGAAAGCAAATGGAGTCTGGCTGTCAGTTGACAGAATTTCTCTGCTGCCAAACATTTTGTTTGCTTTTGCACATTTGCGCATTCACACATTTGCTTTGCACATGACGGTGTCATCCTTTGCTAGTTCCAAAATAACACTCCCTCTCATCTTCTTTCTTTTTAATATGCATTCAATCCACTCAGTGATTCTCGTCTCTAGTTTGCATTTCGCTAGATTGAATAACTTATCAGTCTATGTTATTATACAGCAGCTGTACATTATTAATTTGCTTAGTGTCGTCGAAACGACTAACAATTTATTAATCCTCCATTTTGATCTTCTGTAATATTTCAATATCATATCTATTATTAGTTTCGAATTCCTCAAAGTGCTATTAATTTATACTGAAGACTTTCGCAGTGGTGGATATTGACAACAGTATTGAATAGCTGATGGAAATCGATGAATGCTACGTTACAAAAATATCAGTCACCACCGGGAATCGAACCGCGGACCTCACAATTGCTGGTCGGACGCCTTAACGACTAGACTCATTTTAAACTTGGCCATATCGGCTCGTATCTCAGAAGTTAGTTTGAAGTAACTGACGATTTAACAAACTAACTAATATACAGAAACATAAATTTAATTATTCGAAATTAATAAAATCTGTTTCTTTATATTTTTTGTCAGTTTGATAAATTTTCAGTTAATTCAAACTTATGATACAAATTAGCTCAAGTATTTTTACTCAAGTTTATTCAATTGCATTATCACAATAACTGAACTGGTATTATTGTTTCAGGTAAGGCATAATCCATGGAACTTCTTTTGAATCGTAAGCAGCGTCTAGAGGTAAAATTGAAAATACATTCATAATAATATAGAGAATACTGTATTATTATAGTCCTTTTCAAGAATGCACTTCAACTATAGATTGAGACGAGCTTAGTTTGAACTGTGATTATTGTTTCACCATTCAAATTTTGGTTTTAAACCAACCAATCGAACGATTGAAGCTGAAGAAGTATTACTCCAGTTGACCTCTGCATCTTGCTCTTTGAAATTGACATTTGTGGGATATTCCAAGGACTTCTAGAGCTACGGAAACCATGCATTGAAATACATAAAACGGGCTTTTTAGTGAACACTCACATGATGGCCCGAGATTGCACCGATCGAGCAGCATATCGAGTTAGCGTATAGCCTAGTATCGAGGTATCGACAGTGCGAGGCTGCTCGCCCCACATGCCTCGCGACATCTGCCTCAGGGCGAGGCATGCGCTGTTGGGTCAAATTGTAACCGCTAATGCTCGATGCGAGCACACGAACCACCCACGAATGGAAACTAGAGTGACAGAGTGTTCCCGGCATGGCCTTGTCATTCCTGAGAAACGTGCAAGTTGCTGCCGCTGCTTATAATTTGATTGCACCGATTATTAAAAACAACAACAAAAAAAGTGACGCAGGCCACGTTGGTGGGTCAAAAAAATTATCAAAATCGGTCAGAATATGGGAATAGGCTTCTAGAAAACGTAAGATTGGAAGAAGATGTGCCAAATTTCCTGCGAATGTATAAGCAAGATTTCGAACATTTAGTTCAATTGATAGAGCCCATCGTGAAAAAAGAGATACTTCTATACAAGAGGCCTACATGCGAAGTGCTATTGCTGTCAAGGAAAGATTATCTCTTAAACTGGGATTTTTAGCAACTGGGGATTCTTTTACAAGTCTGCAATATCTCTTTCGCATATCCAAACAGCCTATATCAGTGATTGTTCCAGAAGTGATTGAGTTTAAAATAATCTCATATTTGTAGTAATTGTATTTTTTGGTTTGTATACTATTGGTATGTTTCTTTTTGTTAGAAATTGAATTTTCATAATTTAAAAAAAATGTCTTAGAATAAGCTCATACTTTTGGAAAGTGTATTTTTGGTGTTCTGTGCCCAAAGGGGGGGGGGGCTGCGACGCAGACTACGTCATTAAAATTCGTGGGGGTTCCAAAAAAAGTTTGGGGGGGGGGGGGCGGTAATTTGATTGTTTAAAAACCATTTAGGTTCACATTCTTATTTAGCTATTTTGCAAATAAGTTTATTGAGCAGAAAGTCATACCGTATATTCATTTCATTGATATTTTTTTTACCTTTACAAAAAAATTTCAACTATGTAAAGAATCTCAAAGAAATATACATACATTTTGTATATTATCGACTGGGTTTGAATTTTTTCAATACCTATATAAACCTTCTTTTAGTTTTTGAAAGAATACGGGTGACTTATTTTTTCGCATTTTTCTGGGGGGGGGGTGTCTAATTTATAAGGGGGGGCTGGTGCTAAATTTAGGGGGGTGAGTCATAAGGCTTGAGGGGGGCACCCCTGTCTGTAGTCATTGAAATCATTTACAGAGGATTCTGGAGAACAGAGATTTTTAGTTTTTGCTATGGGTATATTTAGTGTCGACAAAAATGATAAAAAATGTCATAAGATATTCTCATAATACTTGTGGAAAGATTATTTTTTGGTTCTTGGGAGACATTTAAATGATTTAGAGGCGATTCTGAAGACCAACGATTTTTAGTTTCTCCTAAATTGAATTTTCAATAAAAAAATGTCCTAAGATAAGCTCATCACACATCTTCTCGTTTATTCTTATTCGGTATGGACAGAGTCCCACAATAAACGCTTGCTTTCTTTCGTATTGCTTAACTCCATTCCATGATGCTGACTGGGTCGTTTGGAGCGAGGCAGATGGAAGCGGGTATCCACTTGACGCACGGCTCGAGTCGAGGCACCTTTGAGCACGGCCGTTTTACCTACAAGCACACGGCTCGCCCCGCACGGTGCGTCCCACATGCCTCGCAGCGAGTAACCCCGGTATCGACACACCGAGCATGCGCCCTGAGGCAATCGGGGCGAGCTGCCTCGCACTCTTGATACTAGCCTTATCGCTAGTGCGACAATGCCAAATCCAAACGTCTAGGCTACTTATCATAGTAGATTACTTACTTACTTAGCAGATTACTTACGGTTACTTACTTGCTGCTAACCATTCATCGGAGTTGCGCAAATCCACATCAGCAGTGCTCAACTCAACAGCACTGTTCAAACAATTCTGTTGATTTCTACACAAATTAAGACACAAGCGCTTGGTCTGCCCTTGGAAGGGGAATTGCCTTGATTTGGCCAGCAAAAATGACTGTTTTCTGCTGCATAATCACTACCCGGTGTTTTGTAACCCACCTTAGGGCTAGGTTTAACCACAGACGAACCTTACTCTCTAATCTATGGTTCAACTGGCTGTAGGTCCAACTCATCAATCATCATCATTAAACTCATTACCCTCTTACACAGGCACGTAGCCAAATTTCGAGTGGGACTTTAACTTTAGTCCTACCGTAACCTGTAGGGTCTGGGACTACGGAATACCCTGTTGCGTCCGGGTTTCCAGAAAATTTAAAAAAAATTGTCTCAAAACAAGCATTTTGTGTTTTTTAAAGTTGAAAATCTTGATAAAATGTCATTTTGTATTCAGTGAGATTGCCTATCAGTTCCAACTAAATCTCAAATGTGAATTAAGAGGATGAACAAAGTTGATAATGTAAGTTTTTTTGAATTTGGGTAGTATAGAAAAGAGAAAACTTAATGTTTCAGTTGAAAATATGTCTTTTCCGAAAAAACTTAATGTTTCAGTTGAAAATCTGTCTTTTCGGAGAGGAATTATTATTGCATTTGTGTCTGTTCTGTCTTGTATGGAAGAGATTGATAAATTTATGGTAATAATAATAATAAATTAATAAATGAGAATAATAATTAAAATTTATAATCATACTCCATTATAATGAAAAATTAACTTGTTTCTACTTGATTAAATATAGTTTTTTGTAAAAATATTCCTGAAAACCTCGTGGGGGAGGGGGGCTGAAGCCCCTCAAACCCCCTCATTAGCTACGTGTCTCAGACCTAAGTGGACTTCATCATTCAAAAAAGGATTCATGAACTATACAGGGTGTTTCAGGAGGAAAGGTTCAAACTTTGGCAACTGATACTAGATCTAAAAGTAAGAAAAAAATGCATAGTAAACATATGTCCGGAAACGCTTCGTTAGCGAGTTATTCAGAGTGAAAGATTTCGCCCAGAATTTAGTACTCTCGATAAAAGAAAGTCATACTGAAATTCTGGGAAGGTAAATTACGAACCAAATACAGTTATTTCTTATGTTCTTTGATCTGAAAAAACGAATAAAATAGGTCCCAGAACTCTATCTCCAGTAGTTTTTATGATATTATGATGTAAAACAAAAGATTCTGTGCCTAAAACACGTATTTTTAGCTTTAAAGTACAATAGCTTTGTTAAATGAATAATAAATGCATAAAATTTGTATACAAAACTTGTAGACAATTGAATACTGAAAAATCTTCTGTAAATAAACCCAACAACAAACAAATACATCTTTCAAATATTCGTCTGTAATGAAAACTAAACAACGGTTAATTGAACTGAAAACTTCTTTCAGAATAATCAAAATGTAAATTGAGACAATATCAAATAAAAAATAGCAACTTTTTCTTTTTTTAAATTCAAAATGCACTCAAGTGGTTTAAAGCACAATAATAAATGTTAATTACTTTTCAACGCAGGTGTTCAAAAATCCCTCCATTAGATTCCATGCACTACAAAACTCTTTCCTGAATTCTTTCTTATTTCCTAAATTTTATTTTATTATGGCAGCAGCAATGAAAATATGATCTTTCAATAACTCGTCTCTTGAATTAACTTTCACCTTGTATACTTCATTTTTCATCCACCCCCACAAGAAATAGTCCACAGGGGTGAGAGCCGGAGACCTTGGTGGCCAACTAACAGGCCCTCTTCGACCAATCCATCTGTTATCAAACTTCTCATTTAATAACTCTATCACACGATTTGCACAGTGGGTTAGAGCTCCATCTTGCTGAAAGAACATTGTCATGCGTTTTGAAAGTGGGACGTCTTCTAACAATTTAACAAACAAATTGTTTTGTAAAAAGTCTAAATAGCTTTCTGCATAACATGGTTTGCTAAAATAAATGGGCCGATTAAAATATCATCAATGAGGCCACACCAAACATTTACCGCAGAGCGATCCTGAAAATTACTTTCCACAAAAGAAAATGGATTCTCTTTTGACCATTCATGAAAGTTACAAGAGTTTGTAATTCCGACCCTGTTGAACGTTGCTTCAAAACCGAAGTTTTCCTTTTAATTAACCTTTGTTTAGTTTTCATTAGAGACGAATATTTGAAAGATGTATTTGTTTGTTGTTGGGTTTATTTACATCAGATTTTCCAAAATTAGATTCTCTACAAGTGTTGTATTGAAATTCCATGCATTTATTATCCATTTAACAAAGTTATTGTACTTCAAAGCTGAAAAAACGTGTTTTCAGGCACAGAATTTTCTGTTTTACATCATAATATCATAAAAACTACTGATGATAGAGTTCTGGGACCTATTTTATTCGTTTTTTTAGATAAAAAACCATGAGAAACAACTGTATTTGGTCCCTAATTTTACCTTTCTAGAATTTCAGTATGACTTTCTTTTACAGAGGGTACAGAATTCTGAGCGAAATCTTTCACTCTGTATAACTCGCTAACAAAGCGTTTCTGGACATATGTTTATTATAAATGTTTTTATTACTTTTAGATCTAGAATCAGTTGCCAAAGTTTGAACCTTTCCTCCTGAAACACCCTGTATAGTTCATGAATCCTTATTCATATTCATTACCAATAAACATTTCAACTCCTGAAAAAAATATATACAGTATTTTCTTTTAGAAATCAGTGGGCTAAGTACTCCCTACTTCAGATTCAGTAGTTGGAAAAAGTTGGTGCATTTGGAAAAACCACCGATAAAGGAGCCGAAACTGTTCTATGAATTTCCTTAATGCTGAAAATAATTTTGATATTGATGATGATTAATATTGTCACACCAGGCGGCAAATTGTCCAAAGAGATATTTTTGCGTTGCGCATTGCTGCTGCTCTACTCGTGACTCGTGTGACTGTGATTATTGAGGCTGAGCTTCAGTGCTGCCGACGCCACAGGGGACCGACGGTCCCTTCACACGCACTCTCGCCAACTTGCAGCGAAAACTTTTCTCATCTCGTTGATACCGCATTTCTATCAAATATTTACGTAAGGTGAGAGACTGAGCTCTGCTGATGGACATTGTTTCCATTTTGAGACTCTATTGTAAGCTTTTATTGCTTTTCTACGGACGGCGGTTGAATACTGTAACAGTTGACAGCTGACATAATCCTTTAAGGGCGGTCCATTCAGTATTTACGATGAAACCGCACTGGGCATGAGCTCGCTACTGTGTTTGATGTGGCATATGTAATGTATTTACATTTGAAAAGTGAACTCCTACAGGCTACAGAGAGTAGGCAAGCAATGTGCTCTTTCTGAATGGGCCAACTACTATCAATTTATAGCTTCAATCTACAATAATTGGACTCAAAATCATACCAAAGAAATTCTCATGAAAAAAAAGAAGTCTGTCTCACTAAAATACTCTACTGATTTCGGGCAACCATCCTAAATTTTATTCTAAATACATTGAATGGAATTTCTTGAATTAGAAATGTTTGTAAATGGGTTTGTGAATTGCTCATTGAGCTTTTCAAATAATAATAATAATAATAATAATAATAATAATCGTATGGCTTTAGTTGGTTGGGAGACCCTTACGGGTAGTTCCACATCCTCGTTTGAGACATATTTCATGGAAAACATGGTTCTTTCCTGCCAGACGGCCTTAGGCCAATGCTATGTAAATTTTATTTATAAAGAACTATAATGTAATGTTAAAAATGCAAATAAAGATTTTTTACTACCAGTGTAGAATAGTGCAGTAGGGTACCTACAATTCTATGATTTTCAGGTTTCATAATTGGAAATCAGTTGATCATTTCTTGAATTGAAATCGGTTCTAAAATAATATCTTTTCATGTGGAAACCCGAATAAATTTTTTTTATAATTATTGTTATGGAAGAACGGGCAGTCATTTTCTGTGTTATCTGCCTGTTTCAATATTGATTTTCGGAAGCGATTAATTACTGATCTCCCCTCGCCTTGCGGTCCATATAGAACTTTATGGATTTTTCTTATCTCGGCAAATAAAATAGTCTCGATAAATGTATTCAATATATTCTCTATTTCAATATATAGACAGAAAGTTTAGTGAACTTAATACAACAATCACAGCGTTGAATACAACTGTTAAAACTTTGAAGGAATCATTGGATGCGGTTCGTGATGAGAACAGAACATTGAAATTGAAGTATGATAAACTTGCTTTAGAAAATAAAATATTGCGACAGGATATGAACAACCTCAAGCAACATTCGTATCTGGATAACCTTGAGATTTGTGGTGTACCTGAAACAAGGAATGAGGACGTTTATTCTGTACTGCAATCGTTAGCTCTTGCGGTAGGTGTCCCATTCAAGAGAGAAGAAATTTCAGTCGCACATCGAGTTCCGACTAAGGTTCCGGCTCCACAAGCAGTATTTTACTGCTTGTTTCCGCCGGTATTGTACTGCTAGAAATAGATCCCATTGTAGGGAATGGAAGGCGGCTAGACGCGCGGTAATTAGCCTGCAGCAGTAGAAAAGACGGAACAGTATCAGGGTCATGCTGCGAGGGGATAGAACCATAGAACTATAAACTTTATAAGTTTATAGTTCTATGGGTAGAACTGGTTTTTTCGAGCAGTAGATTGACGCGTGTCAGTGGCTACACAGGCAGTTAATTTACTGGCTCCTTGTTTCTGTATTTCTGTTAAAGCAGCATTCTGTACCGTATTTTGTGTTTAGGCTACTGTACGCTCCTCCTACAGAATTCTGTATTCATTTAATTTTACATTTTTCTTTGAAATGGAACTTGACGGTGAGCTGATTATCGTAGAAGTAGAAAAATATCCGGCTCTGTACGATTCTAAAACTGAACATTACAAACTTCAAAATGTTAAAGTGGATGCGTGGAAAAAGGTTGCAGAAGGAGTAAGGGTTGGAGAAGGAATAAGTAAAGAAATAATTATTTTACTTGTAAAGTTAGCCTAAGCCTGGGCATTTTCGATGAGAATTCACAAACAAGTTGCACAACTGGGATAAAAACAATCAACTTGCCCGTGCCGAGCTGCTTTAACAAGAGCGGCGCTTGATGGCAGGTATTTTACTGCATGTATTGAGCAGTATATTAACTGCGCATGAAGCCACCACCAAGCAGCTTATTATCGGCAGTACAATACCGGCGGAAACAGGCAGTAAAATACTGCTTGTGGAGCCGGAGCCTAATGCTAAGTCAAAGATTAAACCAATTATTGTCCGCTTCATGTCCAGGTCAACCAAATCTATGTGGAAGGACTCAGCAAAATAGAAGGGTAAACTGTGTGCCTCTCAAATTAACTCGAACTTCTCCCCAATAAGTGTTTATATGAACGATCATCTAACATCCTTGAATAGATTTCTCCTAGGAAAAGCAAGGGGCTTGAAGAAGAGGGGATACCTGGCTTATGTTTGGATTAGGGATGGGAAGATCCTTGTAAGAAAGCGGCAAGATTCACCAGTAAGAAGAATAACGTGTGAGGAGGACCTTATTGGTTTGGAAAATAATCAACCTGATTGTCACATTGTGGAAGAGAATAATTATTGAAAGTGAAGAGAAAATATAGAAGTTCAGTACTATTTTCTTTTTTGATAAATGACGTTTTTATCTTAAATTACTTTATAATTATTGTTACTATTATTAGTTGTCGAGTAGGCCTAATAATATTTTTTTTCACCAAATAATTTTCTGTTGGAATTGGTTTTCTTGTGACTTTTTGAGAATAAGTGATCCGTTATGATTTTGTTTATTATTCATAATCTCGTGTGAGGCAAGTTAGGGATGAACATGAAATTCTCCCCCCAAAATTATAATCATTCTATTAGACGTCTTGTGAGACGGAGTTGGCGGTTGAAAGCCGAAATTTGGTTTTCATTCTCTATTTTTTTTGCACTATTTTTCAAATTTTCACTTTTTTTCTTCATTTAGTTTTATTGGAGATCAATTCTTATTCTTTTTTCTTTTATGCCACTTAATTTTGATTTGGATGTTCTTACTGATGACCTGATCTATAACACTATCGAGGTAGATGATTATTTTGAGCTTTCACCCGAGAATTGGTTATTTGAATCTGCTAGACCTAATTTATTAAACGTCCTTCATATGAATATACGAAGCATTCGCAAAAACTTTGACCAATTCTTAAATTACGTAGGAAATAGCAAAATCAGATTTCATGTAATTGTATTATCTGAGACATGGCTTGTAAATGACATTGATTATAATTTCAATATAAGAGGATATAAGTTAATGAACAAAAAGAGTAAATTCACGAAATGTGATGGTCTTTGTGTTTTCATTCGTGAAGATATTAAATACGATTTAGTTGAATTGAGTATTGAACTGTAATAACATTTGTTTCAATTTTTCATTTGAGAATAAAAGATATACTATGCTATCAATTTATCGCTCTCCTTCGCTGGATAGCAGTAGTTTTATCAACGGCTTAGATTCTAAATTGAGAGAGATAGGAAGCGATAAAAACGTTTTGATTGTTGGTGATATCAATTTGAACCTACTTGACAGTGATAACTTATTAACGAATGAATATCTTAGTGCACTACAGCTCAATGGTTTCAAATCTTTTATAAATAAACCTACGAGATCCAACAATTTTACTGAAAGCTGTATTGATCATATTTTTCTCAAAAAACATAATCTTAATGATAATAATATCCATGCAGCTATCATAAAGACGTGCCTAACTGATCATTACTCTACCTCTATCCATATTAATCATAACACTTCTTTGGCCACCCAGAAATCTCAACTGAAGTCAGTAGAAATTAAAAAAGTAAATTTCAATACTCTTTTAGCTGATATGGAAACTGAATCGTGGAATGATACTTATGACATGAACAAGGAAATTGATGAAATAGTTGATAATTTCTTATCAAAATTGAAATATTACTTATCTAAAAATACAAGCTCAATTAAAATTCCACATAAAACTAAACCAATAAAATGTTGGATTACCTCAGGATTAATAACTTCGATAAGACATAGAGATAAGATGCACAAAAAATTACTGAAGCAACCTTTCAACCAAAACCTAAAAAAAGAATATAAAAACTACAGAAATCACTTGAATAGTCTTTTAAAAACAGCAAAAATTGAGTACTTCAACCTGAAGCTTGAGCAATGCAAGGATAATAACAAAAAAACTTGGTCTTGCATAAATGAAATTTTGGATAAAACGAAACCCATTAGCAATCCTCAAATTGAGCCGGAATTATTGAATAAATTTTTTGTAAGGGTTGGTGAAGACTATGCGAATAAATTAAAAAATGCATTAAATGATGAACAAATTTTTCCCAGAACACAAATAATAAATCAATGCAATAGTTTTTACTTAGAACCAACTGATCCAAATGAAATAATTAAAATCATACATAGTCTTAAATCAAATTCAGCGCCTGGTATTGACAACTTGACTGGATCTTTTTTGAAAAACATATCACACAATATTGCAAAACCCTTAGCCTTTATAGTAAATAGATGTTTTCTTGAGGGTTATTTTCCCAGTAAATTCAAAATAGCTAAGATTAAACCACTATTCAAAACTGGTGATCCTAAAAAACCTGAAAATTATCGCCCAATTAGCCTTAATAGTAATATTGCCAAGATTATGGAAAAAATTATAAAGGTAAGATTCATGAAATATGTTAATAAGAATAATTTAATTCATGAAAATCAATATGGATTCCAGGCACAGAGGTCAACTAGAGACGCTATACTTCACCTCACAAACATAATAACTAGCAATTTTGAGAAAAATAAAAAAACATCAATTTTTCTAGACCTAGCTAAGGCGTTTGACACCATACCGCATAATTTACTATTAAATAAATTAGAGGATATTGGAATAAGGGGTTTGACAAACCAATTTTTCAAAAGCTATTTGGAGGATAGATATCAAGAATTAACATTAAATGGTATGTCTGATCATAGAATAAATACTAATTTCGGACTCCCACAAGGAACAGTTCTCTCTCCAATATTATTTATTTTATATGTTAATGATCTTTTAAATTTAAACATACCTAAATGTACCATCTTATCATTCGCTGATGACACAGTTCTAGTTTTTTCAGATGATACCTGGTTGAATACATTTAAAGTAGCAAATGAAGGTATGTGTGCTGCTAAATCATGGTTTAAACATCACATTCTAAATATAACTAAAACCAAACTCATGACTTTTTCGGCAAATGAAAGGGGCCAACCTTCACAAGAACTAAAAGTAAAAATCCATTCTAATAGATCTTGCCATACAAATGTTTGTCAATGTCCAATAATTGAAAATGTCAAGGAAATGAAATATTTAGGTGTAATATTGGATAATCATATGAAATGGAATTCTCGTGTTAATTATTTGTGCAAAAAACTGAAATATCTAATTTACATTTTTTATAATATAAACAAATTAAGAAATATAGATATTATTAAAAAAATCTATTTTGCCCATTCAAAATCTTTATTTGAATATTGTATTGGAGCCTGGGGTGCAACATATAATAATCATTTAAACAAATTATTCATTTTACAAAAACACCTTATAAGAGCTGCTCTAAATAGACCTCGTCTTTATTCTAGTAGATTAATATTTAACGAGTTTAAAGTACTAACTATAAGACAAGCATATGTTAAAAAGATTGTTCTATATATAAACATATATAAAAATTTGTTTGAATTAACTAGAAGAACTGGGAACTATAATACACGACCAGCTAGGACAAATGTTTTTCAAAAAGTAAATACTCGTTTGAATTTAACTAGACATCAATATGTTTATTTCTGTAGTGAAATTATAAATAAAGTTCCACAAAGTTTCATTAAAAATAAACTTACAACAGATTTATTGAAAGAAATAGATAGATGGGTGAAGACGAATATATTCTGTAAAATTAATAGTATTATTAAATAAAATAAAAAATTATATACAGTAGTTCTGTAATAAATCACAGAAGGCTTTACGGTTTTGTACTCCTCTTTCATAGTTATCTACAGTGTTAGTCTGATGAAAATCCTTTTTATCTTTTCCTTTTTTTCTCTGCCTCTCTTAAATCTTATTTTCCTTTGTCGTTTTGATCTCAAAATCAACCTTCACAGGTTTTGAAAGAAAAGTATTTTTTTTTTGCAAGGTCACAGGGTCATCAGAAGTTTTGAAATAATATATTTGATGTCCTATACAAATAAGTGAATTAAAGATATATGACTCACTGCTAGCGCACAAGCTTATGCTTATGCTAGCTTTATCTCATTAAGATAGACTTAGATGTATGTTTTTGCTTTTTTCTATATTGTATTACTATCTCTTAAGTTTATTGAAAATTAGAAAGATATTTAATTTTGTGATATTGCTGAAAAATGAGAATAAATTGAATTGAATGTAGAATATTCTATTTATTTTAGAATTCGATAGAACATTATAGAACCCTATCCATCTTTCTGGATTATGATAAAAATGTATTTTAAGCGAACGCTCAGATAAACATCAGTTTCATTCATTGTTTAAATTTCGTCGACATAATAAGGGTCAGTTCTGTTCATAGTACAAACGTTTGTAGTTAAAGTGATAATCGCAGTATATTATGACTATTAATGACACTTCCTTTTCATTTTATAGAAGTGGACTCATTATCTTAGCTATTATTGTAATACGGACTTGTGCTACGTAAGTTTTAATTGTTTTTTCTATACATTTCTTCTTGAATTATCGGACAGTTTATTTAACAGTTATTATTTAATATTTGATCTACTTTTAAACAGTTAGTGATTGATTTTTGTATAGTAATTTTAGCAAATCTTTATCAGCTGAATATTATCGGTTCGTTTTTTTCTGATTGCTTATTTTGTGTAAGACATTACTGATTAGTGCGTGTTGTGGATAATTTTTGTAAATAAAGTGCGAGTGTTAATTTTAAGTGTTGCCAGCATTATTTTAGTGATATAACCCGTAACATTATTTTTTGGAATTTTCTAAAAACTCATTTAATAAATTATTAATTCTTCATGCACTCAACTTCTCTAATAACGTATTAGAGATCAATCAGACAATTCTATTAAAACTGTATTATTATGTTATAAGAAATTGTATACTTCTACCCATTGCTGGGTAGTATGAAACAAAGTAGTTTTAATCTTTTTTTCAGTATAAATCTCTTATTTATCTATAATTATTCTCAAATTTATACAATGCTAATAAGAACTCTACTCAACATTCAGGAAAGTAATTAGGCCTGGATTATTCCACTGGATTAGTGAGTGGATGGACGCTGAATGAAAAGTAGTTTTCTCAGAGTTCAGGTAGACTCGGACACACAGAAGGCTCCGAGAATTATGCATGCATGTGACCCCGAAATTCCTTCTGAATAGCTTTGATTCGAAGCGTGCAACTAATTTCCAGTTGCATATGAATTATTCCAAGTCTTTTCAAATGATTCAACCAACACTTCACTTCTGCATCAATGTGATCTATTCGAAATACAAGAATTCAGATCCTTTTTAGAAGGTCATAAAATGTAGAACCAGAAATGGCAAAAAAGTTTTTTCGTGAAATTTCGTAGCTGCCTCCATTGGCTTGGTCGTGAATTGACTTCTCCATGAATTTGAATATTTCTTCACTAAATAAACTATTTTTTTTCTAAGTCTTCCGTTAAAAGAAGGAAAAGGTAACAACGTTCAGAGCAACTAATTGAATGTAGGCCACTTCCCAGTGAATTCAATTACTGCATTGACCACATTTCGTGTTTCGGCTTCATTCGTAATGAAGTAATCTCGTAATGAAACTGTATGATTCAGCTACAATATCAAACTCCAGGGTGTCCACAGACCTTGAAAACCGGGAAAACCTGGAATTATGCGTGTATTTTTATTACCATGAAAAAACCTTGGATTGTGCGTGAATTTCTTGTTGGAGTCGTGATTCTTCACATCAACATAAAGTTGAAGTATAATTCATCGATATTTGTTCAAATGAAGTATAAAATAATGTATTTTTTCACATGAGATTGTTGAGATATCGGTCAATTTACTCATACTTTACGGTATGAATAGATAAAAATTCAATAACTTATGGAAACAACTCGAAACGACTTTGTTCAAATCTCGCTCCAATTACTTTCGTTGCTTCTAGCACTTCTAGCTAGAAACAAGTTACAAATTTTTTTTCAATATATTTAATATATTGATTGCCTTTCTTTAATAAATTGTCTGTTGAGAAGATAATAAAAATCAAGGCAAATATAAAAACTCCTTTTAAAAGTTTATCTTTTTTAAATAAAATTTATTTTAATTTAAACACATATTTGCTCTTGCCTTTTTGATATTTCATTCATTTTCTTAACATTTTGGTTTGAAAACTATTTTGGAAACTGACAACAAACTATACTGACAGCTCATTTGACATTAACATTATGCTATTGAACAGGAATAAGTAAGCATTGAATTTAGTTTGGAATACAAAACTTTGTATTTGAGTGACTCTCCATGATCATCATGTTTTCTGGTGAGTGTAATCTGTTTGGAGAATAATTTTAATAATCTGTTCACTTTCAATTGATAGTTTTGAAATACTCTTGCTATGAATAATTTTAATAAGTCAGTAGATATTGTTTGAATCCTTCAATATCCCGTAAAAACGTCGAGTTGTACAATCCTGGGATTTTTCAAAATTATCCTTGGAAAACCTGGAATTATGCATGAATTTTATAATTTTGATTTTGTGGACACTCTGAACTCCCATCCATTGATTATTTTGTGAATTGTAACTTTTGATCTTTACCACTCTCCATTTCGAAGCTTTGAGCAGCTATGTTTGCTATATATTGAAGAATAGACCACTCATCTATATTTAAAAATGGACTAATGCTTTTCCTTTTCTATCAATACGGATTCGATAATTCGATGACGTCATTGCACCGATGCAATAACGCATTTTCGTCTCTTGGGAGTAATACCTACTTCGAAACTACTGCTATGTGTCTTCGGGGGATTCGGAATTGTAACAGACGTGCAGTGAGCGTGAACTCCATGCGATCGTATGTCAAGTCACACGTGCACAGGTCTGCAATTGGATTGGTGACCATTGATGCTATAGGCTGATCCATTTTTGTATTCTTCAGGATGTAGTCTGAACCTAACCTGAAGCTGAAATTACTCCATGATTATATAACCACAAGGCTCATTCGGCGACCTGCAGCTACCTCCAGGGGCGAACCCAGAAATTTTTTGAAAGAGGATGTACTTTATGCCAAAAATGACGTAACTTTTACTAGGTCATAGCTTTATTCAGCCATTTCCTTCAATACTAAGAACGGCATGGTCAGTATATAGATACCTTCAGGGAAAAATCCAGAATCTTTTTTCAGGGGGAGGATAGCAAGTGAGGAAATATTTCGATGGGTGGGGGGAATATTATTTTTAAAAGTCTCTACTCCCATTAAATTCGTTTTTTTAGTGTCGGTTTAGAATTTTGGTGGGTACTTCCCTTTTCCGACCTCTCCCCCCCCCCCAGGATTCGCCCCTGGCTTCCATTATTCATATGATATTTAAAAAAAAAATCACCCAGACACCGGTATATTTATCTACAAAAAAATATTCACGTATTGGTGACTGTTGAACAGTTGGCAGTCATTATATAGGACCAGGGTGGTATCTTTATATTGTCCTGACACAAGCCTACATGGTTCACTACATATATAGGACTATTTAGACAGATATTGCGGAACCATTACAGTGGGCTCAATTATAGGAGCCAATTATACAGAGGACGCACTAATACGAACCGGTAACACGGATCCTTATTAAATCCCATATAAATTAATTCAGTTAATCGTGGCGCAGGCACAGGTTACCGTACAATGTTGTTCTAGCTCTCTATGATGATAATTTCGGCGTATAATGGCCCCACCTTCTTCTTCAAAAGCCACTCGAAGCTTCTATACGTTGGAACAGCGGCGATTGTGGTTACAAGAGAGTTGGAGGCATCTGCTACCCATTCGGCTGCTGTTGGCCTAATCCGATTTAACAATCCACATTATCAAACACGATTCGTAGGCTATATGCCTAGAAATCCGGCTTCGTTCCAAAAGAAAAAAGCTTAACGCCTGTAAATACGTGGTATTTTTTCAAAATGCTTCACTGCATCACAGTATCTACAAAGATCTACTGTGACTATCAAATATCTTTTAGAAAATCTTTTGTACACTTAAGTTCCATTTTTTACTTATTACCTAATAAATACTAACCCAAAGGTCCCGGGTTTGATCCCGTTTCGGACCGAAAGATTTTACCTCTGGCCATTACCGTGTTTCGGAGGACACGTTAAGCCTGTCAGTTCCGGCTGCCTAAAAACAGTTGAGAGTGGCACTGAATTCATTCAGGTGCGATCTCATAATTCTGACACCAGTCCTGAGCCAGCCAGGTCACACGATATTATTATTGTTATTTTTACCTATTAAATAAATAGATTTATCATATTCCAGTATTTAGATTATGGATAATGAGGATATTTGTCAGTTGAAAAAAGACAACGGCTGTAAATCCGTGGTATTTTTTCAAGAGTTTTTGTACCAATTAATCAATCAAATCTATCTCAGTTCTATTTTTACTTCTTGATAATTTGTTTTTGTAAACAAGTTGTTTACAATTCTGTAATTTTCTGTATTTGTTCCGTCAGTATTTTTCCGTGGAAAAAGGAGAGGATCGTCTATCCTTCTCCGCTGTAGTTCCCTTTTCCCTTTCTAGAAGATTTGTCAGCATCACTGACAATTCTCAATTTCGATAGTTCTTTATCTAAACATTGATTGATACTTTATTTTTCTTATTTTGGCTCACCTGATTTGAGACCTCGAGAGCACTTCCAAAATTCGCTCTATTCTGAAACGTCTACTTTAGTAGACTTTTCTACAACCTTTATAGTTTTCATCATGAGAATATTTTCGACATTGCATTTTATGCTATTTTCTGATTACTTAATCGAATTTCGGTTATACTTATTCACACAATGGTGTGAAATTGATATATTGGATTTGTATTAGATTTCCGTAACCCCATTTTGGGGTGTCAGTCTATCTGTCTGTTTTTCAATTCATATTGAAGGACTGCATTATTGTCAATTATATTGAGAGATTTAATTCAATGGAACCATGACATGAATTATCCATCTACAACTACTAAACACAAAAATGTATACTAAGGTACCTTTGGAAGGACTTGCCGACCATATTAATCAACACTTTCTTAGGTAACGAGTCTTACTGAAACGTCACCAGTCAGGGAATTCCCACATTTTCACGAAACCAGGATAATCCAGGAGCAATGTTATTTTTAAACTTTGAACATGTTTAATATTAATTTCTTGGCACCCTCTGTGAACGAATCCAATTCTGTAATGCCTAAATATTTGTAATATACGGAATCTAATTATCAATCCAACTAATTTGTTTTTATTTCACAATTTACTTGATTTTTCTTGTTTCTGTTCTCATCTTTGATCTACTGGCCCTCGGGGCCATTTTCAACTTTTTAATTTGTGATTTATCACGATTTCGATTTTCCTCATCTAATTTACTGGAATGAATAAATGGTGGTAAAGCCGGGGTCACGGTAAATAGTACATTTTTCAAAATGCTTCACTGCATTATACAGTGTCTACTCTAGCTATCAAAGATCTTTGAATGACTCTACTGTACACTTTAGTTTCAGTTTCTTCTTAATACATTATAAATGAATAGATTTTTTTAATAAGCGTGTAATAGATAATAGATGTTGAAGATACATACCAGTAATACTTTCTCAGCGAGTAGTTTATAGTCACATTTAAAAGCAAACCAACTACTTTTATTGATAGCATACTGATAAAAAATTGTTTAAAGTTTAAAGACAAAAATATTCTCAAAAGAAGCAAAGAAATACTACAAAACTCTGACAGTGTGAATTAATTTTCCAAAAAATGAGAATTTTGTTTCATTACACTTTACACATTTTTTGCTACATTTGACATTTAGTGTTAAAGTCAGGTTTTGAAGAATATCTATAATTCCAAGCTTTTAGACAGTATGCCCTTACTTTTAATCAATTTGTACCATTTGAATATGTTTATAATTCTGGTAACGTTAGAGTTGACTTGCATAAATTCTAACATATAAATTCATGGAGAATTGGACATGAAATATTCAATATCTTCTTTCTCTTTTATTTTACACAAAGAGCAAAGTTTATTAATCTGCGTGAAAGAATATTCACTTGATGATCGAATGAGCTCGTTTTCCCCCTGGTGAACCCCTTGACGAGTCTGGTCATACTCCTGGAAGATTTACTCATTCCAGTGCCTGAGCACTCACCGGAGTGTCCACCTTTTGCGTTATTATACCGCTGTATATAATAATAAAATGTTCTATTGAGTTCAAATATTACATATTTCACTGTAAAAAATGATTTTTTGCATTCCTATCACACTCGTAGTTCCTGGAGTGACAGATAAGAGGGGTTCTACTGTATATTTATGTTATAAGTAAGTATGTTTCAGTATCTGTGGCTGGGTGCGCATTTTGCAAAATAAACATTGAGCGCTCCAGAGTTCATTTATTCAGTGCAGATTGAGTCGCTCACTGTGGCGAGTGATGTTTTGAAATGAGCTATTATTCCCCTTTAAAGCTGGTTGACTTGTTAAATTAACTTTCTGGGCAGCTCAGAGCCAGAGTGTGTCTGACGTGTTGGTGGACTCATGTGAATGCGTAGATGGGATTGGTGGCTTTTAGAGAAACATAAGGGTGGTGAAAAACAGGGTGGAAGGTGGTGGTCAGAGATAAAGAGAGTGAGAGGGAATTAGTGAGTGAGTAATATGTGATGAATAAGAGGAATAGTGTGGATAGAACAATGGTAATGCTAGCACCGGGGGCTAAACTCAGGATCAGATAAAGTCCGAACAGACTTTGTTTTGTGGTATGTGGCATTCCAGCTTTCCTCAGACATGAATTATTGAATAGCTTCTCTCCTATGTGCCATACATAACCGCTCATTAACTGTGCAGGGCCTCCGTGAACACTTCCCAATACTGGCCGCTCTATGTGGTGGTCTGTTGTACATTTTACATCATCCTACCACCTATTATTATACGACCTTCTTCAACCCTGATTGTTAGTTCGGTAAACATGCATGTGACACAGTGACAAGTAAATTGATCAAATCAGATTGTTCCACGAGATTAACAATTATATTATCTTTAAATTCAACTCGCGCTCTATGTGAAACAAATTGAAAAAGAGATGAAATTTAGAAGCCTACTTCGGGTCATAGACCTTCTGGAAAAATAGCTCAACTAGTTTACTATAGATAGATTCATGATTTTTATTCCGACGTTAGTCTACAAGAGCAATAGACAACGTCTTTATGTTTACAAAAGATTTAAATAGTGCACCGGTACATCATAGGTGATAATTGAAACATGAAACTGTAATCATATGAAAACTGTACATTACAATAATAATCATGCAATTTGTATTGTCATCATACAACATACAGTCAATATTTAAAACTGATAGCCTTCAAGTGAAATGAAAGACTTTTTTTCTTGAGTGAAGTTTTCAGTGAATATAAATTTTTCTTGTGAACTAATCTAGATGTCTTGGATAATGCAGCCTAGTCATAATTTTGGAAGACAACAGTTTTGGAATCTAGTCTGGTGTATCTTTGCATTCATTGTATCAATAAATAAATAGATAAACCTCTATATATCGAACTCCCAAGTAACGAAATCCTTTATCTCAAGAATTTTCAAGATGTCCCTTGACATTGGAACTTGGAAAGATGACTCTCGATAACGAAAGTATTAAACTATTAGATTTATTAACATATTAACGAGTGTTCATTCCCTTTATTAATGTACCTTGGCGTTGGAAAATTGGAAGTTGATCTTTCCTTAATCAATGTATTAAAGAATTAACGAATGTTAATTCACACAATTAATGCCCCTTGACATTGGAACCTTAAAAATATGACCTCTCATTAACGAATGTATTAACGGATGATCTCTCTGTAGAACGGGTTGTATGCCTGGATAATCGATTTCGTTAGGGTTTCAACTCTATAATAATTATATTATAGCCTAAGTAGCGCTTTAGCACGCCTATATTTGGTGGATAACGGAGGATGAGTTGATGAAGTAGATACATTCTGCGGGTGTAAATGGTAAGACGAAATGAAAAGTCGTATTATCGACCGAGGCTTAGCTACCCTCCTTTTGCAGGCATTCGCTTTTTCCATGGACAACGCTCGGTTTAATCAAATCACAAGCATGGCCGACGCTTTGCGGTTTTAGGTAGAGGGTGATCCTCACAACCCTCCTGAACCCTCTTGTCATTTCCCACTCCCAAAACGACATCAAATCAAGCATACACTGGCTCATCAGTGTTGTGCACCTCAGAACAACTTCAGCCGGTAGCTCCAAATTGGGTCGTCCGAAATTGCCAAACTTGTCCTGTTCAAAAACTTGCTCCAACTATGCACCTGGAAAATTCTAAACAACCCTTGACAATATTTTCCAGTGTTTCCAATTATGTTTTCGTGGAACTACAAGTCTCATTGTTTTTTAAAAATAGTACATGTATTCTACAAAAAGTTGTCACATGGTCATGTTAGTTAAAATTCATGAGTCCTTCCACTTTATAGTTTTACAGCAAATCGAATTTAATTACATTAAGAATTTTATTTGTTATAATGTCTTGACTCTGAAACCTTCATAGAGGATATTTTTGTATCCATCATGTAAATTGACTAGGAAAATATATAGCTAGAAATATTTATAGAGATGAATAATGAAAGAAAAATTATATACGCTACAAATAAAGTTTACTGATACAGATTATAATAATTATTTTTTCTTCTATTTCCGTAAACAGTGTTTGAACTTGAATATTCTCATGATTATCCATTTCTATTCCCTTCCTTTTTCTGTTTCCTGAACCTCCACATTCTCTTGCTATGTTCTTTGTTCGGTTCAAATCACTCCAATCTTCTCTTCCACTTTGAACTTCATGTTAGGCTTTGGATCTCAGAATATGTCGCTTTATTTGATTGAGATGCTTTTATATCAACATTTTAACTGGCTGGCGCAATTCCTGAGAGGGGTCCTGCAGTGGTGAATGGTGCTGATCATATAATTAACATTAACATTGCACCCTGTTACCAAGCAGGATGTCCTCGGAGTTGTGAGAAGAATCTGGGGTGGCTCTGCTCCGGGACTATGACTAATGATAACATTAATTCTAAATTCATAAAAACATACATTGATGCCATGATTGAAGCCTTTTATGCATATTGTTAATGTGAGTATCCGAACAGGTAAATTTCCTAATGTTTTTTTAAGATTGCCAAAGTAATTCCAATATTCAAATCCGGCTCAAAATCTATCATAAACAATTTTAGACCAATATCTATGCTTTTTTTTCTCAAAACTTTTGGAAAAAATTGTTAAAATTCAGCTACAAAACTATTTGGAATCATTTAGCAGTGAACAATATTTCAGCAACAAATCAGTACGGTTTTAGAATTAACATGAATACTTCAAGTGCCCTGTTTGACATAACAAAGGAAATTATGAGAAAGGTGGGAGAGGGAAATTGTGTACTGATCACCCTTTTGGATCTGGCCAAGGCATTCGATTCTGTGGATAGAGCTAAACTTCTGAAAAAATGGAACTATGTGAAATCATAAATTCATCTTTCGAATGGTTTAAAAGCTATCTGCAGAATAGGAAATTCACAGGATGGTAACAGGAGGATGTTAACAGTCTGTTAACATCAATGACATAGGTGGTTATGCACAAAATGTGGATTTTGGTGTAATTCAGAGAAGTACTTTGGGTCCACCACTATTCTTAATTTAAATAAATAATCTGAGCAAATTATAATTAAATAGTAAACTATTTCTTTTTGCTGATGACAGCAATAGTTTCAATTGGACGAATCTGGGAGGATGCTATTGGGGAGCCAACTAAGGACCTTTTTGATGTGAAGAGGTGGCTTGATCAAAACAAGCTTACACTCAATGTTGATATAAAACAAAGTATCTTCCCATATATTTCCCAAATAACAGTGCCCCAGGGCGGATGAGCCTCAAGCTGCATTCATACAGTGATCAACAATCATTGACCTGCAGCTGTGTGGTGCTTCAGCATGTAGAACAGTACAAATAAATACCTTAGCGTTCTTATGGACCACACGCTTAGCTGGACTCCTCATTTAGAATTCCTTAAGTCGAGTTCGCAAACTTATAAATGTTTTCAGGAAGCTGAGGGAGGTTCAATCAGTCTTGCAGTTGAGGGTGGCTTACTTTGCTTATGTTCAGTCTATTTTAACCTACGGAATCTTGGCCTGGGGTGGAGCATCCTCGGATGCCTTGGAGCCTGTTTCAGTCGCGCAACGCGTGACCTGCTTGAACCGAAACTGTCTCTACCCGACAGATTTGGTTTACCAGGACTTCCAGGTACACGATTTAAGGCTGCTTTATGTAAAAATATTATTGATTTACATCCGTAGCAATAGGAATATTCAGTCCACTCAATCATCCACATAATACCAGAAATAACAATAGTTTTGGGTTCAACAGGCTAGATTGAAGTAATTGTGAAAAGTTTAATAGTCACTGTATATACCACATTCTTTATAGAAATATCCCTCACCATTTAAAAATTAGCAGAAAATTTGAATCAAACCACCTACAAACGATATTTGAATTTATGGTTGCTTGAAATAGGCAGGGACGCTGCTTTTCATCTCATCCAGTCTGCATATTGGTCCTAAATAGAGTGTAATTATTAGGAGTATAAAGCGTTAATACCAAGCCAACCTTTATTTGAAAGGTTTTTTTTTGTCCATCTTTATTACTGTTACTTGCTAGATGCAGAGAATTTTTCTATTGTGTCATCTTTGAAATTCTATTGTTTTCCTCGAACTCATTCCTCACACACAGGCGTGTGTGAATATTATGTCTCTGTAGGGAAAATTTCACAGTAAATTCTGTTTTTATTTTTATTTGTATGTATTATGTAGATTATGTGAATAAAAATTTGATTAATTGATTGTAGCCAAGTCAAAATTTACGAAGAGAGTAGTTTTGGACTCCAAGTATGTTGCATCTTTGCATTAATTGTATTTTTGTTGTAATAAATAAATAAACAATGAATATTATTTATAATGAAATTCACTAAAGAAATACTGCCATAATAACTCACAAACAAATAGTGAGCTGTCCACAAGAATAACTAATATTGCTATGGGTCGTTTGAAGCCGTGCTACTCCAACTACATGACCTGGCGTACATGAAAAGGAATACCATTACTGTATTAAATCATTAAATGTGAATGAAATTCAGATCTTTATGATCAAACACGCAATGACTACCTGAGTGGGCTATATTCTAGTTCAAAAGTAGAGAGTGTGCCAGGTTAATTTTTTAATTATCATGTTTGAAAAATTACTTTGAGTTCTCTCCAATATAGAAGGTTGACTTTTTTAAATTCTCCACATCGTTCATAAAATTCTCCTAAATGTAAGAAATTGACTTTTTTCAAATACTCCACATTTTTCATAGAATTCTCAATATTAGAAGTTGAGTATTTTAAAAATTCTTCCTATCTTGCATATTAAGTCAACATGGAATTGAATGAAACAGAACGTTAGATAAAGTTCGCCCAGTTCATGTCGGAAAAGTATAAAATTAATTAATGTGGATTTATAGAACCACATACAGTACCCATTTCTCATTCCAAGAATGTAGCAACATGAGAACATGCAATGAAAAAATGTTTGATAATAATAATAATGTAAATGTGAGGTTTCTTAGAATAATGAAATGAAACACGTCAGAATGTCAACTTTAAAATCGTAGCATGCTGAGCACTCTTTATAATCAAGTGAGTTATTCTTTTTTAATATTCTTGTTGACACCAGCCTTATCCTAGACACATACATGAACAATTCTTTTCTCTCTCGCTCTCTTTCACACTCTCTCTGTCACTGTCTCTCACTCGCTCTCTTTCACTCTCCCTCACTCACTCATTCTCTCGCTCTTTCTCTTTCTCTCTCGCTTTCCATGAGTAATAAGAGTATGGGCGTTGCAGAAAGAGAAATGAGGTGACAGTTTGCGTGTGACTGGAAAATAATTCACCATCATGGCGGCAGAAACCTGTTCAACCCTCGTTTCTTTCAGGAATTTCTAGAGTTCCACGTCGTACTATTTATCCACAGTCTCTTTTATTCAGCAAACAATGAGAGAGTAGGATGTAGAAAGAGGCCTGAGTATCAGTACGCTCCAGTTTGAGTGAGAAAAGGTTGGGAGAGTGAAATACTAGGCTACATCTTTGCGAGAGGTCTTACATTATTACAATGGTGGTCAAAAATGAGAATGGGCTTGAAAATAGGACACTGATAAAGGTATAGGAAATGGCGATATCCAACTAGCCCGCGTACCCATTCTGTCCACACCACCACTGCAATTACAAGGTGGTCAAGTAAGAGTAATAGCTTTTCCCTGCAAGTACAGTAAATAATATTACTGCAAGTACACTCTTCGTTCTTGTCCAGAATAGTGGGCTGAATGTCCACTCCACGATTTGTTCCGATCCTTCTTCAAATATGGTTTACGGTTTACGATATTTATAAACTATCTACTGTAATATAAAAAACTGACACTATTTCTATTTAAATTATGATTCTTACTCACTTAAACTGGAAGAATGAATTCTGCTTCTGAGGAGAACGTTTGTCAGTCTCGACTATAAATCAGCCTCAGAAGCCTCAGCATTCCTCCAGTTTAAAAAAATAAATATTCTATTGCGGAAACACATGAGGCCATCATATTATGTATATCATATGGCCATCACTAGTATTTATCTACTCTACACACCTTAAGAAAATGCAGAATAAATTACATTCAAGCTTTATGCATTATTATTCGTCAAAGTTAATTTGAAAATATAATTTCTTATATGTATTTAATTTCTAGTGAAAATTATATTAAATTTTTGTTTGTAGCTCCAGTTCACCAATTGTTTCATAGTGGAAGGGAGGTATTATAGAACTTTATTGCCAGTAATGAAAAGTTGTGTTGAGTAAACATCATTATTTAAATACAAATTCAGTGTCAGTTTTTGGTATTAGATTGTTCATCAAGCATTTTGCTGTGGAAAACATCACAGATTTATAAACTGTCTTAAGTGTCTCTCTATAATAGCCTTCGGTCATTTATTTTGAATAAAACAGCGAATAACGGGAAATGTTAAATTTCTGCGTTTCAATGAAAAAGGCAGACAGCTTAATATTTAAGTAGCTTTAGAAATAACTAGAATGATTAAGAACAATTCTATTGATAGTTCAAATGATCAAATTTGTTTTAACCATTTTAACACCACCAACTTTGTTTAATGTCTGTCATCAGTCAATCTTTCAATTTAAGCTCTGAATGAATTGTTGTGTATTTTTAAAATTCTCGTTTTCATTAAGATATGATAGTTTATTTTATTATTGAGTTCGTTTGTCATCTGTTTTCTACTTGATTAGCATTGATTGTTTCTTATTGGTAGGCTATTTCTTGTTGCTAATGGGCATGCCTAGTATTAGCCAATGACAGGCTCCCATCTCCAACGTGGAGTTCGACCTAGGAGCAGGGCGGTGTACACTAAACTATATCTATGAGACCCTCCCAGTCTATGAACCTGAAAATGATATAACCTTTTGTACTCTGTATTTTAGTTTTTGTGTGAGATCGAAAATGACATGACAGTTGAAACTATAGTATCTTGTGTGAAGTAAATAACGCTGTATTAATGCTTCGTTTTTAAAGTGAACTTTTAAATTAATATTATTCAATTGAAAAGAATCTGTACTTTAGAGTTAAATTTGTAGTGAAATTTGGACATAACCTGATCACAATCAGTTGAAATGTTGTGAAGAAAGCATTTGTGGGCCTGAATAAATAAATAAATTATTAATGGAAGTGGATGAAAATAATAATTTTATTGCGAATATTAAAAATTAATAATTAGTTAATGGTATTGTTCACAAATTGTTATTAAAGCTGTATTAATGCTTAGTTTTCACAGTGAACTTCTAATTTGATATTCTCCACCTGAGTTGAATCGGTACTTCAGAATGAAATTCTCGGTAAAACAAGAAAATGACCTGAAATTTTGATTCTTGAGTTGAAATTTTCTAAAGAAAGCAGTTGTGGGCAATATCCTGTTGTTTATCTGCATTGATTGTATTTTAGTCATGATGAATAGCCTAAATAAATGAATGCATTTTTAATTGAAATGGATAAGACAAAATCAGTATCATTCAATAAATATCATCAATTTTATTCCCAGGATTAATTTATTCAAATAATAATAATAACACAAGAATGTGGAACAATTGTACAATGAAGTTGATTTGATTGGTTTCTTACAAATTCTGAGGGATATGTAATAAAGTATATAAAGGCTGAGAAATAATGCAGTTAGTTAAATAAAAGAATGTAATGTCAATAAATAAATGAAATATTCAAAAGTAACTATAAAAATTATACTTCTGTGGTCTGTACAATATCTTTGGAAAGCAGCTTATGTTTGCAATCTTTTTGTTTCATAATATTTTTGTTTCATTCTGTGGGTCATAGTATATACATATATGTCGTTGTAAATGCATAGTTATACTGGAATCAAGACCTAATCTACATTTAATAGGTAGCTTTGGGATGTATTTAATGCAATTATGACTGATTATATATTAATATTTACATATATAACTTGTATATTTTGGCCTACCAGCTACCTTATGTTGTAATACCTGATGCATGTCAAAATACAATCCATTCTGCTGAAATATTGTAAGCAGATGCAGATCGGCCAAGTTTATTTTTTGTAATAGCGTAGGTGTGACTTTGAAATGATTATCGTATTTTTTAGCGTAGATTTGCAAAATCTCCCATAATAATAAACTAACAATAGGATATTAGTTCGAATTTCAATGTTCTAATGATTCACCCTTAGCCCTGGCATTGATTAGTCGGTTTGCAAAGCAGTAGTTGTCTCCCTGGCATTGATAAGCAGAAAATCGGTGGTTGAAGCTTGGGACATTGTTTGCCGTCATTAGCGGTCCAATCAGAGGTTCGTTGCTTGCTATTCAGTGTCGGCGTTGGCCCGTTGCTGCTATTGGAGGCGGTTGCGGTCAGTGCGGTCAGTCGATATCGGAAACGAACCTATCATTGTAATATCGTTGCGCGGTAAACGCGGGAAAACGACCGGAAACAATTCGATTAACCAGTTCGATCGCAGACGTTTCTGCTCGTAAAACCCCTTTTTCTATCTTTATTTGAACCGTTGAGTTAGAACAGCTTTTGACCGTGTGCGGGTGATTAAATCCTTCCTGCATATACAGCTCCAGCTCCGTTCACCAGGTTATTGCGTCTGCATTGGTTTTTCCCAGTAACGCACCACTGAACAACACAGTGTAGTTGTTCGACGTATTCCTATACGCTTTCCTGAATTTCATTCTCTTTGCGACTCCACTGATTCAACTCTGAAGTATAGGCAACCTGCTACACTCTGTGATGGAAAACACAAGAGAGGCAGAAACAAAGACAATTAATGGAAATGTTTATATAGTATTACAAAATACGATATAATCAACATTGCATTTAAATTCATTCATAAAATAAATTCACTACTCAACAGAATGCCTTATTGTGGCTAGAGGTAAATTAAGTTTTATTCACATCAGATACAAACAGGCTACATCAATTGTGTTGCTTTCCAAACGTCTTTGACACGATTGATGGGTTGGACGCAGGATGTTGTGCTAGACAGTATACACATGATGAGTATAGAACTTCAGAATATGTTTCAGTGGGCTTGGCATAGATAAAACTGTTAGTTCAGTGAGGGAAGTAATTGCAATCTACCTCATTCGTTTGCGTAGTATGCTCATTGGACCAAAACAAATGTTGAATGTTGACCTACAGTCAAAATCGGCCATGGCACTATTTTATTACTGAGCAAAAACATTCAAATGCATTGTTTGCTATGACAGTTCACCAAACCAAGTCGCTAAGTTATTTTTTCGAGAGATATCATTTTGTTTTTAATAGCTTTACGACGTTGCCTGTACTGTCAACTTATTCTTGGCAGTGCAGAGAAACACAATTATGTTTGTCCCTCTACGCATCCCTGATAATATAGCGTTCCAAGCGGCTATACTGGAACTAGATGCGTGAGGCAAAATCACATAACTGCCAAAAATGAGCTGTTGGTAAATAATTTACCGAGGGCTGTCCCTGCTGGAACGTTTGTTGGGGGGGGGGGGGGGGGTGTCACAAAATGCTGTTTTGATGACCTTTTTTGTGAGATCCCTTTTTAGCTAGAGTAAGTAGTTCAGTACAGTAAGCTACAAGGAGGTAGAGCATTAGAGTAAAATAATTCCAAATTTTGCCACCAGTAGCGCTGGTGCATCAGCAGCGGTTCATGATATCAGCTATTATTATTTTGACAAGATGACAAAGAGTTTTAGCTTCAGGTTATGTCTTGTTTTCGCAGTCTGTCCTCTGTTGCGGTGTTTCAGTGAGACTTGTGAATTAATTTTATTAAATGTTTGCTATTTAATTAAGTAGGAATATATAATACTAAAGCTTTGGTTTCCCGTTATAAAAGGAATCAGAATCGAAGCCATAATATTACGACCGTATTCGGATGAGGCTCAACTACCACGATTCGACTAAGAAAATGTTCGTACAGACAACTAGCAATTTGAATAATAATCAAAGCGTGTGTGTTGAGCTTAGACCGAAAACGTTTGTCATATTACAGCAATGCTCTCATAGGGAACTGCTCTCAGTTCCGCACTATTCTAGCCAGTAAGTTAGCTGTAACTAGATCAGAGTAGTAACAAAATTTACAATATTTAGGTATTCTACTTCATAGATCTATACTCAGATAATTCGATTGAAAAGTGTATTTTGATTTTGAAAGTGATATGATTAATACATTTTATTATGGTCCTGTAAATTGAGCTGCCTGCAGACGCTAAATATAGGACAATATTGGTTTGTTATCTGTACACTGTTCACTCTTTTAATCAAAGCACGGTACGAGAATGAGCTTCATGGATCTTTGTAGGATTCATGCAAGATATTAACTTATTCATAGCCATGTAATTGAATTAAACACAAAAAACATCTTCTAAGATAACTGAACTGAACCCAGAAACTCCGCACGAAATCACTCGAGAAATTCTGCGTAATTGGAACAGAGTGAGCTCTGTGAAGAGATACAGAATCTCGTAAGTTGGGAGAAGATACTTGAAAGGGACCGGAATTAATTTTCATAATTCATATTACACAGTGTACTCTGCCGCATCGCATTACCACAGTGTAGTATACTGACTTCCTCATTTTTGAAATTTATGACTCTATTATCATCATCTGCTCTCTCATTCTCCCAAATGTATTCTTTACAAAATGAAACTGGTACGAATTCGGTTACTTTCGAGTTAGAAGATTCGGGGAAATGTAGGTAGCTGAGATGATTATTTTTTATGGTTTTGTAGTTCACAATCCATTAAATTGGGGTTAAGGCTTAGTGTTATACTGTATTTCAAATGTTTTTTCAGAAACCATAATAAGTTAAAGCCTTGACAATCTTGGAAAAATACAAAAAAATAAGTTATAGGCAGGTAAGCTTGGCATTCTCTTTGAGTTTTAATGGTTTTATGACAATGTAAGTATTTACATTTAAGTATTTTTCTTTTCTTTTTGTTAAGTAACACCTTTGGTCAGTTACCCTTTGGTAACCTTTGAAGCTATTGGAATATTATTGTGTTATTATATTGTTGTAAAGTGGAAATATTCATGTTCAGGATAGGGTTCTAGAAGGGGCGTCAAATTATCATTAAATCAAACAAGTGAATAATATAGAATATACAGGGTGTTTCCAGAGGAAAGGTTCAAACTTAGGCAACTGATTCTAGATCTAAAAATAAGAAAAAAATTCATAATAAACATATGTCCGGAAACGCTTAGTTAGCGAGTTATACAGAGTGAAAGATTTTGCCCAGAACTCAGTACCCTCGCTAAAAGAAAGTCGTACTGAAATTCCGGGAAGGTAAATTAAGGACCAAATACAGTTATTTCTTATGGTTTTTGATCTGAAAAAACGAATAAAATAGGTCCCAGAACTCTATCTTCAGTAGTTTTTATGATATTATGATGTAAAACAGGAAAATCTGTGCCCAAAAACACTGTATCATAAAAACTGAAGATAGAGTTCTGAGACCTATTTTATTCGTTTTTCAGATAAAAAACTACAAGAAATAACTGTATATGGTCCTTAATTTACCTTCCCAGAATTTCAGTATGACTTTCAGTATGGGTACTGAGCTCTGGGCAAAATCTTTCACTCTGTATAACTCGCTAACGAAGCGTTTCCGGACATAATTATGTTAATTATGATTTTTTTTCTTATTTTTTGATTTAGAATCAGTTGCCGAAGTTTGATCTTTTGCTCCTGAAACACCCTGTATATCTGGTAGCGCAGTTGGTTGGGGCGCTCGTCCGTGATAAGATGAGGCTCTGGCTGGCTTTGTTCCCTGCATCCTTGGGTTTGAATCTCATTCAGCCATGGATGTTTTTCATCATTCAACAATTCATCTCATTACCCACGCACAAGTCTCCAGACTAATTTGGGCATCATCCGCAATACACAAAAATATATAGAATATTAATTATTTTGCTGTTTTCCACGATTCTGTCTTTCAGACATCCAACACGACCATTATTTTAACACCTTCCTAAAATGTTAACGCTGTTTTAGTAAATTTATCTGATTCCTGTACTCAACGAAAAGCGTGTTTTACTCCCAAAACATCTTTAATCAAGCTCTACAGCTGTATGTCACACATACACATACCATTAACCATTGTCTTTTAAACTTAACAGAACATTGACTTGCATATGGAAACAGAGTTTATATAAAAAAGTTATTCATTATTATTTTTGGACAGAAAGGAAAGTGCTTCCACTGTAGTTGATTAAAATTATCAATATTTACTATCATAGTATATCGCCGACTCCATTTCCTGATAATTAATGTCATTGATTACAATCTTCAATATTTGAGTAGGTCTACAATGGGATTCAATTGCAACCTTGAAACTCTAAAATAATAATTACTCTAATAATAACTACAAAAAAATTGACTATATAGTTAAGTTAGATATTTGACTACAATGGGATTCAACTACAACCTTGATACTCTAATTTTCTCAGAATACCAATGAGCCCTTTTTTGTGCTCGTTTTTAATCGTAAAGCGGTCTTTGAAGGGTTGACATTAGGAAAATTAAATGACTGAAATTATGCGATCCTATTGGCTAGTGCTAGTATATTGTTATTGAAATATGCTACATTTCAATAATACTTTAAACTATAGTATTATTTATTACAATATTTTAATATATATATATTGAGTATGTATATATATATATAGTCGTTAGTGTTATAAAAATTATATAACTGAGATATTTTATATAATATGTATTTTAATTGATTAAAGTTGACATCTAATTATCTTATTTAAAAGGATTGCCTAAGATTTAACAAAATTATTATTTTAAATAGCGTAATTTTTCGAGGTTTTGCTTCAAGTTGAGAGTTTTTCAAATACAGTAATATTCTCCTTGATTTTCCAGAGCTCTTGTGTTGATGACTCTTGAAATGTCTGAGTTTTCCTGCAAATCGTTATCGAAGAAGCAACATCGGCTGCGTACTTTCATCGAATCTTTTCTTCTTTTCTCTCGCTAGAGAAACTCTTCATCGTAAATTGAAGTGACGGTAGGCTACAGCAGTCGATTCGTGGTGGCGTTATCAGTCCCGAACAGTAAAAAGCCCCTTTCCTTTCAGCTAGCGTCGAGATAGGGCACACCAGCCATTTTCTTATTTTAGCTCTCAACTCAACTCACAATTGTGTGTAGCAGATTGATTCCTAAGCGAGCTGAAATATTCGTGCTAACTTAATTAAAATATTCTTCTGAGCAGCTTTCAATTTCGATCTCGACTAAAGATAGATAAAGCAGAAGGGTGAACTGTGCTCTATTGAATTCCTTCTCAGAGGGAGTATATCAATAGCTTGCAAAAACTGTATTAGAGATTTTGTGTTCAAAAGAATAAGAGCGTTTCTTGGAAATCTCCAGAAAAGAGCTTCTTATACAAAAAAGTGATTCATGATCAGTTTTGAAAAGAAAAAAAAGTGCTTCAGTCTAATTGACTGGAATGAATAATTTAAATAGGAAATAAAACATATTTTAAAACAAAAAAAAAAAAAAACTGCCTTCAGTGAAATGATAAAATACTCACGTACTAAAAAGTTTAAAATAAAGTATTTACTTTAAACTGAGAAAATTTTAAATTTCATACAAGTAATCTTTCGAAGTCGGCGCCAAATATTTTATGAAGTTGATAAGAAATTCTATCTAATATCAAAACTAACACTGTATTTTTTTGGAGGATGAAGCCCACATTGGTCTGAGACCTTTGCGTGGGTAATGAATTGGATGATGGAGATTGATGAGTTGGACCTACAGTTTTAGGTGGGTTCCGAACCACCAAGAAGTGATTGATAAGAAATTCTATCTAATATCAAAACAAACACTGTATTTCAATTAAATATGTGATTTACATTCACTTTTACTGAAATACAGTAATTGATAAGAAATTCTATCTAATATTAAAACTAACACTGTATTTCAATGAAATATGTGATTTACACACTGATTTACTTTTACTGAAATACAGTGTCAGTTTTGATATTAGATTATTCAATTATTTCGTCATGGAAAACATCACGGAGTATTTCTGTTATATTTTAGAAGTTTATGGGAAATTTGGCGCCGACTTCAAAAGATTACTTGTATGAAATTTAAAATTTTCTCAGTTTAAAGTAAATACTTTATTTTAAACTTTTTAGTACGTGAGTATTTTATCATTTCACTGAAGTCGGTTTCTTTTTTTGTTTTGAAATATGTTTTATTTTAAGCTTTTTAGTTGAATTTTCAAACTTTGAAAACATGAGAAATTTCTCAAAGCCTACATTATGAAATATTTATCAAATTAGCAAGCCAATAATTAATTTATAACATCCAAACTTAAGTAACTAAAAATCCACTTATAAGAAAAGAAATACTAAGGAAAATTCTAAAACGTTTTATTTAATGTGAAATATTGTATTTAGGAAAATTATAATAGCGAAAGGCTTCTTAAAAGTGAAATGGCTTTTGATTCATTTTGATGTGGTCCCTTTCAGAATACACCTACACTGAAATAGTAGGTCTATATTACGTTACAAGTGTGGAAAATTATTGTGTTTACTGAAAATATGATAAGTTAACACAGGAGATGAAGTTGAGTGCGGTATTATCATATGAGTATGGTAAACATCTTCCCGGACGTGTTATGTATGATATTTTTCATGATATTAGTCATATATATTTTTTTAATATAAAAAACATAAACTTTGAGCTAGTACAAAAGGATAATCAAACATAACCTCAGAATAGCCTATTGTACGGACATGTATTTAATGGCGAATAAATATTCTTAATCCATCACAGCAGCGAAACTAAAAATACTTCTGAGATCAGCTGTTTTTCCAAATTCTCCAACTTATGATTGAAACTAAATAACCTTATTCCTATGACTCTATAACATCAACTAAATTATTTACAATTTTCATATGAACATATGGACAGAAATATTACATTCTTCTTATTCTCGATTCAAATTAAGTTCACGTGATTGGTCAAAACGGTACATTACAGGCTTGTTTCACACTGAACCAGCTTTGGGTAACCGATGTCGTTTACCCGGCATAATTGCATTGCATCATATGATTTCGAAAACCGTCTAGATGTAAAGCGCTCCATATGATACAATGATCAGCCTGGTAAACGCCACCAGTTATCCGATTGGCGGTTATGTGTGGAACTATCCTATTCAAACGGTGTCCGGACATAAGCCACCATAGAAAATTGCCACCATAGACATTTGCCACTATTTTTACGAGCAGGTATACTGGCAGTAGCCAGGTTAGCTAGGTTTGGTCAGCTGGCACATTTGGTGGCAAATGTCCTGCTTTTGAAGAAAGTGGCATTTGTCTATAGTGGCTTCTGTCCCAGATTCATTCAAACTTGATTGAAATGAAGACATCGAAGAATGCTCCTTTTTGTTTAATATTGGGCTAAGTATTGGGCCGATCCTTGCGAAACTTGGATGGGACCACCGCTGAGCGATGCTCTTTCATTTAAAAAAATATTCATCGAAATCGGTTCAATATTGTTCGAATGATTAATGTACAAACATAAAAAAAACAGGTCGAATATAGAACCTTGTTCTTTTTGGAAGTCGGTTAAAAATACTCAAGTTCGTTATCAGATCATCCAGATTAAGAAAAAACTCATTCAAGACGCCGCAGTCTTACCTATCAATGATTTTTTATTTCAATAACTTATGTTTCTCATTAGAGGAACAGTAGTAGATTTTTTGTTCAAAAGAATAACAGTGATTTTTGGAAATCTTCCCCAGAAGAGAACTTTTTGTAAAAAAACGTGATTCATGATTAGTTTTGTACAGAAAAAGAAGTGCTCCGGTTTAATTGACTAGAATAAATAATTGAAATAGAAAAATACTTTAGTATGTTGTTGGTTTATCCATTTTTAGATTAAAAAAATTCACTCAAGACGCCACAGTCGTATCTATCAATGATTTTTTATTTCAATAATTTACATTTCTCAATACAAGTACACAATTTGAATAAACTCAAAAGGAACAGAGATTATTGTAAAAGGTATTCTCCATCACACAAGTACAATAATTGATACAAGTTACAACATTCAGCTTGTAATTTTAAGATAATAAAGTTTGTATAAATACTGGAGTATTCTTGTTACATACGTCATCTCTTTATTACTGTAATCGGCGCATAATCTCTATATTATTATATTGGTGAACTATAGATCGCACTATCTGTGTAGTAGCTAGTTTGCACCACATTTTATGGATGGTATTGCCTGCCCTCGTTGATATGCAGATTAATAAATAAGACTTTAAATAGATTGTTTTCTAAAATTTGTCTTTTCTTTTCTAGGATGAGACAAGGACGAGCAACAACAAAATGCCTGAGAAGAAGCGATGGATTCACGATCCAAACAGTAAGTTAATCAAGTACAACTAATTTTGATTGATTATTCTTGAAATTCTCAATAGAAAATTGTAGTTTTCTTACTGACGAGGTATTGAGATTTTCTCATGAAGTCAGGTGTCTTTAAAGCGTAACGGTTCAGATTCTGGAATTTATTGAATTTATTTTTTGTAGATTACGTCTTGGAGACTCCAGTTAAGGAGTATAAGACAAGTCAGATCAACAATTATTCAATCGTATACACTTGTTACCATAATTTATTACTATATCAATTAGTTGAGGAGAGGCTTAATTTTGATGTGAAAGGAACTCTTGTACACTATAAAAAGCCTTATAAACTAAATATTTTTTTAATTTTAAATATTTCTATATTTTCAAGACTTTAGCTTGTTGTAGGGTTTCCTACCAATATTAACTAGGTTTTTGTTTGAATAAGCTACTATTGTGACTCACCAAGTGATAATCGTGTACGTCAAGAGTTTGGTTAATGTCAATCTTTTTTACATAATTATAAAGTAGCTCCATACACATATAAGCAGGGTACAGTTAGGAGACCAAGTCTGTTGAACAACTAGCCCAGGCAATGAATGTTTTGTGTCGTAACAAATTAGGGGAAAGCTAAATTTTTGCAGGATGTTAGTATACATAGTACTTACTCAAAAAAACCAAAGTCCCGACCCCCACCCCGCTTGCTTCCCCCACCACCCCCCTATCAACATTGCAAGAGCAGTACTTCAGTTAAAGGCTTATAACTCGGAAACTAATTAAGGTATCGTTGTGATTCTAATCTCATTTAATACTCAAAACTATTCTCTAAAAAATATGTCATATACATTTTCTATGTAGATAGCCTAGTTTTTCAGTAAAAATATAGTTTATAAAAAAAAATGTCACCACGAACCACGAAAATCAACTTCAACTGATCATATATTTTTTAATATCGCGTTATTGGTTGTGCCGTTCCTTACAAAACTTATAGATAATTTAATAAGCTTTAAAATGATGTGTCTATTGATTACTATAGTTAAAGTTATGGCGTCATAGTGAGTGATGAAATAGTAGCGGACACCGCGTCGTCGAACCCTACAGCACTGTGTATTTGCATGGCGCTTGGCTATCCAGCCCAATCCAATAAATAATTATTGTCAGACAAGCAAGACTATAATTATATGCCAATCAATAGTACACGTTTAAAAGTACATTTTCCGAAAAGTCCCCAAAAATCCCCCCTCAACTTTTCCCCCAAGCCCCCTCAAAGTTGAAAATGTTTCTAATTATTGGAAATTCGATATCTCTGTAACTAGCTATCGAACAGAGTTGATTCTTCTTCCATAATATCAGTCATATAATGTTCTGCATTAAATGTGCTATTCACTTTGCCGGTAAACCTGGTAGTTTCTTTTATAAAAATTGAAATATCTTGAAAAGAGAATTCTATCAACTACATTTTTCATTATTTAGGGGGACATTTTTGTATGTCAATTTACAGAAAATAGCGTTAAATAGAAGTTATAGAACTTATTTTTATGAATCCAAAGATGTGTATATCAGCATACTGACGATTAGAGATGACTATTTGATAGGATGAGTGGTGAAGAGGGGTGTGCCCCTTTTGCTAACATTGTTGGGCCCTTCTCTCAGGAACGGTTTGTCGCTCTCCATACCTTTATTTTCTTAGCTCTTTGAGGCCATATTTGACAGATAATTTGGAATTCTACTTGAAAGGGCGGTATAGGCTCCCCCTTTATCAGACATGGGCACACTTTTGAAGGAGGGGGCTAGATGAAATGAGAAATTATGTGGGTGTGTCAAAAAATTGATTATTACTCATTTTTTACATTTCAATCATCAATTAAAAATTCAAGTCTCAATGAATAATATCCTAAAAAATAAAGATGTAGTAGAAAGACTCTTGTTTAACTCACGAAGGGATGCAGTAATCCAACTGAGATTAGCTTTAGAAGCAATCTGATTTTTAACCCATCTTATCAAAGCAAAAGGTGTCAGGGGGTACTTCTCCACAATGGTTTTGGTAAATTAGCGTTTAAAAGCAGTAATTTAAGCAGCTCTAGACATCATTTCACTCATTTTGACGCACATTAGAGTATGAAGTTCATTTAGTGCTCATATCATTTGAATGTCTCACTAACAATCTATTTATAGATGGCCTTTTACATTTAATTTCACTTTTATATTCAGTTTGAAAACAAGTGAAGTTTTTTTTAATGTTTGGTAGTTATACTTATGTCTGGTATTTTTCACTATTTACTCTAAAAGCTCAACTTCTTTTTTGTTCTGGATAAAAGTGATGTCACAATTTCATTGAGACTAAACATTCCAGTTGGACCTTTTTTAATGTGTGGACCTTTTGGCATTGATAATCAATAATGAAACTATAGTAGTTTCTTTATTTTGTAACTGATGACCAATTTCAAGCATCTATTCGTTTCAACATATGAAAACTTCATCCAATGACAACAGAGGCAGGAAACCTCTTGAAACAATGAACAAGAATTAGGCCTATATCGTCATAATACAGTAATTGCAATTTGAGTCTTTCTTCCTTCCCTGTCGATTTTACGTTGTAAGCGGTAGCTCAATTCTTAATAAGTTAACTCATATCTAAACACTGAGAGCAAACTGAGATGCGATAATATTGTACTGCGAAATCGAAAAGATAAATGAATAAATAACCGTTATCCTAATTTAGCAAAGAAAAATATATTTTTTACATTATATTTCATATATTTCTTATAACTTAATTTGCATGTGTGATTTTAGTCTTCACTCAAAATCATGTTCCGGGCTAGCTCACGGGCCGTAGTTTGCCCATTACCGCCCTAAAGTGTACTTGGAAAATGACGATTTTCATTATAAATAGTTTATAACTCGTAAACTACTGAAAAACGAATTGCAAAATTCGTCTCAAATTGTAGGTAACACCCCTTTCTGTCATATCCTTAGTAAGAGAACCACTGAAAACACATTTTAAATCAAACTAAACAATTCTATATGTAGGTTTTCCCGATAGTAAAGTCATACAATGTGTTGGTCAAAAAATGTATAGGACACAGCTATTTTAGACAATACAATTCCCTGAAACATACCAGTGGCATCTTTGTATCATGCATGAATTTTGAGTTATTGTAATTCAAAATGTTGAACGATTATGAAAAATTTGAAATTTCAACTTTATGAATGATTATAACTTTCTATTCATGCTACAAGCCTGCCGTTAGTACCCAGTTTTAGGTAATTGTATTGTCCACAAGAAAGGTATCCTGTTTAGTTCATGTTGGACACATGGTGTGGCTGTAATATAGGAAAACCTGGAAAATTACCAAAATTTTTGCTAAATATAAAATTGTTTAGCTTGATTTAAAACGTGTTTTCAGCAGATCTCTTCCTGAGGGTATGAAAGAAAAAGATGATACCTACAATTTGAGACAAATTTTGCGATTTATTCTTCAGTACTTTACAAGTTATTACTATTTATAATGATTAATCATCATTTTACAAAATAATGTAGTATAAGGGAAGCCTATACTGCCCTTTCATGTAGAATTCCAAATTATCGGTCAAATGTGACATATTACATGTGAATTGAAATAGCCTCGAAGAGCTGAGAACATAAAGGTGGAGTGCGACAGATGTTAGCGAAGGGGTACCCCCCTCCTCGCTACTTCTCTCATCGAACAAATCATCACTAATCGTCAGTATGCTGTTATACACATCTTTGGATTCATAAAAGTAAGTTCTATAACTTCTATTTAACGCTATTTTCTGTAAATTGACATACAAAAATGTCCCCCTAAATAATGAAAAATCTAGTTGATAGAATTCTCTTTTCAAGATATTTCAATTTTTATAAAAGAAACTACCAGGTTTACCGGCAAAGTGAATAGCACATTTAATGCAGAACATTATATGATTGATATTATGGAAGAAGAATCAACTCTGTTCGATAGCTAGTTACAGAGATATCGAATTTCCAATAATTAGAAACATTTTCAACTTTGAGGGGGCTTGGGGGAAAAGTTGAGGGGGGATTTTTGGGGACTTCTCGGAAAATGTACTTTTAAACGTGTACTATTGATTGGCATATAATTATAGTCTTGCTTGTCTGACAATAATTATTTATTGGATTGGGCTGGATAGCCAAGCGCCATGCAAATACACAGTGCTGTAGGGTTCGACGACGCGGTGTCCGCTACTATTTCATCACTCACTATGACGCCATAACTTTAACTATAGTAATCAATAGACACATCATTTTAAAGCTTATTAAATTATCTATAAGTTTTGTAAGGAACGGCACAACCAATAACGCGATATTAAAAAATATATGATCAGTTGAAGTTGATTTTTGTGATTCGTGGTGACATTTTTTTCTATAAACTATATTTTTACTGAAAAACTAGGCTATCTACATAGAAAATGTATATGACATATCTTTTAGAGAATAGTTTTGAGTATCAAATGAGATGAGAATCACAACGATACCTTAATTAGTTCCCGAGTTATAAGCCTTTAACTGAAGTACTGCTCTTGCAATGTTGATAGGGGGGTGGTGGGGGAAGCAAGCGGTGTGCGGGTCGGGACTTTGGTTTTTTTGAGTAAGCACTTTGTATACTAACATCCTGCAAAAATTTAGCTTTCTCCTAATTTTTACGACACAAAACATTCATTGCCTGGGCTAAACGGCCTACATGAATCTAATTTATTTACTCTTTCCATCCACCTATCAGATATAAGAATACTATTTAACCTCTATAAGTTCAATGGCTTTTGGATATTTCTGATGATATTTCTATTTTGTTGAATTTTACAAAATAAATTTTGTATAAACAAGAGAGCCCTCGAATGAGAAGACCAACCCAAGAAAAGAAAACTTTGCTCAAAAAAAGGGCAGCGTCAAAGTAGTTCCATGGTAATTTATTTCTACTTTCCACGTTCATTTTAGGTATTCATTGATTTTAAAACGCGATTTGCGATGACAATAACCCTATAAAACTTCGGCATTACAGCTATTACTAGGTTTCTGTGCAATTTTTCAATCTTAGTTTTACCTCATTCAACCTAGCAATATCTCACTTCTTTACTTGACTCTTATCAAGCTGAATTTCCCATGAAAAAAATGGCAACATGAGAATTCCATAGACTTTTTGTAAATTGTTTTTCAAAATCAAAAGAATTTCTAGAGCTAGTCCTGTAGTTCTAGTCCTGAGAATGCTTTTTCTTCATATTATTCTTAGTCCTGTATACCGTATATCTGGTCATTACCACAAAGCATTGGGCTCTTATTGTATGATCCAGGATCATTACCGCGACTCATGATCTGTATTTGATGTATGTAATTTGTTACTCGTAATACTTTTTCGATTATTTACATAACCTGTATTGTCACTTGAAATGTACTGGGAGGACCAATTTTAAGTTTTCATTGAATACAGGGTTGAGTTTCAAATATTTGATACATTTTTTTGATGTTGTGTTTGACAAATGAGATGATTTTGTTTTATTATACCAAAAGCCTTACTTCATCTATTCCACTCCTATAAAAAAGATCGTGAATAAATACTATACAAGAATTATTCCTATCTCTCAGTGCTCCTCACTAATGTGTCTGAAGCTAATAATTTTGATGTTGTAACAAAATACAAGCGATCTCTCCAGCATCCAATTGTGTTCTTTCAGGACACCTGCACTTAACGTGCATTTTTGTCCCTCGATTGGCGCTAAAGTAAGTAAGAGCGTAGCTGCAATATCAAAAGGGTTTTACATTCAAGTATTGTCGCATGTCTTAACTGCGTAACATTCAAGTACAAGGGGACAAAGAGGCTGCTAGAAGCGAATCAAAGGCAGAGTACTCACAGGGGGGAACTTTGAATAAAGCCATTGTCTTGGCTCAATAATGGCATTGTGGCTCCGTCTGGGCCCTCGCTTATAACCAAGGCACACTCGCGTAATTGCTAGACATCAATACCAATTCATCCAAAAGAACAAACCGCTTTTGATCGTGCTAGTCTTGATTATAAAAGCCATTTTGGTTTCAACCTGACCCGCTTCACCATAGGCAATCGCTGATTACAAAAGAAATATCACCTATGTCTCATATCATTGGTTGAAGAGAGCCCTGAGGCCGATGCTTAGAACGCCACAACGAGCTTCATGCAGTTCTCTATTCAAACAATACAGAATTTTGACTGTTCCTAATCCCTATTTTGCCACCTTGGAATTGCAGTTCAAAAACCGTCTGCACAGCAGGTGCAGAGACATTATCATCACAATATTAGATTTTTGGAAATACAGAGTTGAACAGCAACGTACTAATTTCTTTGAGCTGAATCCTAATTATATCAGTAAGAATGTATAACCACCATTTAATGAGAGAAATCACTCAATTTGATCAAGAGTAAATAAAGAATAAAGAACAGCACTGTACCATTTCTTAGAAATTGAAAGGGAATAAGAAGGTATTCAATTCTTTACTTTATAGATTGTTAAAAATGCATAGTAGTTCTCTGTTAGATATAGGGGATGGTTTCTATGATGTGACAAATGCTTTAAACTTTATTAAGATTGAGTTTTGCCAATTTTATTGATGAAAATCGATTAAAAAATGAAAATTGAGCTGAAATTTCTCATGATCATATTTGTCGAAAGAATTATCCCTAACAAGTGAGCGGTGCTGAAAGTACGGTATGTTGAAAAATAAGATTTAAAATATTTTTGACTTTTCTGTTTATTAAAAATCAAGACTTTTATGGTGAGTGGTTAATATAAACGAATATAAAACAAACGGACTCTAAAACAATATTGAACAGATTTAAAAACAGAAAAATGTTCAAATAAGTGCACCTATAATAATTGCGTTTATAGAGATCTTAAATAAAAAGAAAGGCTATTACTATCATCTATTACTTCCTCAATCAACTAATGTAATAATAATTACAATTCCTTATAGGTTTGATAGGCCAGAGCTAAATGAAAACATTTAGTCAACAAATAAATCAATTTATAAAACAATCAGCAAAAGAATTCTAAGAAATTGGGGATTTGTTTTATAAATGAAATGCTGAAAAAACAAAACGTCACTAACCATGGTCTACATCTAAATCGATCTGGTAAAGTAATATTTTGTAATAGGCTGGCAGAGCTGATTGAAACTAGTTTGCAATCTACTGCCAATAACTCTCCTAAACAATCATCTAACGAACCTTTTTTTAGTCAAGTGGCACAAAACCGGGAAGGAAAACTAGTTTCAAATAAAAAATGCCAATACCTTAAATTCAAAAACAAACATAATTAAAATGAAGATAGGTCTGTAAACATATTTGTAAGTGATAATCAACTAGACCAGGAAGAAAACATTGCATTTCTAGGAGTTTTGTTGGATAGACGATTGACCTGGGCTCCATACATTGAGAAAATATGTTGCAAAATTTCATCTGGGGTATTTGTCCTGCGACAGCTTGCTAGATTAAACGACAAAAATTTCCTGGATTTCTTGTTCCATGACGAACTGCGTTGTTAATATTAACTTTTCATGTGAAATTTAACGACTTTCAATCAAATATTTGTTAAGAATAAGTATAATAACTCACTTAATCTGGCCGAGTCTGCCGAGACTCGGCCAGATTAAGTGAGTTATTATACTTATTCTTAACAAATATTTGACTGCAAGTCGTTAAATTTCACATGAAAAGTTAATAAGACAAAAAGTTACTTTTTACTGATTACCATGGTCTCTTACTGTCACATTATGAGGTATGCTATCTTAGTATAGGGTAATTCATCAAAACAAAACCTTGATAGGGTGTTTAAGATCCAAAAGAAAGCTTTTAGGTGTATGGAAAGAGTAAATCGATTAGATTCATCTAGGTCGTTGTTCAAGAGACTTGGTCTCTCTACTGTACCCTGCTTATATGTGTATGAAGCTACTTTATATGTAAAAAAGAGTGATATTAAACAAAATCTTGACGTACTCGATTGTAATACAAGAAGCCGAGGAGTACCTTGCACTAACGTACTTTTTACAAAACAAATAGCCGATTTATACATTATTAAAGGCAATAATAATTGTAATTACTTCATAATTTTTAATTATAATTATTTAAATGCATCATTTTCTATCTCGGGATTCAATGTTTGTGGGTATTATAATGCAGTAGGCTATCAATAATTCATTGGGGTTAATTGGGGATTTGTGCTAGAGTGTCAGTGTGATGTATGGTTTCATTTGCGCGGAGCTCTATTAGTTTTACTGCCTATAATGCCTAATTTTTCATTTCAACGGAAGTGAACTAATGTTTTAGTTATTCATATGTATTATCTTGCTGTGCAGAACTGACCTTTTTGAGTCAGTCTGCAACCAAGCGCCGAAGAAGAACAACATAGTTCGAAACGCGTCCGCCGCGACTCAAAAAGGTCAGTTCTGCACAGCAAGATAATACATATGAATAGTTCTACTGCAGTTCACGAAAAATGGATAACCACAACAATAATAATGTTTTAGATTTAGAGAATGTAGTAATGCTCAATACTTGTGTAAGTGTGACTGAGTCAATGAAAATGTCTATCTTCATAGAATAGACATAATAATGTAAAATGCAGTAAAATTTATAAATTTCAAGTTTATGTAATTCATCCAATGAGATAAGAAATTTAGCAGTAATCAACAATGTATTAAACAAGAAATTTGGAAGTCGGTAACTTTTTAATTCAGAAGAATCTTACAAGACCCAATACCGTAGTTTGTGCACAAGAGAAGGTATGAATAAATGATATAATAATGGGATAAATAATGGTACTGTTTAAGGATAAAAATCATGGATCACTTGATGAAATTGAATCCGAAACCAATTCCACCATGGTGGTTTTCTAAATTATATCAGGATTATTTCCAGTTGTTATCAATATTAGAGCTAAATAAGTATAATTTAAATCTAGTTTGTGACCTTATTATTAGAAGCTTCAAGGCTTCATGGATTCAGTAACCGGAGCACGTAGAGGGAGTTGAGAGATTTTTGTTATTTATCCTTGTTTCATCCAAAAATGCAATACTGTGTTTACTTGGGTATAATGCTCAAGGTTCAAAGATTGATCATCAATATTATTGATCCTATTGTGAAACATTTGACACATTAAGAAAAAGATTTAATGAGGGTCTCGATCGAAAAAGACAAATGCTAAAAGTGATATAAAACTAGGTGAGGAACCGAAGAATCTGAGTTTGGTGTGAAAGGACCGGGCAGCTAATGAAAAGTCCGGAAATGGAGCATTATTGATTAGTCTAATGAGTTAAGGGGAGTTGAACAGAAAACAATTTTTTTTTCACTTTTTTTGTTTTTTATTCCATTTTATAGTACATTTTTTCCTGAACATTTTGATGTAATTTTGAACTATGTAAGATGATTGGAAATATTTTTTTTTTAATTCTTGAAAACCCATATGCTTCCTATTTTGAACAGCTGCATGTCTGATTTGAGCTGACTGCAATTTCATCTACAGCAATATACAGCTGCTAAGTTTGTAATTGCCGCTCATTGATATAATCGATCTCACAATCAATCTTAGATAGTCGATTCATATAGTCGACTGCTCATTCTTTTTGAATTGTTTTGATTCTCGATTTCCAATCAGTGTTTGTTGTGCTGTTTCCATAGAGAAAAGAGGTTAGGAGTTCGAATCGGTTCTTATTCAGTTTTTATCGGCTATATCGGGTTTTCTTCTATCCAGTACAGTATTTCATTTATTAAAAATATGCTGAGGGCTAAAAATTGGTGTAAAAAGAGAAAATTCACAGGTATTATGTATGTGAAGTTTGATAAACCAAATGCGAGTACCGTACTCGAGAGAATTTTGAACAATTGGATCCAGGACCTCCTACTAGTGCTTCAAAGAGAAAAATTTACTGGTCTCCCACAGTACAATGATTTTCTAGGGACAGACTCAAATATTATTATTATTTCAATAAATACTTTGTGAACAATGATATAGTACAGTGGAGATGAACATTATATATGCACCTGGCGCATTTTGAATGGAAATATAGTCTCGTAGTTCCAAACATCTCTTTTGTTTTCATGTGTTTCCCAAAAATCTATATTTTTTACCTTTAGGTACCATTATTTCAAGAACTAGAAGAGATAATCGTTCAAAATTCTAGTATGTTATCAATCCTGATGTATTCTATCTATGGTGAAAAAATTATTTAATTTGGGTTAGAAAAACATTTTTTTTTTAAATAAAATTTATGTGAAGATTGGGATATATCGCAGCGTGCGCGCCGGGCGTATTACTCAACTATTTGAAAAGCTATCGTCTCAAAACTATATTTAAATGAAAATACATAAAAAATTGAGCCGCGGAAGCACAATTTCAAATATGAAACTCTTTTCGTAATATTAAATAAAAACGATTAAAAATGACATGGAGAAACTAACCTCTAATAGCAGATTCGTCAAAAAGTGTCAGAAAACTGCATTTAGAAAATCAATAATGAATTATCTGCAGCATGACACAATCTTCACATAAATTATGCTTTTTTCATATTTAATCATGTACGTAATTAAAAAAAGACGTTTTTTTAAAACAATGTGAAGATGACATACACTTTGCAGTTCGCCTTGTACCGTACATATTTGCAATCATTAGATCGATTGCATTGACTAATCGATATCGACAGGGTCTCAACTATCGATACGGCTCTGTCGACACTATTGTACAAGGTCGATATGTACCAATAACGAAACTACTAAAAATTATATTATCGGCTTTCGACACGACTAACAAAAAGCAAGTAATCGTCGTCCTCATTGATTTTACTTGTAAATTGGTTAGGTTATAAGTAAAATGAACTAAGAAGTCGTATAAAAAGTTAGAAATCGGTAACTACAGTATTTTTATGGACATTGAACAAAATTTACAAATAATAAGTTATTTCAAGTACAAACTTGTATTTTTTCTATCTTGTAAAAATTTTGATTCTGAATGAAATTTTCAACAGCTCAGTATTGAAAAACACTCCGGTTTCATAAAATCGGATTTTATTGATTCAAAACAATAATTTTCCACATTTTGCTTATTATGTTGTTTAATTCATTGTGATCCTAATTTGACAAATGTGAGGTATGATTTAAGATAGTTAACTTGACAAAAACCTTAGTTTATTACACCATAGTTCATAATTGAAAAATTTATGTACAAAACATTCATCCCTCCCTGGACACAAATAGTAATTATTACAATCGCCTTCTCTTTAGGATGTAGATTTTTTTACAGGATCTAGGTGAGTCAGATTAGGGGTAGTTGACCTAAGGTGAAAGAGTAGCTAGTTAGAGTTAGCTCAAGGCTATAATTGAGAAAAAATGATTTAGGAACTGATTGCATCAAATCTACTTTAATTTATTTTTTGTAATAAAACTGTATGTACCGGTATGTATTATATATTACCATAGCTGATTCACCTGTAGGTGATTCTTCACACCTCAATGCTATGTTTTAGTCCAAAGAGCATACTACACAAACGAGGAGTGAGGTAGTTTGTGATTGCTAGCACCTCTGAGCTACTTCCTGCGTCCAAGCCATCATTTGATAGAGACGTTTGGAAATCAACACAATTGATGTAGCCTTTTTTGTATCTGAGATGAATAAAATTTAATTCATCTCAAGCCACAATAAGGCTGTAAAACTGTAAGTGCACTTAGATAGGTAAGAAATTACACAAGTAATTAACAAAACCTGAACCTAAACTTACAAGCATATTTTAATGACAATATTTTTTGAATAATAATAAATATAATGTTGAATATAATTTTTGAGTCTAAGTTGTCATACTATACCAAATTTTAGATATTAGCCAAATCCAACTACTACCCACCTAACCAAAACAAAGGCAATCTAACCAAAACCAACCTAACCTAACCAAAGCTTTCCCAACCTAACCAAAACCAACAAAAGCTATCCAACCCAACCAAACACAAGCTAACCAAACCAAAGCTGACCTAACCTGAGCCAACCTAACCTTACCAAACCAAAGCTAGTTTGGATTTGGTTAGGTTGGGTTGGATTGGCTTTTGGTTAGGTCAGCTTTGGTTTGGTAAGGTTAGGTTAGCTTTGGTTAGGTTAGGTTGGTTTTGGTTAGGTTAGCATTGGTAAGGTTTGCTTTGGTTTGGAAAGGTTAGGTTGGCTTAACGTTTTCAAATTCATTGTCACACTACTAGCCATTTTTCAACATAAGAACAGAAAACATGCAAGTTCAAATTTGAAAACTTAATAATGACAGTGACATAGAGTGGTTTGGTAAGATTAGGTTAGGTTAGCTTTGGTAAGGTAGTGGTTAGGTGGGTAGGAGTTGTGTTTGGTTGCATAGATATGTCAAATTTGTTATAATATCAAATTGAAAACTGACAGTCAAAAATTATGTTCAACATTACATTCATTATTCTTCAGATTTTTTTCACTACAAAATATAAGTTCCGATTCTTTTAATCATAATCCAAATCATAATAATATTCAACCCAACTATGCTTGCTAGCTATATAAAATACATAACATTTTGTGGTTGCTTGCAAGGTGAGGTTGTGTTTGATTAGATCATTGAAATAAAAACACCACTGATGAAAGCAAACAAATTGGTTCTATTCTATAAAATTATAAGTGAATTCATATACAAGAATTTCACAAAATATTGACACAAATATAAATTCTATAAACTACATTTATAAATACTGGTTACATTAATTGTATTTTTCAGTTCATGGTTCAAATTGTAAGAATAGGCATTATGCTGTTGCTTGGTGTGATACAATTTGAAAATGTTAATTGAGTAAGTAACAAGGAGTTTGACTTTTTGATAAATGTATGGAATAGGATTTTCAAATTTTAAATTATCTGATCCTTAGCAAGTGACCTGTTTACAAAATAATATTACGGAGGGATGAAAGACATGGATATATTCAAATGGTATTGCAGTAAAATGAGATCAGTGAGAAAACAGGATAATCTTCTTCTCATGTGAAAAATATTAGGCTGCTTACTGTTGTGGACAAAAATGGTTTATCTTATAATACATTATACAGTCAAAACTTGAAATAGCTAAAAACACATCAGTAGTTGCTGATTGGGGAAGTGCAGTGGTTGAAATCTAAAAAAAAAAAATTCACCAGAGAAAATATAACAGGGGCTGGGTTGTCAAAGGTGAAAAAGGCTGGCAGCATTGACAAAACTTCAGGTGAATCTCAAAACATCAGAAACATTAGTACTCATATCAAAAAAATGTTGGGATTGGCACAACAATAGTTTCAGATTTATGGAAAGCATACAATTTATTGTTTGAAGAAGGAATCGTTTTTGGTTGGATATTCTTCAAAATATCTATTCATGAAGTCATGTAAGATGAAATGCTCTGCAAAGTTCCACAAGGAAGCAGGATCTTGATGCAACACTGTCAAGGATGAAGAAATTGAATCCAATGATGAATCTGAAGATGTAGACCTTGAAGACATTGGTTTTCAAGAGATTTTCCACGGTTTCCACAGAGTTTTGTGGATTCTCTGAAACAGAAGATGAAGGACTACCCTAAACAAAATTTATTGAATTACAATATGTACATTTTTACCCCCAGCTCTTAAAGATGATTGTTAAAAAATGATGTGAATTACATTTTCATCCACATTACTACACAGGCTGCAAAGAAGAATACTTTACACATAAAAGCATGTAAAAAAAGACATATTATGCATGAACGACAAATTGATATACATGGTAGTGTATGTGTTTGATCAGCTGGTACCTAGTTTATTTGCTTTTACAATTTATATCAAAACTGACACTATTTCTATTAAAATATTATTTTCACTCACTTTTACTGGAGGTGCTGGATGGATGCATTTTACTTCTGAAGAGGCTGAAGAAACTTCTCTCCAGAAGTGAAATGCATCCCTCCAGCATAATATTCTAATATAAATAACTTGCAGTGTCAGTTTTGATATTAGATTGCACATTATAATATTTAATGAACTTAGTCAATACAGTGTTTTACTGTGAAAAAAATTAAAAATGAATTCTTAATATATTTACAAAAATTTATATGGTAAGATCCATAAAGATCTTATCTTCAAGATTAGACAGCACTTTGCTCAACATGCGGTGATAATGAAATTATTACAGTCTGTTACTTATATAGAAATATTCAGCAAATGTTTATTTATAAAACATTTCATGTAAAAATGTATAATAACTAAATGAACAATTTTAAACATTTCTATATAACAAACAATAACTTAGATATATTATTATGGTAATTGTGCCGCAGATGTTAGCAAATAAAAAATCACTTGAAACTTCACCAAATTGTAGTATTATGTCTCCTGATCACAATTATCAAGTTTATAAGTGTCGGTCTCAATTAAATAATTAATTATTCAATATTGAAAACCTACCTTTGGAACAGAGCCCCAAAATGACTATCTTCAGCAATTAACTTTAATTGAGTGTTTAGAATGCATGAATCTTTGCAACACAATAATTTGCATTTTAATTTATTAATTATTTACTCATGCAATTTATCTACTTAATAATAAAGACATTTTCAATTTTTTCCAAAATCTCATCACTTGATGCATCACACATAATTATACATAACCTAGCCACAGCCTGGGTTTTAGGCTTTTGGGCCACGACCTTTTAAATCTGCATGAACATTTCGCGCATGTGCAGAAGCGTAGTCTGCGTGAATGGAACGAAGTGGAATGGAACTGCATAACCAAACCTTTCCTAACCTGGCTAGATGTGACTGAACCACCTTTAAAATACCTTTAAATATTTAACTTTAAACCTTTTAAATATTTACAGAGGTGGTTCAGTCACATCTAGCCAGGTTAGGAAAGGTTTGGTTATGCAGTTCCATTCCAGTTTCCATTGATGTTCTGATGTAGATGGCACTCCATTGCTCTATCTGTTCGTCTATGATGTTATGCTTAAGGTACTATAAAGGCTTTTCAGAGCCGTATTTATGTTCAAAAGGTGAGTTTTTAATATTGAATAATTAATTATTTAATTGAGACCGACACTTAAAAACTTGATAATTGTGATCAGGAGACATAATACTACAATTTGGTGAAGGTTTCAAGTGATTTTTTATTTGCTAACATCTGCGGCACAACTACCATTATTATTACTATAAGCATTATCTTTCAAGTCAAATGTTTCCATTTTGAAAATAAAAATATGAATTAAGAAAAATACATACCTCATTTGTTTTTATAACATCTCAATGTCTTCCATGTTGAGATCTTCAGATTCATCTTCAGTTTCAATTTCTTCACTCTTCTCAGCATCATACAAGTGTCCTGCTTCCTTGCAAAATTCTGCAAAGCAATTCATTTTTCTTCGCTTGCATGACTTCACGAATAAATATTTCGACAGATAGCCTGGGAAAAAGGCCTTCTTGCGATGATAGCGCGGCAAAGACGTCTTTACCGCACTCCATGTGGCCTCAATTTTGTTCGTATGCGCACCACTATCGGGATCAACAAAATGCATTTTGTGATTCACCTTCAAGTGCACGAATCCTTCTTCTTTCAAGCAATCATATGCCCTCCAACAATCTGAAACTATTGTTGTCCCGGGCTCAACAAACTTTTTAATTATAGGAACTAATGTTTCTGATGTACGATTTGGCACTGCCTCCATGAGTAACTCCCCTGTAGTTTCGTCAATGCCACCAAATACCCATTGTCCTTCGACGACACGGCCCCTGTTATATTTTCGGCGCCCAAACTTGCTCTCGTCTATTTGTACTTTTCTCCCCGGCCCACCTATTCTTTTCTTTCGCAGCACCAGAGCGTCATAAGTAACCTCATGGCAGAAGGAACCCCAATCGACTACAGTGTTTTTAGCTAATTCTAGTTCATTCTGTATTATTTCAGATGATGCATTCTTACACCACAACAATACGAACCCTAATATTTTCCACATAGGAAGGCTCGAATTCGCAAAAAATGTGCCCTTTCTTATTGACTGGGAATAATTACACGATTTCCTTTTTTGTTTTCGCTCACTTCTCATGTTACTGCAGCGCCACTTGAACTTGTCCAATTGTCTTTCATCCCTCCGTAATTTCATTTTAATTTCAGGTCGCCCACATGCTGGACACGATAAAGTTTTTTTTTAAAATTCCCCATTCCATACATTTATCAATGTTTGTGCCGTTAATTCTTAAACGCGCCTCACAGTGTCACTGGCATCGCTGGCTATCGATACTCATTCAATTGATCAATATTGCGATTCTGTAATCATGTCGAATCATCATTGTGTGCATGAAATCTAGCCAGGCTGTGGCATACATGTGCCGTTTTTGCTGGGAGCCTACGTGTTGTGTCTGTACAGTAAACATACGGTATTTTCGAGACTAATTCCCCACAGTCCATCACTTGGAATCTGGCAGCATTGCACCAGTCTGCTCGTATCTTTTTGCCAGTTTTTCTATCATGATACTTCGAACCTGTCTCATCGTTAGTTATTGTGATTTTTACGATTAAACTTCAGTGTCAACGCTCACAGTATATTTTCCGCTGTTTACCTATCCTGTACCTTATTACACCCGCTCGTTCAAGTGTGTAAACGAATATAAATTGTGCATATTGAACAACATCTACACTGCAACGACGCCCCGACGCCTGTCTTCAGAGCACCCAGTCGACTGGGAATCGACTACCAGCATAGACCGGATCCTACATTCACAAGGTTGGTTTTGCATGCACCTGTTGTATTCATTGTTTACAATTTACTACTTGAACGAACATTTGTTCCTCCTGGCCTGGGATATAAATCCAGCAATCCTACAATCCTATACAGTCCACTTGTCTCCCCACCCGTCTCATCACTTATCGTCTCTCACCCGTTTCATCACTCGTACTTACCTTACTTGTTACTCGTTTCTTTCACTTGTTTCTACGCATCAATCATGGCAACTGTTAACACACAAGTTAAAATCGAGCCAGACATGGCACTTGATAACCTCAAAAACATTGAAATTAAAGCAGAAGGCGCTCTTAATGTCATACTAAGTCACACAAAGCGATATGAAAACAAACTACCTATCATAACTTACAGAATTCTTGCTGATCTCAAGTCTCAAACCGAGCAAGACTTTTTTAGCGCACAGAAATTGCACAAAGTAAACCCAGATCTCAGTCTAGACAAACTAAATGAACTCGTTGAAACTCTAGCTCAAGCATGGTCGAAAGTTACATTCACTGAACCCGAGCCGTGCGCCCCACGCCAACACAACCCTCCGATCAACGCACCTGCAATCCAGCTTCCAGTCTTTGACGGAAGGCAAGAAAATTGGGACAATTTTAAAGCTTTATTCACCTCTGTAATACATGATAACCCGAATTATCCACCCGTGTACAAGTTTCAAATTTTATTATCGCATCTTAATGGAAGCGCACTCGCCCTCCTTGCGGACTTGGCCATTACCGAGGAAAATTACGCACTTGCCTACCGCACATTGTGTAAACGCTATGATAATGTTCGAGCGTGCGCTACACACCATTACACACGTATGGCACATTTCAAACCTGCCAGCTCCGACAAACAGACTTTGCAAGATTTACACGCCATCTTTTCAGTATCGCACACTGCCCTCAATGCATTACCTGGTCTCAACGCAGCTGACTTCCTTCTCTTTCAACTTGCATTTCGCACATTGCCTAGTCATCTACATGCTCAATTTGAAGCTACTGTACCAGATAACACTGTGCCTACGTTCGCACAGTTAATGCAGTTTGTCAACAATTTAGAACGGTCCATTGACCTACTGCAGGCTGCCACCCCAGTGTCTCAGCCCAAAGTCGCCAGCGCCAGTAAGGCTACTTATGCACAAGCTGCATCACCGCCCTCCGCCCGCCGCCAGCTCGTCAGTAACAGCTCCACTCATTCCACAATTCACTCGCTCAACACTGTTGCAGCCCCACCACGCCATGAAGTAGTATCACCACCGCCATCTTGCCGATCACCTACAAATTCACAGTCGACTCCTCGCCCCAGCGCCGCCAGAGTTCAATGCACTGTGTGTAGCGGCAACCATAGTCTGAGCCGCTGCGAACAATTTCAAATGATGCATCGCGATGAGCGACTAGAGGTAGTACACAGTGACAACCGGTGCTACGCCTGCTTAGGTTTTCACAGTCGGCGGAACTGTCAATCATTATTCGCGTGCCGTCACTGCGCATCTAAACAGCACCATACTTTATTGTGTCCACACTCCACTGTTCGTAACAACACCAGTAGAGCATCTACCTCGTTGGACGAATCTGTCGCAACTCATCGTCACAACACTAATCAGCAAGTCACATATCCATCTCAACGCCGCTCAGACATCGCCCCATCGCAAGTATCATCCAGCACACCTGTTCCAGCACCAGCACAGCATCGCAACACTGATCGTCATGAACCTAACCCGGTAAATTCTGACAGTCAGTCTCAGCACTACACTCAATGACTACCACGTTGTTTCAGCGCCGATAAGCGCGTACGATTCGTCATTCATGGGCCACACAATAGCATGGTAGTATATGCAGGACGCCGACCGTTACCGTGTTATGAGCATTACAAATCAAACCGCAACTATGAGAGCTCCACCATCAAAACACTTGAAACTGACACAGTCAGCACCATAGAGTCAAATATGTCTCAAAACCGCTTTGACAGCAAATCGTTATCAGCACCGCTAGCATTAGCATTAACCAACGAGCGACCTGATAATGACAGTGCTACTCCTGCATTACTTGCTACTCTTTGTGTAAGCTGTGCGGATCAACACAACTTTCCTGTTACTGTATGAGCTGCACTCGATTCGGCAAGTCAATTCACGCTCATCACTAAACAAATGTGCCACCAACTCGGTTTATCTCCACGCCCAACAAACATCGATCTCACCGGTGTCAATGAAATTTCATCACCTGCACTTGGCACCGTCCAGTTGCACTTTGTAAACCACAGTGCGCTCACTCCTATTGTTTGCAATGCTCTTGTTGTCTCATCGCTGCCTGCTTGTTTACCACCATACACGCTGTCCATTGACATTTATCAGACATTTTGCTCGCTTCCTCTTGCTGACCCGGCTTTCCACGTCCCAGCACCCATTCACTGTCTGCTCGGCGCCGATGTCTTCTGCCAATTTGTCATCTTTGAATCACCAATCATCGCGCCTCACTCACACGGACCCGTCGCCATGCACACTGTCTACGGATACGTTATTCTTGGCTCTCTACCCGACCTTCGCTCTACTATATCGTCTGCCGCCCTGTCCTGCCACACCATCTCTACGCCATCTGAACCTTCGCTCGATGCCACACTCAAGCAATTTTGGGAATCTGAAGAAATCGCCACTCCACCCATATTGTCTCCACTTGAGCAAAGCTGTGAAGCCCTTTTCCAGGCCACTACTTGTCGTGATGCTACTGGACATTACATGGTAGCGCTTCCTCGTGATCCCAATGCACCATCCATGGGCACCAACAGGCAGCGCTCATTCAAAATGCATCTGTCCATTGAACGCTGTATGGCACAGGACCCCGAAGTCACACACAAGTACCACGAATTCATGGCTGAATATATACGTTTAGGACACATGGTAGTTGCCTCTCAACCCGCCCATTACATCATTCCGCACCATGCCATTTTCAAACACGGTGATGTAAATGGAAAAATTCGAGTGGTTTTCAATGGTAGCAGCCCTGACTCTACTGGCCAGTCCCTCAACGATAGGCTCCTTGCAGGACCCAAGTTGCAGCGCGACGTCTCTTTGGTCCTCTCATCATTTCGTACCCACCAGTATGTCATCATGGCCGATTGCCGGATGATGTATCGCCAGATCCTCGTGCAACCTGCTGATCGCCTGTTACAACACATATGGTACCGACCCAATGTTTCTTCGCCACCAATTGAGTATGAGCTCACCACTGTCACCTACGGTCTTAAACCATCTGCATATCTCGCTCAGCGTGCTCTACAACAGCTGGTGATCGATGAGGGAGCCCAATATCCTCTAGCCGCTCATGCTCTCGCCCAACACACCTATGTGGATGATCTTGTCACTGGTGCCAGCACGTTTGAACAAGCTCAGCAGCTCATGAAAGAACTTCAGGAGCTCCTGCAACATGGCGGTTTTGAGCTACGCAAGTGGGCCAGCAACCACCCCGCTCTACTCCAGGATTTGCCTGTCGCTCACTTGGAAAATGCCAACTGTTTCCTCGATGATTCCGCTGCCATCAAGGTACTCGGCATTCAGTACAATCCCTCGGCCGACACTTTCCAATATCAAGTCAGTTCTTTTGTTGAGACCCCGTCGAAGCGCCATGTACTTGCATACATTGCCCGTATTTTCGATCCCGTTGGCTGGTTGTGCCCCGTTGTTCTCCGACTTAAGAACTTTCTCAAGACCTTGTGGCTGCAGGCACTTGCCTGGGACGACCCGCTTCCACCTGCCCTCGCATCTGACTGGCAAAGCTTCACCGAGGAACTTCCTCAGCTGTCACAGCTCGCCATACCCCGCTGTATTGTCTCGCCTTCAGCTCAGCACTCCATCATTGGTTTCTGTGACGCCTCCGAGCTTGCCTTCGCCGCCGCCCTGTATCTGCACGAACAATTTCCTGATGGCTCTGTCTCCATGCATCTAATCGCCGCCAAATCCCGTGTCGCCTCCGCCAAGAACGTCACCATTCCTCACCTTGAACTCAACGCTGCCCTCCTCCTGTCTTGTCTCTACACTGCATTTCTGCCCGCCTTCGAAGGTCTCAACATCCAGCACGTTGCCTTCTTTTCTGACACCACCATTGCACTCAATTGGATGCACACACCGCCGCATTTACTCAAGATTTATGTTGCCAACCGTGTTGGGCAAATACTTGAACACACCCATCTTCCGCAATGGCATCACGTCTCAACTCAAAACAACATTGCTGACCTTGCTTCTCGTGGCGCTCGCCCACTCGAACTTCTGTCGGCTCATTCTTGGTGGCATGGCCCGCCAGCATTCCGTGTGCCAATCCAGAACTTCCCCACCATGTCCTATGTCTCATCGCTGCCCGACACTGAACTCAAGCCCGCTCCCGCCGTCTCACTTGCCGTCACCATTACTGAACCCGACCCGCTCATTGAAGGCTACATGCTGCATTTCTCGCATCTTCCCCGTCTCATCCGTGTCACTGCCTACTGTCTTCGTTTCATCTGCCGCGCCCGTCATCAACGCCCATTCCAGTCCTCTCTTCTTCAAGCTGCGCAGCGCATTGTCTCCACCAGTGATGTCCAGTCCTCACCCAGCACTGATGAATATCAACATGCTCTACTCACTTGTATCCATGTGTCTCAACTCTCGTACTATGGTTCCACACTTCCGAACAATGTCAAGTCTCTGCACCCGCACTTTGACGATTTTCAACTCATCCATGTTGGCTCCCGTCTTCAGCATGCCCCCATCAGCACATCATCAAAAGTTCCGTTTCTCATCCACGCCAAGTCTCATCTCGCGCTGCTTCTTGTGCAGCACTTTCATCGACAGTCGCTCCATGCCGGTCCTCGCACCACTCAGTCCCTGCTGTCACAGGATTACTGGATTCCTGCTGCTCATTCCCTGGTTCGCCGTATCATTCATTCTTGCCTGAGATGCACCATGTTTCGCACCACCACGCCCACTCCACAAATGGCGCCATTACCAGCTTTGCGCGTTACTCCAGAGCGTCCATTTCACACCACTGGAGTTGATTTCGCCGGGCCATTCAACTATTTCTCCACGTCTCTGCGCACCCGAGTCGCCCACAAAGGGTACCTGGCCGTCTTTGTATGTTTTGTCACAAAAGCCGTTCATCTTGAGTTCGTCACCAGCTTGTCCAGTGCCGATTTCCTCGCAGCCCTTCAACGTTTCGTCTCCCGTCGCGGTTGTCCCGCAGTGATCTATTCAGATAATGGCACAAACTTTCAAGGCGCCCAATCCGAGCTGTCTTCCTTGTATCAGCACTTTATTGACACACAACCCAATCTTGCCGCATTCTTCACTCAGAGCCGCATTCAGTGGAAATTCAGTCCGCCACTTGCACCTCATTTTGGTGGCCTTTGGGAGGCAGCCGTCAAATCTGCCAAACGGCTACTCATGAGTACTGTTGGCCTCCAAGCATACACTCTCGAGGAATACCACACGTTGTTCTGCCGCATTGAGGCGATCCTCAATAGTCGCCCTCTCACTGAGCTGTCCGAAGATCCTATTGAATCTGCGCATGTCCTCACACCCGGACATTTTCTTGTTGGCACCGCTCTCACCGCGCTTCCTGAAACTCCTGTTGCCGACACTGATCTGCGCCTGTCTCGTCGCTGGACTCGAGTCCGTCATATGTCTCAACACTTTTGGAAACGGTGGTCCACCGAGTACCTACATCGCCTCCTGCACCGTTCCAAGTGGCATCACCCGTCTCCAAACCTGCAACCTGGTGAGCTGGTGGTCATCAAGGGCCTTTCGACCTCACCTCTTCACTGGCCCGTTGGCATCGTCACACAAGTGTTCCCTGGATCGGACGGCCAAGTTCGAGTCACCAAAGTTCGCACTGCACAAGGGGAGTATGCCCGCTCCGTGCGAATCCTCCAACCTGTTCCTCCGCTACATTAACTTTCTTCTGTTGCGCGGGGGGAGGATGTTCGCGCCGTTAATTCTTAAACGCGCCTCACAGTGTCACTGGCATCGCTGGCTATCGATACTCATTCAATTGATCAATATTGCGATTCTGTAATCATGTCGAATCATCATTGTGTGCATGAAATCTAGCCAGGCTGTGGCATACATGTGCCGTTTTTGCTGGGAGCCTACATCACTGTCATTATCAAGTTTTCAAATTTGAACTTGCTTGTGTCTGTACAGTAAACATACGGTATTTTCGAGACTAATTCCCCACAGTCCATCACTTGGAATCTGGCAGCATTGCACCAGTCTGCTCATATCTTTTTGCCAGTTTTTCTATCATGATACTTCGAACCTGTCTCATCGTTAGTTATTGTGATTTTTACGATTAAACTTCAGTGTCAATGCTCACAGTATATTTTCCGCTGTTTACCTATCCTGTACCTTATTACACCCGCTCGTTCAAGTGTGTAAACGAATACAAATTGTGCATATTGAACAACATCTACACTGCAACGACGCCCCGACGCCTGTCTTCAGAGCACCCAGTCGACTGGGAATCGACTACCAGCATAGACCGGATCCTACATTCACAAGGTTGGTTTTGCATGCACCTGTTGTATTCATTGTTTACAATTTACTACTTGAACGAACAATCAATAAGCTCCTTGTTACTTAAATCACCTAGCATTTTCAAATTAACTTTCACACAAGCCATTTTTCCACGTAAGAACGCAAACATGCAAGTTCAAATTTGAAAACTTGATAATGACAGTGATGTAGAATGACCAATCTATCAAAAATGTTGGTTGGTAGTAGCATAAATAAGAAAAATATTAGAATTTTTCTGTAATATCGAATTTTAATCAACTAATATATTTATCTATATCTATCATCTAATTTTTTAATATTATTAAGCTAATTTTTCACAATAATAATAATAATATTATCATAGATGACAAGAGCTGCAAGTCAAATATCAAGAAATATTCGATAAGCCCGTGATCGATACTCGAAGATAAAGAGGATCTGACAAGCTATCGAGGAGTCAAAATAATCGATCTGCAATATTGTGATTAGTCGAGTGATATTAATAATCAGACTAAAACGTCCAATAAACTACGTAATCATGCATATTTTGAAATGATTTTAATTGAAAAATACATTGAGTGTCAACTAAATCAATACTATTACGCATTAATCAAGAATATAATACATTGTTAGAGGGCTAGAATATTGTCTACTGACACTTTATTGACGGATTTGCAATTAGAGGTTAGTTTCTCCATGTCATTTTTAAACGTTTTTATTTAATATTCAGAAAAGTGTTTCACGTTTGAAATTGTGCATCCGCGGCTCAATTTTTTCTGTATTTTCATTTAAATATAGTTTTGAGACGATAGCGTTTCAAATAGTTGAGTAATACGCCCGGCGCGCACGCTGTGATTTTTCCAAACTTTTTTTGGGGGAAAAAAATTGGTTTCGGAAATTTTTTTTTATTTACTTACATTTTTGAACTAACTGTATAATTGGTTCATTGTAGTCTCTCCAAGAATGTGGGAGTAACCTCTAAAAATTTCATCTCTCTAGGGTCAATAGTTCTTGAGAAAAATGTTCCTAAAGTTGATTAATTTAACATGGGCGGAATAGGACTGTTCAACTCCCCTTAAGCAATCGATTACCGGGTTTAGATGGCCTGCTAGCTAGGGTAATCAAGTGGCGTGAGGTCCGGAGTGAATTTGTCTTTGAAAGGCCCCTTGAAACATTAGTATTCGACTGAATTTTCTTGAAAACTGTTTCTTTTTTATAGTTGTGTCACAAGGAAATTTTTTATATAGTTTTTCAATTTTATAGTTATAGTTAAAGTTGTTGCAGAATCCGTAACAAATTACAATGATAGCAACAAAATTTGAAACTAAAATTGAATGAGAGGTTTATTGTATCATAAAATTTTAGGATGTAGCCAATGATCTTTTGATATTGTTCCATTTTTCCTAGATTCTGTAAAAGTAGTGGTAGCAGTGACCTCTCGATGGGCCACAAAACGAAGTTAGGACGGTGTAGATTTCATTTGGTGCTTTATTTTGGGGAAAAGATAACACTTTAAAAGTAGGATTCATTGTCGAAAGAAGACTGGAATCCTGAAGTCAGTTAATAAATGTGTGTAGTGACGCCAGGGTTACAGAATAGCTGCTGAATCTTCGAGACGACCTAGACAAAGCATCTTAACCCCTGAATTATGTACCAAGTTTCTTGTTGCAAAATACTTGCAACTGTCATAAATTTCCACCCTTGTAACCATCCTTCTCGAAATACCCTTGTAAACATTCTGACATGAAGGACGCAAATACTTTTTAGTGATTTGCAAGTTGACCTCATTCAAATCTGTACAGCCATCCATTAGTAAACTTTGTTACTCATTTTGGTGACTTTCCACATATTTCACATAGTTTACTGAGAGAAATTTGTTGAACTTGTAATTTTTTATGGTCAAGTACAGCAGAGGTGCCCACCCCCCTCAAGCCTCATGAAGCAACCCCCCCTAAATTTGGCACCAGCCCCCCCCCAAAAATGCGAAAAATAAGCCCCCCGTATTTTTTCTAAAACTAAAAGAAGATTTATATAGGTATTGAAAAAATTCAAACCTAGTCGATAATATACAAAATGTATGTATATTTCTTGAGATTCTTTACATAGGTAACATTTCTTTGTAAAGGTATCTATCACAGTAGTGGCGCCATTCCGTGCCCCTCCCTGTTAGCTATCACGTCTCACTAAGCTTGAATAATAACTTCCTGCACAAATCCTAAACATAACTATTTAAGCTAATTCATATTCAATGTATAATAATAGTTAGAAATCTATTGTCATTAATTTACATTCTATCTGGTGACTTCGTAATATACGTATTTTTGAATGTTGTCCAGTTAAACACGGTTTCAATCAACGTTACCCCCCACCCCAAACTTTTTTTGGAACCCCCCAAGAATTTTAATGACGCAGTCTGCAAGTACAGACTCTCCGAGTGGTGTGAATAAAGTCGAGTACGCACCTGTACTAAAGAAATTTTAGAAAGTCTGTATTATTATCAATTATTATTATTTATTCGGCGCTTGGGATTCCTGTTATTTGATATGGATAAAAATTAAGCCACAGATGTTGTCACGCCTTCCGATCGGACTCCAGTCGACCCCAGTCACTCAACAGTCAACTCATGAGTGCGTACTGACTTCAAAGTAGATTGAAGAATCTTCTTCAACTTATCGTGCGTACTCCCGTACTGGTAACACTTTGTTTTAATGATATATGTAGTTGGTGAAATTGTATGCGAGGATCTCTTCCCCTCTCCCCTAGGTTAGATGCCCCCCACCGTAAACGTCATACTACAATATAGGCTAATGATGTCCTGCAATGTAGCCCTAGTAGTATAATTTATTCGCATAATTCAATTTATATTGTCAATTGAATATATTAAAAAAATAAATAGGCTGGATAAATCAATTGATGATCAAGGATTAGCATATCTCAGAATTTGAAATTTTCAGGTGGTTCAGTATGCTGCATAATCGAGCCATCATTCTAGTAAGACATTTGTGTAGCATGTGCTTCTATTAATTGAATTTTATCTTTGTCTGTACTATGTTAAAATAGAACTAATATTGATAATCAAATTGATATTGTTTAATTCGTCATATTTATTTATTCAATAGCTTATAACATAAACCCAATGTAGTCAGAGGCGAATTCAAATAATTTTTGGAGGAGATTTAAAGTGAAAATCTTGAGGTGGGCGAAGATACTACCTAAAAAATCCTTACTACCATAAAAGACGAAAATAAAGCTTTTTTTTAGTGTCAGTTGAGAATTTTGGGGTGAATGCGGTATCATTGGACTATGACCCCGAACAGTTATGTCATTATGATGTAAAATATCGCATTCTCATTGAATCAGGCTCATCAATGTAATTAACATTTTTATTCTATGAATGTGTCAGGCATTATTCAAAATATGTTTCACATTATCTCTGACATATAAATCATAGCTGGAAAATTAAAAATAGCTTTCTGTTTTTCTGTAGCAGTAGGAAAGGAATTCATTGGATAGCGCTTGATATAGACGTTTTAATACCGGCTGCATTTATTGGATTGGTCTGTGGATGGGAATTTTACTGGGCCAACAGAAACAAGAGATGCTGCAGCGATATTTCAAAGCATGGGATCACTATGAAAATATCTGAAGCCCGTCAAACGGAACTGGCGGCTCTGTTACAATTCAGCTTGGAAACGAGGCAGGCGTGCGCTCCAACCAATGGCATCACTGAGATTTTCGATAAAATAAATCCACGATAAACTCGTTTCGCTAACAGACAGTGAGCTCTTTCGATTTGAACGGTGCGAATATGTTATTTTCCCACATTTATTGAACTGGCATGTGCAGCGAATGGATCTCACCCTCCTCCACTCACTGTGCTTTGCCTGTAATGGGGTTTGGAAAACACGAATATTGCGAATAGCTTATTCATACCATAAATTGGGAATTTATAAACCAATCTTGTAAATTGTGTTTGTTATTCTCTTGTTTACAATATTCTATTCACGAGCACAACTTTTTTCCTCATTTATCGATCCACCCTTATCACCATGTGCGGTAATAAAATGTTGTCTGATAATCTTGATAATCTACTAACCTTGGTAGGTATCGGTTGTGCTGGATGTTTCGCAAAGAATTGCCAATACTTGGTGGGCATGTTGCAATGATTTCTTAGATTACAATATACACACCAAAATAATTAGAAAAATTCAGATAGTTCCGGAAATGCTTCTTTACAGAATAAAAAATGGCGAAAATTCAGCTATTCTAATCAATATACTCATTCAGAAATTTCCAGTCACTTCATTATGTAGGAAAAATATTGAATTATATCGATTTGAATATTGAATTTATACTTTTTAATGTTCCAATGGAGTGGTTGTTGGGAGTTGAGTGGATTGCTCATCAATCATAATCATCATCATCCAACTCATTACCCACGCACAGGTCTCTCATCTATGTGGGCTTCATCCTCAAAAAAAAAAAGAAAAAATGTGGCTTTAATTTCAATTTCTTATATAGACGTCGTCGACAAAGCAAATTCTTTCAAGTTATATTTCAGAGCAGTTTATTTTTAATTATGCCTCGTAAGTTTGTCTTGTATACGGGGGAAGAAAATCAACTTTGAAACTGAATTTCAAGGGCCAACACAGCTTCACTTGTTTATCTTGCCTTCAAGAAATTTACATTATTTTGCCCATGGCCATTAACAATCTTTCACTAGCAAACAATCGCCATCTTTCAGTTTAGAGTCTGAAATATGTAATTTTAGGAACATCTTTTTCTTCAACCATAAATAGCTTCTAGTTAGAGGAGTTTGATAACACAGTTTGTGTTTGAAGATTGTATATTTCAGAAATATTAATAAAGTTCCTGGGTTCAGATTACTGAGTTCATAATTTTTGTTCATCATGGTATTGACTTATTATATTTGTTATTGGAACTGGAGCTTTTTTATTCGCATCATGATATAGTGGTTTATTATGATAGACTGAGCGACTGATTATATTTGCTATTAGTTTTTGGAACTGAAGTTTTTTTATTCGCTCTTCAGTTACAAAGTGTCAGATCAACTATTAAGGATCTACGATAGATGAAATATTAGCCTACTATAGATTTTATATATAACTGCTCTGTTGAGAATTGTTTTAACAAATTGCTTTTCAAATAGTAATGTATCTAACTTCTTGTATCGGGTATAAACTTGAATGAACACTTGAAAAATTCCAGTTCTACATATGAATAAATAAAGCCTTTGAATAACTTACATAAATATATACAGTAATTAAAAAAATAATATAATCTTGACAAACTCAACAATCCAAATTAAATTAAGGTTTTTAAGTTTTTTTAAACTAGGCCCGTTACCGAGCATAGACCTCCCATAGGTTCTGGCATTTCTGCCGATCTCCATCCAATTATTTCCGGCGCCTCTGATGATGTCATCATTTCATCCTGGTTTTGGTGTGCCGACGTTCCTCTTTTTCCATGTTGGCTCCCAAGCACTCACTTTCTTTGTCCATCTCTCGCTATGTGGCCTGCTCAATTCCATTTCAATTTCTTTATAGTTTGAGTCACATCTTCCAGTTTGACTATGTTTTTTTATGGCTGGAATCCTGACTTTTTATTCTGTTTAAATTTAAAATGCTTTTCTCCATGGCCATTAAGCTTTTCCGAATTGATGACATAATGCTTGATTTGCAGGCATGGAAATTCACATGATTTCAGCAGTTTAGCTTTTGATTATTTCTACATTATTGATGCGTATAATCACTAGAAGTTTAGGAAAATATTCAATTTCAGGCTATATTATTTGAAAGAATATTTGAAAAACGCCGGGTAGACGACGTATTTTGAAAGGAGATGGGAGATAATAAATCAATTTCCGGTGGACAGATGCCTCATGTGAATGTGTATAGTAGTGGAATTCTTATTTCCACGATCACTGAACTGTACGGTGATATGGCGATATTTCATCTTTAGGCAGACGTTGATTGAACAAAAATATGAAAAATACAAATACGATTTGGGGTTTCTTCTCGTATCCAACGAGAGGATTGATAGCCGTTGTCTCATATACTGTATATTCAAATATTGAAGAGAATATGTCAAATTTCATAGATCCTTTTTTGATATTTCAATGTTCCACTTCAAAAATCTAAAACTTTTATATTCTTCTGACAATTGAATTTCTATAGCTCAGTTCATTAGGTACTTCAAAAACTTGTCAGATATTCATGAAAAGCTTTGAATACTATCATACACAACTTATATCTAAACAGCGTTTCTCCGAACTGAGAGGTTATGTACAACATTTTCAAGTTTAAGTATATCAAACTTTATCAGTTTAACTCGTCAACTTCACATTGATGAGACAATTTATTGAAAAATATATCAATGCATATTAATTTCGATATTCCTATTTGTTATAAATTATGCCGAAGACGTCCGCTGTTGCGGACATAGACAACTGCTTCAACTGCCTTCAACTCAGAAATCAGTATGAAATCAGTTTCATGGAATAGCAATCAGTTACGAAAATAAGCGCTTGGACTGAAAATGAATTATAATAATAAAATACTTTTAACAATTTTACAAAATATTATATTTCGAAATTCCTTTGAATGCTATAAATTATGCCTAAGACCTCCGCTATTGTGGACACTGACAACTGAATTAAATAGCTAATGGAAATCGACGAATACCACAACACAAACCTATTTGGTCAATGTCAGAAATCATCGATTTCCATTAGCTTTTAATATTGATTGTTGATCAGAATATCGAGGTAGCAGTGGTACTGTGCATACGTTGTCAGAACAGGCTCTGCGAATTTGGAAGCATAGAATATTAATTCGAACGGATAAGTAGTATTTTTGTTTATTATTATTAGTATTTATAATATCTTAATAATTTTCATCATTAACTTGTCTAATATAAGTTAAAGTATTAAAATAAAAAGTCAAATTCTATTTTCGAGGTTAGGTGTACCGATATTGATAAATTTTCTTGTAATTAAATAGTCTCAAGTTGACAATTGTAATAAATTAAGTAATATTTCATTAAACATTTAACTAAAATCAATTGAAAACAATTTTTAGCTAGGAAAATGAGTCCAAACAAGGCATCTAAATCTAATTGTTTAACTAAAACTCAGGTAGCTACGCGATCTCAGCAATTATTAACAAAAAAATCTCCAACAGCTCTTAAAGCTACTGTAGATGTAGAAGAAAAGGTTGCTAAACTATTGAGTGATCACACCAAATTGAAAACAAAATTAGAAACATCGCTAAAAAATTCTGAGGAAGAACGAATAGGGTTAGTGGATTACATAAAATCTCTGGAAGTTATTGTAAAATTGCAGCAGGAAGACCATAAAACTGAAATACTAAATCTCACGAGTCAATGTAGTTCAATGTCAGAGGAAATCGAAATATTAAAATCAAAAATAAACTTGGCTAATGTAAGATCTGAACCTCTGATCAATACAAAAAAAGTAGAACCTAAATCAAATGGGGAAAAAATAAATAGAAATGGTCAAACAAAAACGTATAGTCAGGTTTTGCAAACAGCAACCAAAACTAAAGTAAGGGCAAATAACGATAGGAAAGGTAGAGTACTGCTCTTGACATCCAGTCATGGACGAGACTGTAGTGACCTACTAAATAAAAGATTAAAAAATAAGTATGAAGTTCAGAGCTTTTTCAAACCAAGTGCCCCTATAAACGCAATCGTAGTCAGCACAGGAACAAACTAAAGATTTTGGAAAAAACGATTTTCTAATAGTACTGGGTGGCTCAAACAATATAAATGAACCTAATCTAAAACATCTTCCTGAAATAAATGAAAAATTTAAAGAGATTGTGCCACTCAGCCAAAAAACTAATGTAATAATAAGTACAATTCCGTATAGGTTTGATAGGCCAGAGCTAAATGAAGCCATTAAGTCAACAAATAAATCAATTCATAATACAATCAACAGCCTAAAAAATAAGAATTCTAAGCAGTTGGGGATTTGTTTTCTAAATGAAAGGCTGAAAAAACAAAACTTCACTAATCATGGTCTACATCTAAATCAATCTGGCAAAGTAATATTTTGTAATAGGCTGGCAGAGCTGATTGAAAGTCGTTTGCAATCTACTGTCAATAATTCTCCTAAACAATCATCTAACGAACCTTTTTTAGTAAAGTGGCTCAAAACCGGGAAGGGAAACTAGTTTCAGATGATAAATTCATATCTTCAATTGTATTAAAAGACGTTAATCGATCAAAAAATCAGGATAGCATTACTGGAAGGAACTCTTGTAGCAATCTGATAGGCTCTCAAAATTCTAAGAGATTAAGTGAATCTACTTCAATATACAAAAGCAACGATAAAGTAATAAGGGATGATAGGGAAGTACCGGTACTCACTGTGTTCCATCAGAATATTCAATACATTCGTAACAAAATAGATATAATCGAAGTATTTTTTAAAGAAGAGGCTCCTGATATAGCTATTTTCACAGAGCATGGTTTAAAAGAAGATGAATTGTCACAACTTAATATTCCAAACTATTCATTGAAAACGTCGTATTGCAGGACATCTCATCGAAGTGGGGGAGTAGCTATCTTCACTAAAAATGCTAAGAATATGCAAACATTTAATTTAGAATATGTAGAGAAATTTGCTGTGGAAATGGATTTAGAAGTTACTGGTTTGAGAGTAAAAATCGACAATAATTTCGAAGTAGCGGTGTTAGGTATTTACAGTTCACCAAATGGGGAATGGAACAATTTTTGTGAACTATTCAATAGGCTTTTAGAGATTACTTCTACTCGTTTTACAAACGTTATTGTAGCGGGAGATTTCAATACATACTTTGCAACATAGAATAAAATGACAGAAGATTTAAAGGATGTTATATGCATGAATAACTTGGAAATAAAAGTTCATGAATATACCAGAGTCACAAGAACATCACAAACAATAATTGATAACATACTTACTAATATAGATTACTCTAAAACAAGATTAGGCGGCTCGGAACTATCTGATCATGACTATCAAATCTTAGAGGTGGGGTTGCAAGGTCATAAATCAATTAAAAAGAGTAGAGTAATGAAAGAAATTCAACAATGTGAACAGGGAAATATCGATTGTTTGAAGCAGAATCTGCTACAAGAAAACTGGAGTAGGGTTTACAATAGCAATAGTTTAAATGACAAATATGATAGTTTCATTAATATTTTAAGGTTTCATATTACTATGAGTTGTCCAGTTAAAAAAGTCCCTGTAAAGAACAAATTAGACAAGATTGAAGAGTGGATAACTGATGATATCCTTGCAGAAAGAAATAGGGTTAAAGATGCATATGATGAATTCAAACTATCTAGAAATATGTTAAGTGAAGATAATTACAAAGCTCTAAAGAAAAATTATACAAGAGAAGTGAAAAGAGCGAAATGTAAAAAAACAGCTGAAATTTTGAATAATAGTGTGTACTTTAACACAGCAGTGTGGGATGTAATAAACAAAAATAGGCAAGTAGCTCATGTAGATGCTTATACTAGTGTCCCCAGAATAATTAACGAAAATAACAAATATATTGATGATAGTGTAGACATTTGTAATTTCTTCAACAGATATTATCAACTGGTTGCTAAGGATCTTCAAAAATCTCTTAATACAGGTATTAGTGATGCAAACATGAGGAATACTGAGGGGATTCAGAACGAATTAAAATTCCACCCAGTATGCCAAGACGAGTTGTCAAATATCATTGATAGTTTAAATAATAAAAAAACTGTAGGAATGGATGGGGTATCCAGTAAAATTCTGAAAGAATGTAAAGATCAATTGTTAGACCCTTTGATTCATCTGATCAATCATTCATTAGAACAAGGTGTTTTTCCAGATAACTTAAAAGAGGGGAAGATCTTGCCAATCTTCAAAAGTGGTGATAGAGAAAAGGTAGAAAACTATAGGCCCATTAGTATTTTAAATGTAATAAGTAAAATTTTTGAAAGAGTAGTTCTAAATAGGTTACTTCTGCACCTTCAAGAAGCTAACTTTATCTGTGATGAACAGCATGGCTTCCAGAAAGGGAGATCAACAAAAACAGCCATAGTTTCTCTAGTTGAAAAACTAATAGATATAATAGATTCAGGTGATAAAGCTACTGCAATCTTCTTAGATCTGTCAAAGGCATTTGATTGTGTTAATCATAGAACTTTATTGGAAATACTGCAAAATGTAGGTGTAAATGGGGTTGAACTGAATTGGTTTGAATCATATCTTATTGGGAGAAAACAATGTGTAGAACTAACTACAGTAGTTGGTAATAGTATAGTAAAGAATAAATCTAATAAATTAGAGGTGCAAGCTGGAGTGCCTCAGGGGTCAATACTAGGTCCATTGCTTTTTTTGTTATATGTCAACCGTTTACCTAAAGAATTAATTAGTGGTAGAGCCCTCTTATTTGCTGATGATACATCACTCATTTTCAGCAATTCCATTCTAGATAATTTAGAAATAAGTGCCCATATAGGTGTGCAGTCCATTGTCCAATTTTTTAATCAGTTGAAATTAACTATAAATAGTAAAAAATGTCAATACCTTCAATTCAAAAACAAACATAATTTAAATGAAGATAGGGCTATAAACGTGTTTGTAAACGATAATCAATTAGACCAGGAAGAAAAAATTGCATTTCTAGGAGTTATGTTGGATAGACGATTGACCTGGACTCCATACATTGAGAAAATATGTAGTAAAATTTCATCTGGGGTATTTGTCCTGCGACAGCTCGCTAGATTGAATGACAAAAAGTTACTTTTTACAGCTTACCATGGGCTCTTACTGTCACATATTAGGTATGCTATCTTAGTATGGGGTAATTCATCAAAACAAAATCTTGATAGGGTGTTTAAGATCCAAAAGAAAGCGGTTAGGTGTATAGAAAGAGTAAATAGATTAGATTCATGTAGGCCGTTGTTCAAGAGACTTGGTCTCCTAACTGTACCCTGCTTATATGTGTATGAAGCTACTTTATATGTAAAAACGAATGATATTAACCAAAATCTTGATGTACATGATTATAATACAAGAAGCCGAGGAGATTATCACTTGGTGAGTCACAATAGTAGCTTATTCAAACAAAAACCTAGTTATATTGGTAGGAAATTCTACAACAAGCTACCGCAGTTTTTGAAGAGTCTTGAAAATATAGAAATATTTAAAAAACAATTGAAGAAATATTTAGTTGATAAAGCTTTTTATAGTGTACAAGAGTTCCTTTCACATCAAAATTAAGCCTCACCTCAACTAATTGAAGTAATTATGGTATCTAGTGTATAATATTGTTGATCTGACTTGTCTTATACTCCTTAACTGGAGTCTCCGAGACGTAATCTACAAAAAAAAAAAAAAATCAATAGGAATATCGAACATAATCTTGTTAATATTTAGCAATTTAACATCTTCTAATAATTCAAAGCTGATTATCCTAATTATGGCTTAGTCTCAAATAAATGCTACTTCACAGAGGTTGTCAGTGTGGTCTAGTGGGTCAAGGCATCCGACCGGCAATTGGGAGATCCGTGGCTTGATTCCCGAGATTGACTAAATATTTTTGTGTGTGACATTTATTGATTTCTATTAGCTATTTAATGCAGTAGTTGTCAATGACCATAGTAGCGGAGGTATTCGGCATTATTAATAGCGCCACAATTAATATAGAAATTCTTATTAGTCTCTTGCAATTTAATAAAATTGTAAAATTTTGTGGTAATATTAATTGTTAATGATATTTCAAGTAGTGTAGTCATTAGTAGTGTAATCATCTTTTTAGTATAATCATTATAGTATTACTAGTATAATCAAATAATTTTTATAATCATTTATTATTTGTGCTTATATTGATGGAATTTGAAATGGAAAATTATTGATTGAGACATGAAAATTAATAATAGGTGTAGTTGAAAACAAATTGTTAAATTGAATGAGTTTATCTATCTCAAATTAATTATTGTGAGACTACATTAATCTAAATTGTTTCTTGTTTTGTTTTGTAACAGGTGACCTTTGCCAGCCGCTGAACTGTAAGAAAAAAGACATCTGCCTGCTGGAAGACTCGTTCACAGCGGTGTGTGTGAGCAAGAAGGAGCTGCATCGCAGCGGTGACATCGTCATACCCAAGTCCAAGCTGCAGGAGACGCAGGCCCAGAGCCAGGACGAGGACATCTTCTATGACTCAGAGGATGACTCCGATGACGACGAAGCTGACTCTGCACAGGATATTATCAGAACGTGAGTCTACTCTAAAGATATATGAATCACCAATGCACATAATATAAGCAAAATCAACAAACTCCTCTCATCAATAAAAACTATTCCTAAAACTGCTTGTAGGATTAGAATTAGTTTACGCGCTGAAAGTAATGTCAGCTATTTACTGAGGAGCGAGCTGCAGAGTACTTTACGCTTGCTGACGTAATAGCTCTACTTTACGCTCGTCAGTGTTTCCTAACTTTAATTCTACAATTTATTATCATACCTGTCATCCAAAATTATCAAATTTATTAAATATTTTGCAATTATGTTTTAATAAAAAAGTAACTATCCTTCAATTATTAAATTTTTTGGCATGAGGTTTCTTTGAAATTATTGTGCAAAAGCACTTAGCCGGTTCCTACATCATACAAGACACCGAATTATCGTTCAAAATTATGATATAAATAGCAAGTTATTTGTTAGAAACTCATATCCTACGTAAAGTTAACAAAATGCATACTGGAATCTGAAAGCATTATAGTAATCATGTTGTAATACTTTGGATTATAATCAGTATACTGTATACATTTTATAATTATTCCATGTTAGTCCTATCAATTTTCGAACATCAAAACATTATTTTTTCTTTATGCCAAGTTCTACATCATGTGAATATTGTAGTTTCTGAAAATCGTTCACTGGTTTACATATTTGCTAATTTACTATTTACATATTTAATAATTTACATAATTAACTAGTTTTATGATCTCTTGAATATGCAGTTGGGCCCACTGCAAAGCTTTATGGAATTTGTAACTGATTATGCTACTGATCATGAGAAGAGTCTCGGAAAAGATATAAGAACGGTTTGCCAAACTATAAGGCGGCGTTCACACCGGCACGATATGCGTAATGCGATTTATCTTAAACGATACGTGAGACGCGACACGCATGGACAGATACTTGAAATGTAGAGGGAGGCGATAAAAATGGTTCACACCGAGGCGATTGTGCAATATATCGTAAGCGATGAATCGCACCAAGTGCTGCTTGCTATCGGTCTTTGCGATTAGTTGCATACGATACGAGGAAGGAATTTTTTAAGTAAACAGACATAGCGTCATACCAAACCTACAATATAGTACTCCAATATTCTTTCGCCTCTCTCCTTCATGCTATTGGTACATGCTTTACGATTAGTTGCATATTGACTTCGAGTAGTCAACATGTCGGGAAGAGAAGACAAGGCTGTACTTCATTTTATTAATTTAGTAAAATCTCGTCAGTGCATCTGGAACTATACTCTTGTCGAATACAGCAAGACAGATGTGACCAGTGCTGCATGGAGGGAAATTGCATCAGAAGTGAAAGACACAGGTAAATGCATTTTTTATATTATTCAGTATGTAAAAGACAAACAAGTAATCAAATTGTTATATTACAAATTCAAAATGTGAATATTTTTTAAATCTGATACAAGAAATAGCTCAAACTTTTCTAGTTGAATTGGCAAAGAATTACAATTTCGTCATTATCTCATCGTTTAAGATTCTATCCATATCAGAGACAAAAACATCAGACATTTACAATATTCATGATTCATTATAATATTATCATCTCTATAAATCCTTCAAGAACTCAATCATTTCGTCTGTATGAATAATTAGAGAATATAGGTACTGTATTAAGAACATACAATTGTATAAAGAACGAGGAAGTTCGGCTATTTTGAAAATTATTAATGTATTAAAATTATTAAATCAATTTTATACAAATAAAACAGTACACACTTCAACATTTTTTACGGTTCATGATATTCCCTCCCTTCACATTCTTATCGCAGAGGTGGCGCCGATTTATCGCCTGCAGTATGAACCTTCCTTGCGATATATCTTAACGGTATTTTCAATAAGATAAATCGCATGTCGCATATCGTGCCGGTGTGAACGCCGCCTAAATGTTAGTCCTATAATTTTTATATTATAAACGTGCATGAACTTTTGTGAAGGTTTTGAAATTCAATTATGTGTAAGAAGAAAGCGAAAATTTGATATTTTCTATGAGAAGAATGCGAAAAATGAATAAATTTATGAGGAAATCCAGAGGCCTGATCTCTTTTAGTGTAAATAATTGATCAACTTTATGAATTTTAATAGAGTTAATTATTTATATATAATCCATTTGTTCATATATATTGTTACGGGTTCTATGTCTAAAATAACGCTGGTAACACTTAAAGTTATCACTCCTACTTTATTTACACAAATAATTCACAACTCACACTTTTCAGTAACTTCTTACACAAAAATAAGCAATTAAGAACAGATAAAACGATATTGTTCAACTGATAATGAGTTTTCAATATTACCATACAGAAATCAATCACTAGAATAACTTTTTTTAGATATTTTTATTGCAAATCCAACGATACCTCATTTTTTAAGATTGGCCTACAATTAACAGAGATGCCGCCATTTTGTTTTTTGATGTCGGAAAATTTTGATTAATTTTTTTAGAGTGTTTTTATTGTTTTAAAGTTGTATGCAAAATTTCAAAATTATACATTCAGAGGTGTTTGAATAAAAAAATAATGAATGAAAAAAACAAAATGGCGGCTGTGTGAGTAACTGGGGATTCTAGAATAAATTTATTATGATATTTACTTTTGTTAGTGGTCCAGAAACACTGCCTAGAAGTATTGGTAAAGAGTTCCGAAACACTCTGTATAATTTTCCATAATTGAGATATCTCTCGATTTCTCTACCAACTTCTACCGATTTCTAAAATAAACAATGAACTGTCAAAAGAATTTCACTACAGACAACGAAAGTTCATTAGATGGTTTGTAAATGCGCCAATACGATTGCACTGTCTGTATTAACGGGAACTGTCACTACTGCCACTTATCAACGTAGAACAACAACTGAACTACTTAACTGTCACACTTGTTTATCATGACGAATTTCAAACAAGACTGAACTCATTTACAAAAGTTTACCTCTATATACTTTTTCATAATTGAGATATCTCTAGATTTCTCTACCAACTTCTACCAATTTCTAAAATAAACAATCAAAGGAAACTCGAACTTTCCACAATATTCGATAAGACTCCATTAATCTCTGATCAAACAACTAGAACATTCTACAAATTACCAAGTAAACACGATAAAAGTGTCAAAAGCAGAGTAATTAATTTCTTAGAAGTAAACATTTACATAGCAGATAACACCGAAAACCACTGTCCTTCTTTCTCACTATTCGCTACAATATCTTATGTTGATATATACTAGTAGTTCTGTGAACAGTAGAACAACAAAAGAATAAAGGTGCTTACACAGAGGACCATATACTTGATGCACTCAATGATAATACCATCGCAAAATTAAACACAATTATCAGGCCTAACCCTTGATTCAACTTGCTCAGTCTATTTCATGTCTGTTTTCCACAATGTTCTACATCATGTCACTATATCACATCACCAAACAGCTGATTGCTCAGATCAGCTTTCACATGTCTGATGAATGAATTTATAGAACAATATTAATGAAGTTAGTATAATTATCATTTATTTAGTAGTCACTTGGTATCATACTTGATTGAAATGTCAAAAATGATTTGTTTCTCAAAGAAATATGCCATGAAGGCCCTACCAGATGAATAAGAGGGCCCGAGGGCTATCTTGAAATCTGATACCAATTGCATGTAATGGAGAAGCTCATTTAAAAGTCATATATTCCCTGTATAAGAAGGCCTGATTGCCTTTCCTTTCTTTTCTTTCAAATATTCATTAAATGCAAGCAAATTCTGAAAATCCTTACACATACAACACTGGGCATTCCTTGAAAGAAGATCCATGCAAAATTCAATTCAATTCAATTTTTTAATTTATTCACATAGTACATAATACATCACGATCTTACAATGAATAATAGAACCCGCATAGACTATAGCGTCTGTGTGCGGGAGCGGTTCTTTCAGTCCTTTTAGATATATATTAAACTTATATCAACATAAATTCTTATTTATCTAATGCCATTACAGAAAATAACAGTTATTGGATACAATACAGTAGAAATAAAGTGAAAAGAAAAAAATCCACCAGAATACCTGAGACTGAATGTTTATCACTCATAATCCAATAAGAAGAGGAAATACGTGCTACCGAGAGTCTACTGGCCACTCTATATTCTAATATGTTGTCCACTGGCTTACAGAGCTCAAACCCCCAAATGCGGACCCGCAACACCCCAGGAGCACCAGCCGGGGCCTGACACAAACATCTAGTTGTAACTTGTAATGTGAAGTGATAAGTAATAAAGATTCATATTGCATTATTGGAACAAACCCCGGCCGAATACCGCCACCGCATCGCGGCACCACTCAATCAGTAACCAGAACTCTATAAGTATGGGGACCTAATTAAGGCTTCGGCACCCTGCCATTCCACATGCAACAGCCAATCATTCGCCCTGTGCGCACACAGCGACTCCGTCTGCCTCAGCCTGGATTATTTCAGGGGGAAGTTTTCTGTATAACCATTGGGCTATATATGAATCATTCCTCTGTAGACTAATGGTGATAGTTGATTTATGGAATTATTAAAATGCCAGGTTAGGTAGTAGAATTTGGTGCAAGCATTTAGCCGTAAATGCGTAACAAGACAGACAAATACAAAACGATAGACTTGAAATTGAGACCTTTCTTCGTTCGGTCAATCATAATTTATGTTCATGTATATATGAACGTATAACTTATATACGTGGCGGCTCTGGTAGCGCAGTTGGTTGGAGCGCATGTCTGTGATAAGATAAGACTGTGGCTGGCTTTGTTTCTTCCAGCCTTGGGTTCGAATCTGATTTAGTCATGTATGTCTCTCATCAATTACTCATTCACCTCGTTACCCACGCACAAGTCTCCAGACTCATGTGGGCATCAACCGCAATTTTATAGAAATATATATCCCTTTGGGGAAATCCTCATATAAAGTGAAGATTGATAGAAACATTCCTAGGAAGGATTGTGCTGAGGAAATATGTAGTCTGTGTAAGGAACATGAGAAAGGTGTGTGGGCTAGTGAGTGAGTGAGTGGGTGAAAGATGTATCCGGCATTGGAAGCCAATCTGCTGAGATGGGAAGTTAGCAGCACAGGAGGAGAGAAGCGATTCGAGTAGGGAATTGAAGTAGACAGCAGCCCGTCCGTCCCCAAGGACCTGCAATCACACAATCCTCCTCTCCGTGTGACAATCCTCTGCTGTCGTCTTGTGTCGGATGGGTGCTTGCCAGCCAAACCCATCTGGAGCCTCTCCAAATCTTATAACACTCCGCACTGCTCTGTCTTACTCGGCCGGTCTTTATTTTTCCTCTATCCAACTCAACTCTTATAAATCACATGTCTCTGAAAGACTGACCCAAAGCCATAACTCCTACAAATAGTTCGGCTTTTGATTGAATTCTTCAGTGGCAACAGCAGTATATCCCGATTTTCAATTATTGAATGATGTATAATCTTCTAGATTGAGTTCACAGCTGTAATATTTCCCATTTTTGTGACAATTTTTTTTGAAGGATGAAAGCCCACATGGGTCTGTGAACTGTGCATAGTAATGAGTTGGATGATAGTGATTGATGAGTTGGTCCAGTCTTAGGTGGGTTCCGAACCCCCGGGAAGTGATTTTATAGCAAAGTGGTTCTACTAAATAATACTGTTATGGGTTCTATCTCTAAAATAATGCTGGCAACACTTAACATTAACACTCGCACTTTATTTACACAAATTGTCCACAACACGCACTAATCAGTTATATCTCACAAAATAATGTAATCAAAAACAGATAAATCGATAATGTTAAGCTAATAAAGAATTTGCAATATGACTGTATAAAAATCAATCACTAAATGTTGAAAGGCCGATCTAATATTAAATAATAACTGTTCAATAAACTGTCCAATAATTCAAGGAGAAGCGTCTAAAACAAACCAGTTAAAACACTACAAGCACTTGCGAGTCACTGTATAGACTGTTAAAGAAGCTTGAATAATAATCTGTCACAATATACTGCGTTATCACTTCTCACATTAAAATTTCATATAACACACTAAATTGTGACAGATTATTACTCAAGCTTCTTCAACAGTGACTCGTAAGTGCTTGTAGTGTTTCAACTGTTATGTTTTAGACGCTTCTCATTGAATTATTGGACAGTTTATTGAACAGTTATTATTTAATATTTGATTGGCCGTTCAACATTTTGTGATTGATTTTTTGTACAGTGATATTGCAAATTCTTTATTTTATTTTTTTTTAAATCATTTATTCCTCATAGAAAAACATTATATACATTACAAGAAAATAAACATAAACACTGTCATATAAAAAAAAACAACTGGAAATGTAGGAATTACTCCCCTAAAAGAGCAAGCTCGAGCTTGGGGAAGGGCCCACCTTACTATGGCGGGCTACAGTGAATAATACATAAATTTTTATTCTTCTAATTAACACTGAACTTGAAGAGTAATAAAATACAAATATTAATTAACTAAAAATTATTTCATATAAGTAAAGAATACATAACCATTCAAATTAAGAATAAGCATTCAATGTACATAAAGAAAAAAACACTTGTATATCCATAACTAACCAAACAGTAAAGACTAACAAGCGAAACAAGAGTAACAGAACAAAAAAACTACTTAACAAGATATGTGACATTGATGGAACAGACCCACATGAGATTACATTATTATTTAATAACACAATGTGTTATTACATGTTGGTAAATTATTAGCTAAACATTATCAATTTATCTGTTCCTGATTGATTTATTTTGTGTAATATAACTGATTATTGCGAGTTGTTGGTAAATTGTGTTAATAAAGTGCAAGTGTTTATTGCAAGTGTTGCCAGCATTATCTTAGAGATAGAACCTGCAAAATTATTATTACTGTAGTTTTACCTAGATTGTTCCCAGTGCCATATTATTAAACCTGGCCATATTATTAGACCTTCAATTCAGGATCTCTTTTCTGATCTTCCTGCAGCTTGTTACTTTCCCAAAGATCAGCAATCACAGTAGCTCTTGTCAAGATGCCTTCCTTGCAGTCATGGTGGGAAAGATCAGATAATTTTAACACACATTTCAGGACTTTTTGCTCTATTCTCCATGAGTTGAAGAATTTTATGCTCGTAGAATGCATTACATTTTGAAGTAACTGATGACTTTGTACCTCCCATTAAGATCATTCACTACAAGCAATAAAAATCAGTTCAGTTGAGATATCCAATTATAATTTCTAATCATGAAATTTATTATAACTTAAACCATCACTAGACAGGTGAAGGCGTACAGGCATACAGGTGAATTCTTGGTGGCTCTACACACTGGTGTCTTAAGACATCTGTCGTGTCTGATGCATTTTTATCGAAAACCAACCCATGTTATTAAATGGAGGACTTACACACTGCTTGAGACATCAGTGCGACGCGACATCCCTGCTTCAGACATGTGTCGCACGAGACCGGTTGGTCGGTGTTTGGTAAGTCATGACTTACGGCAATCGCCCTGGCGCATGCGCACTAGCGCGCGTCGCCCGAGCAATGAGGCTGTGAGCCGTCAACAACTGAGCTCAACAATTAGCCGTCTGCAACGCACGTAAGACATAAGACATGCATAAAACATCCATGTCTTATTCAATTCCGTAGGACATGACAGATGCCTTAAGACACCAGTGTGTAGACCCACCAAGAATTCACCAGTGTGAAGAGCCACTTAGGAAACATTGTATATTCCATTGCATGAAATTCATAAAAAATTGCAACTTGATGATTATTTAGATGGCCTTTATAAAGTATTGTAGCGAATATAAGAATGAAAATAGAGAGAAAGAAGGACAGTGGTTCTCGGTGTTATCTGCTATGTAAATGTTTACTTCTAAGCAATTAATTACTCTGCTTTTGACACTTTTATGGTGTTTACTTGGTAATTTGTATAATGTTCTAGTTGTTTGATTAGAAATTAATGGAGTCTTATCGAATATTGTGGAAGGCATGAAGGTCTTTCATTGTTTATTTTAGAAATCGGTAGAAGTTGGTAGAGAAATCTAGAGATATCTCAATTACGGAAAATTATATATATAGAGGGAGACTTTTGTAAATTATTTCAGTCTTGTTTGAAATTCGTCGAGATAAACAAGAAGTGACTGTTCTATCTATTGTGCCTATATAGTGATAATTTTTTCTTAGTGACAGCTCCCGTTAATACAGACAGTGCAATCCCGTTGGCGCTATTACAAACCATCTAATGAACTTTCGTTGTCTGTAGTGATAATTCTTTTACCTATTACTGTATTATGGACTTGTGCTACATAAGTTGATTGTTCTTCTTCAACGTTTCTTTCTGAATATTATTGGACAGTTTCTTGTACAGTTATTATTTAATATTAGATCGGCCTTTTGACATTTAGTGATTGATTTCTGTATGGTAATATTGAAAACTCATTATCAGTTGAACAATATCGTTTTATCTGTTCTTAATTGCTTATTTTTGTTAAGAAATTACTGAACAGTGTGAGTTGTGAATTATTTGTATTGATAAAGTGCGAGTGATAAATTTAAGTGTTGCCAGCGTTATTTTAGACATAGAACCCGTAACAGTATGAATCAAATATTTAAAAAATTGTTGCCATCGAAAAAGGCGCCAGAACTGAATCATGTTTTTTCTTGATAATAATTAATCAATGTAGTATCCTACTACAGTTATCAATAAGATTCTTGAACTGAGGGGTTACTCAGTCTCTCGGAAGTTTGGCGACGTATGCAGATAGGAAATGAATGAACAGAACAAATAAATGAAATTGAAGTTATATGCAATTCTAGGACTCGTATTTGAAACACAGACACTTCAATGGAAAACAATTCATTTCCTACTGCGTACCCTTCTTGCAATCTCTTCCTGAACTAATATGAGTGAGATTGGATAGGGATAATATTTGCTCTCAACCCATTCACTTATCCCGTCCCAGAGTCTTGAAGACTAGTTCTGAGATAGATGAAAGCTCGCATACGCGCACTCACAGGATGTGGCTCAAGAATTTAATAAAACTCTTTAGCCCTCGGGCTGCGTTATAAAATTCTCGGTGACAATAAAGTCAGATGTGGGTGAAATCGTAAATTGCGCTTGTGCCCAATCGTTGTGCTCAATTGCGTACCAAAACTATATTAGACATAGGTTCCAACCCTCAACTGTTATTATAATGATATTTTGATTTCATCATCATTTTAATGAATACCGTCTGTCCTTACCACATTAAATGATCATTCATCCCCCAGAAACCCCTGTAGTTGGATTGACTTGCAACGTCTTATTCAATATTTGGCGGAAAAAATTTGTTCATAATAATATCATAGATGTTGTTGTGACCTATGATTATTAGAATGAATATTTGGTCTAATATTTAATTAGAAACGTATGACTTTTATTAGTGAAGAGATCACCCTGTGGGATAGTTCCTTGCGGATGATTTTCCCCGATGGATCTTGTTAATGTTCTTATCTATCGAATCTTAGAAAGCTATATTATAATGAAGAAAGTTTGTGTTTTTTGGCCAATTTAGAATAAGTTCAGGGCCTCTGACCACTGACGTGATTTGACGCCGGGAACGACAGGCTTAACGTGTCCTCCAATACAACCCCGAGATCGAACCCGGGACCTTTGAGTTAGCAAACCAACACAAACCCACTCGGCTACTGCCACTCCCTTATTTCCATTATACAATAATATTAATATAATTTCTTCGGAACATGAATTAAAATTGAAGATATTGAATAATTCTAGTTGTATTCTTTTCTCGGGACTTATAATATCGTTTATAACAATTACATTTTGTCAATGGTTATAGCGTCCTACATTGTAAACAATAAAACGCATTCTACACATTTTTCAGTTCCCGTAATATGGGAAGTGGTTAAAACTATGATTGAGGTATATCTCGACAATATCTTGAACATATTACGGGAAAATCAAGAGAAAATGATGGAAGATGAATCTTAGCAAAACACTGTGGCTTATGTCTTACTAAAATGTCGTGGTCGCGTGAATGTGAACGGTTCCAGTTTTTATGTCGTTGTCGTTTAGACGAACGCTCGTGCAAGTGTGGAAGAAGCCTAAGAGGTTGTCGTTTGCATGCAGCGTCAAGCTGGCACTGTTTTATTCTGTTACCCGGCGCCAAAGTTGCACGCCGTCACCATGGGCTGAATTCCTAAGTGTGCCAGGTTGGCGGTGCATGCAAACGACAAACTGGCACTCATCCAATTCTGTCACCCGGTGCCAAAGCTGCACGCCGTCACAGTGGGCTGAATTCCTAAGTGTGCCAGGTTGGCGGTGCATACAAACGACAAACTCGCACTCCTTTGATTTTGTCACCCGGCGCCAAAGCTGCACGCCGTCACAGTGGGCTGCATTCCAAAGTGTGCCAGGTTGGCGGTGCATGCAACGTCACCGTGGGCTGGAAAACCAGCCCAGCTTGACGGCGTGCAACTTTGTCGGCGTGCGGGTTTGGCGCCGGGTGACAAAATCAAAAGAGTGCGAGTTTGTCGTTTGCATGCACCGCCAACCTGGCACACTAAGGAATTCAGCCCACTGTGACGGCGTGCAGCTTTGGCACCGGGTGACAGAATTGGATGAGTGCCAAGGCTTTCGACACTGTTCTACATGAAATACTTCTCCAAAAGTTGGAAAATATAGGAATCCGTGGCTTACCCTTACAACTTTTTAAATCATATCTAGAAAATAGATCACAAATTCTAACCATAGGGAACAAAACTAGTATAAAATCTTTATCAAATTTTGGCATCCCTCAAGGGACTGTACTGTCCCCTATTTTATTTATAATATATATAAATGATCTTTTAAAACTAGGTGGGGAAAACTGTTCCATAATTTCCTTTGCAGATGACACTACAATAGTTTTCTCTCATTCAACATGGCAGGGTGTCCAAACCTTGGCACTTACAGGCTTGAGGAGGATTAAAAAATGGTTGGATGAGCATATTCTCACTCTCAACTTCAAAAAGAGTGTTTATATTGCTTTCTCACCTAATGCGAGTGGTAACATAACGGTACCTGACACCTTAAAAATACACCTGTCAAATTGTCACTCCCAAACATTTACAAATACCTGCCAATGTCCTTCTCTAGAAAGAGTTCAGTCAGTTAAATACCTGGGGGTTATTGTGGACCAACATTTAAAGTGGAATCATCAAATTGATAACATGTGCCAAAAACTCAAATACATAATAAATAAATTCTATGAAGTCAATAAATTAAGAAATAAGAAAATAACAAAATTGGTTTATTTGGCATATGCACAGTCCATTCTCCAATATGGTATTCGAGCTTGGGGGGGTGCTGTGGATTTACATTTCAAAAAAATTTTTGTCATCCAAAAACATATATTACGGGCGGCCTTGGGTAGACCCAGGCTCTATCCAAGCTCAAATTTATTCAAAGAACTTGAGGTGCTTACACTCAGGCAGTTATATGTAAAAAATCTAATATTGTTTATAAATAAAAATAAGTACAGTTTCCTTCAACATTTACCAATCTATAATTTACGTCCCTCTGCCACAAATTCCTACCGGGTGTCCAGAACTGATTTGTATGTTTGCAGGAGACAATTTGAATATATATGTGAAAAATTAGTAAACTTATTGCCAAGTAATCTTGTGATGGGAAAGATTACTCCTAAATTACTCAATGAGGTGAACGAATGGGTAAGAAGAAATGAATTTTCTGAAACGGTTTTTATTTAGGGATTCTTGTTGTTGGACCTGTAGAGGGAGAGGATGGGGAAAAAATGTTAAAATATTTATTATATTTTTGTGTATTTTTTGCCTTTTTTGGCTGGTTTACCGAATAATTTATTATCGCCTTCCGGTGTGCTGAATGCAATTAGAAAGTATAAATTGGTTTTATTATTATTTTTGAGTTTTTAGTTTGTCGACTTTTTTTTTTCCTTCTTTCAATTTGTTTATTTCAATGAACTCCGCTCTAGCGCACAAGCTTTTGGCTTATGCTGGAGTGCATACAGATTTGATTTATTTCTAACAAATGTGAAGTAGTTTAATTTTGTTATGACTTTGTTGCACAACCATTATTATTCTAAGGGTTTGTTGTAATATAAGTACATGCTGTAATTTGTTGTCTGTATGAATAAAATGATGATGATGATGAGTGCCAGTTTGTCGTTTGCATGCACCGCCAACCTGGCACACTTAGGAATTCAGCCCATGGTGACGGCGTGCAACTTTGGCGCCGGGTGACAGAATAAAACCGTGCCAGCTTGACGCTGCATGCAAACGGGACGATGTCAAACTCGCACACCGTCACGGTGGGCTGCCGACAAGCTGGGCTAACGTCAAAGTCGCACGCCGTCACCATGATCTGAATTCCTAAGTGTGCCAGGTTGGCGGTGCATGCAACGACAAACTGGCACTCATTCCATTTTGTCACCCGGCACCAAACCTTCACGCCGTCACCCTGGGCTGAATTCCTAAGTGTGCCAGGTTGGCGGTGCATGCAAACGACAAACTGGCACTCATCCAATTTTGTCACCCGGCGCCAAAGCTGCACGCCGTCACAGTGAGCTGCATTCCAAAGTGTGCCAGGTTGGTGGTGCTTGCAATGACAAACTGGCACTCGTTCGATTTTGTCAGCTGGCGCCAAAGTTGCACGCTATCACGATGTGCTACTTTTAGCCCTTCGCACACAAGTCGACTCATTTTCAATTTGAGTTGGCAACGGTAATCGCGCGCAACCTTTCACAGTGGGAGTCCTCTCATGGGCCAACTGCCAGTCGTCAACTCAAATCTAGACGGCAACGTGAATCGTCTGCACGCAACGGTGACAGCCGGATGCCTGCAATCTCAATTGCGTAGTTGCATGCCGTACAGCAGTATTGAATGAGTATTGACTTGGAGTATTCAGTTGCATACGCAATCAATAACCAAGTTCACGCCCTTCAATCTCCAAAACGCTTTCTTTTGATTATTCGTATTTCATAGAATAACTCAATAACTGCGTTAGTTAATGTTTTATGTGATTTTGCAGTTCATTTCATAAAGAATTCACCACACAAAGGAGGGCTTAAGGAGCCTAAAGTTTTCCGAATGAGTAATAATTTATTGATTTCTCATTGAAAAAGATAGCTTTACTCTTCTGCTATCTGTATTTCAGTAATGAAGCGTTTTCGAAGGAATAACCTTTTGCAATCTGGCAGATTCCTGGCGAATTTTTTTCGCAAAAACCTGTATATCTTTTTAGGAAAGTGATAGCTGCGAGCAGTGACAGGTATCTGTTCAGTCAGATAAGATAAGCTGCATATTCCTGGGACCTCTTTCTAAGGGTGACCGAATGGATCGGCCACCAAAAAAGACGGTTCTCAGCTATAAAATCACTTGCCGATGATTCGGGACTCACCTAAAACTGTGATCCAACTTGTCAAAAATTGACATTCAACTCATTACCCACGCACAGGTCTCAGAACTATCTGGGCTTCACATTCTGAAAAAATTACATTTTACTGTAACGTTAAATTTAATGTATTACTGGTTTAGGAGGTTCTGGAAGCTAGAGATCCTGTATTACACATTACATTGTCAGATCGATATAAGTGAAACGAATTATTCTCACATTACCAGCCGCTTGTCAAATTAAATTCTGTCACAAACTCTATCCACCTATGGTAGCCTACTCACAATATAGGTACCTCTTAATAGTATAACGATATTGTTATAAACACTATCCTATATAAAGAAGTGTGAAATGTACTGCCTAGATCCTAGGCTGAAAACATACAGCCGTATATAGTTTCAATCATGAGTTGGAGTGAGAAATTTTTTTGAGATCATTAATTCTAAAAAGATAATTGAACAATATTCTTCAAAATTATTACAGTTAATTATTCAGTGTGGGTATATTCTGAAAGGGACCGCCTTAAAATGACAAATCAAAAGCAATTTCACTTTTAATATGCCTTTTGCTATTATAATTTTCCCAAATACAATATCCTACATTAGAGTTGTGAAATTTTTCTTAGTTTATTAATATTTTATAGGTCAATTTTTAGCTACTTTAGTTTGGATGTTATGTATGGCTTGCTAATTTGATAAATATTTCATAATGTAGGCTACAAGAAATTTCTCATGTTTTCAATGTTTGAAAATTCAACTCAAAAGCTTAAAATAAAAGAAAATGACTTCAATAAAATGATACTCAAACATTAAATACTCACGTAGGTATTAAAAACCTTGAAATAAAGTATTTTTTCCTTTAAACTGAGAACATTTTAAATTTGATACGAGTAGCCTAATCTTTTGTAGTCAGAGCAAAATATTCTTTGAAGTTAATAGAAAAAGCTTTGTAATATTAAAGGTTTATAGAATATTTGGCTTGGATCTCAAAATATAACTCATATTGTATTTAAAATGTTTTCAGTTTAAAGAAAAAACATTATTTTAAACCTGTAGTACGTGAGTATTTAATGTTTGAGTAGCCTATCATTTCATTGAAGTTGGTTTCTTTTTTTGTTTTAAAATTTGGCTTTTGTTTTGTTTTAAAATTTGGCTTTTTTTTGTTTAAAACAAAAATGCTCGCTGGACTTAAAAGGAGAGTGACCTACCGGCTAGTAGGTTACATTGATAATAGAATAAAAACTTTGAATGGAACAATAGAAAATAATGATACCGACTATGTCCACCAGACAACTGAAATCCTGACTGGAGATATGCTAATCTTGATAACAATTTTGACATGTAATTGCAATGAAGATTGTTTTGACTCAGTGAAACGTTTCTGAGAAGCTGTTGTTGTTGAAGCCAGTGGCGTAGCCAGGATTGAACTTCGTGTAGGTGGGGGTATACCAAGGGGTGTGGGGGTGGGGAATGGAATCTGACCAGTTGATAGGGGGGTTGGGGGTTTGATATTTATCATTTTTATAATATTTTTTTGAGCATTTAAAAGTAATTTTTACTTGGATAATTCAATGAAAGCAATTGCTAATATTTAAATGAAACAGACAGCACTCGAAAACACTGCATTGCCACATTGCTCACTAAACTGTACATGCCGCTGTAGAGTGAGAGTACTGCATGGTACCATACTAAAATTAGTACTTTTCGTGATTCCCATGACACACTCTTGTGCCAAATAGAACTGGGTTCTATTTTTTTATTAACCTTCAACTGGTGATGTGCCTGGCTTGCAACACATCTGGTGACGTTTGGTCTGGTAGAACCATTTTGATTACCTTCATAAAACGTACAAATATCAAATAAGAGAATTTTTTCAAATGCATTTGATCATGGACAACTATGGGGAGGCAGTGTAACAAATATTGTAAATCTATACCCATTATAAAATCTTAAATCTCAATAAGTAGTTTTGAAAAGTGTGTACAAATTTATACTGAAAATCTGGGCGTTTGTAAAAGATTCAATATGATTGAAAAAAAGTTTTTTCTTTTAGTTTCAAATGTATGATCTTTAAGATAAAATGTATGAAGATTGTAAAAATATATACATGGAAAATATTAGTTCATAAAAAATTCTGCGCAGGTTTGAACTTTGTTTTTTTATAGATGGTTTCAAGTGCTTATTTCCAGTGGTGGATTTATGGGGGGGGGGGGGGCTTTCGGGCTGAAGCCCCCCCCAAAACCTACAATAAGTATTTGGAAGAGTGTAAATTTTTTAATTAGACGCACAAGAATAACTTCTAAATAGCATATTTTGTAAACAATGGAGTTTTTGAAATGACAAAGGGTGGCATCGATCTGCAAAGACGGGTCAGTACCTGGTCAAAACTACCTGGCCACTGTTTTCTTTCCTACTTCCCCTCCTCATCAGTCATTCTAATTCTGACATTCGAAATTTCTCAGAACAAGAATGTTTGAATAAGCTTGTGACTGACGAGAAGTTATTATATGCATTTAAACAGATCAAGAAATCATTAAAGAAACCTGATACCTGAATCATTTTTGGAAACAGACAATGAACTTCCATTTCTAAAATAGGATTTCAGTATTTTTAATTTCCAAAATTCTCGGCAAATTACAAAATTGTAGATACTAAGCATTAGGTGTGTAAACGTTTAAAATATTGCAACATCTGTTTGTCAGAAGCTGGAACAACCATAATGCCCCTTAATAATAAATTCCCCTTAAATACCTTTTAATAATGTTGGTTTAATGTCAAATATGAATATGAAAATATTCCTACGCATCATTCAATTAATTTGTATGAATGCTAGGCTATATACAGTATTACTATAATAATATTGTCATATTACATTATTTATGTAGCCTAGTATACTAAAAAATATTCCAGTGGCTTATAATTAAAGGTAGTACCCTTGGATGTGCTATGTATATTCCAAGTGCCTCAGGTTTTCCCAATTTACAATCTAATGCAATGGTCCTATCCACATAAATTTTGACTCATCTTAAGGCTGTGTAGTAGTGTTTTAGTCACTATTTTTTCAATTAAACATTTCTTTAAAATTCTTTAGGGGACTTGGGAGGCACAATACATTAAAAACTGCGCCATTTATGAGTTTCACTAGGGGTATGCACTATGGGTTTAGACAATATTTTTTCAACGTTTCATGGGCTGGCAACTATTAAGCTTTTAAAATTTTATCTGAAAATCTCATGTAGCCTAAGATGCAGTGGCGTAACTAAGCCATGGAGCCCCCCTCCCCATCATTTGACTGATGTGCGCCCCCCTTTGGTTGTGGCGCGCTCTCCATACCGCTGCACCACCCGCACGGAGGGGCTGCGGTGGTGCTATTTACGCCACTGCTAAGATGTAGTCCCTTATAAAATCACACGTAGCCTAAGATGTAAATCCTTATTAAATCCTCCTTATGAAACCTCATGTTGCCTTTTTATGCTAATCATAAGTATATGACAAATGTCATCAATAACAACCACCAGGGGAACCTGGAAAGTTATACCACACAATTATACCTGGCACAGTCTACCACTAGCAGTGGTCGAGTTAGGGTCGATGAGAGTTATCTAATCAACAGCTTGCTCGTTCTGCCGACCGGCGTGTCTTTTTCTGATCAGTGAATTTTTCGTGTTCTGTTGAGTTCTGTAGTGAGAATCTATTAATGTGTATTGAACTTTCATTCGCAAATTAATACCTACATATCAAGTGATACCATACATTATTCGATTGACTTTCTTGGGTGAATTTTATTCACTATTATTTCATTCAGCTATGGCCAAGTGCAGTGCGTGTTCGGACACAAACGTGAAAGACATGATACAGTGTTCTGTTTGTTCTAATTCTTTCCATGCTACTTGTACGCGAATGGGTGATTTAGAAAAATACAAGAAAATGAGTTCTGTTAACAAAAGCTCTTGGAAATGCGATACCTGTGTTCAAAGTAAAAATAAAACTGTAAGTTCGCCCATTCCCGGCAATTCAAACACTAACATTGATTCTGCGATTCTAAATGAGATACGTGAACTAAAAAATGACATAGCTAATGTGTCTTCCATTGCCTCAGACCTCAGTCAAAAATTTGATGGTCTGCAAAAGTCGTTTGAAGAGGCATCGCGAAACTTCAGTAAAGTAGAAACTGATTGTAGGAATCTGAAAGCTGAAAACGAAAATTTGAAAAGTGTTGTGAAAAAGTTAGAGCTACAAGTGAGTGACATGCAGCAATACAGCCGTAAATGCAACGTAGAAATAGTAGGCATTCCTGAAACTAAAGGCGAGAACGTGTACGAGCTTCTATCCACGATAGCGGAGCGCCTCAAGATCGAGTACAACGGCGATGAGATCTCAATCGCCCACAGACTTCCAAAAAATAAGAGGACAGGTCTTTCTTCAATTATTGTCAAATTCATCTCAGGACGAAAGCGAGAATCGTGGATAGCCGCAGGTAAAGTGGCCAAGTTGAAAGCATCCGATATCCACCCGTCATTTCCAAAGGACATTAAGGTATTTATGAACAATCATTTAACTCCAGAAAACAAAGCTTTACTCTATAAAGCTAAAGAAGCTGTGAAAAAAGGCGAAATTGCGGAGGCTTGGCTCTCGGGGACCATTATCCAAATAAAGGTTAACGTAGGTGACAGGAAGATGCGTGTGCTGAGCGAGAGTCACCTACAGGAATTGGTGCAGGCGAATCAAACCAAAAGTGGCTGATAACTACTATCACAGCGATGCTCCCCTGTGGATAATATTATTATGTTGAGAACAATTATATTATGTGCCCTTCAAGTAATTAAGGGGGGAAATTGTTCATTTGGTATTTATTTCAAATTGTTTCTTATTTTCTGTTTTCCGCGTTGAAGTTGTTGGGGTTATTCCTGAGAGTGAGGATGATCTATATATCTTAAAACTTTTTTTTTTTTTTTTTTTTTTTTTTTTTTTAATCTATCCTTACTCTTAGAGTAATATGATGGGTATAACTGTATTCATAATGTCAGCAAAAATAAAATAATGATAAATAGATCTTCAATGCCTAAAGGTGGCCTGTCTGCACTATTTACAATAAAATTTACTGAATAACGTGTCTAATGAAGTGCAGTGCATCATCATCTCATATTGAAATGAAAATAAATGACATGGCCTACATCCGTGTTCTCTAATGCAAAAGATACAGTAGTTGACGTAGCATATTAGTATTATTCTGAATTATGTAATGCAGCAGAGCTATTTATTTCTATATGGCGCATTTATATAATAGATAGTAGATTATGTTGCTGGTATGAGAACAAGGCAGTTAGCTACAAATTAAAAATAAATTCTCTTAACGTTACGAGAAGAGGCTTTCATGTTTCTCTCCAGAAACAATGCGACTCTTAACATGCAACAAAGATTGACTTATTATTATTATTATCTTTTAATTTTCTATTTCAATTCAATTTTTATGTATGGTCTATAATATTATATTCATGTTAGGCTATGACAAATTTTGCTTACAAACTAAACACCACTTAATCAGATGAATGTAATTATTGTTCAACATACGGTAATGAAATATCTACTGTGCTAACTTAGACACTAATATTTCAGGATATTATATTGGCACAGGTAATGTTTTTTTTTTTTTTTTTTTTTTTTTTTTTTTTCTCTCTTAAGAGGAAGATTGGCATTGTTAGGAAGGAAAATGATACAATAATGATTAATCGGATGCAAGCAAGCATGATTATGGTTTATCTTACTGTGCATTAGATAAGTTTTTTTATTCTTATTATGATGTTGTTTAATATTGTCATTGCTCCGTAATTCATTGGCACGGTCCTTGTTCATTAAGCTACTGCAAATACAACATAGTCCCAAAGTCAAGTACCAACTACATACTTTATCGTATTTTTATTAATTGTTTATTATTATTCCTATATGACTTTTTTATGTTATTATAATCCTTTCTTCCCTACATGTACGTAGGCGAGCATTGTCTCTCGATTTTATTGTTCTGGAATAGCTATGAAGACTATTATCTGTCTCAGAATACCTTGAATATTCCTTAACGATGATATGGTCAATATATTGTGATTTTGATATTATATTAACTTGAGCATAAATTACTGAAGTATAAAATCATAGTAGCTTAAAGTATAAATTATTTTTCATTGATGTTTATTCTCCACTGAAACTTAAATAGTGGTCGAGCTGACTAATATGATAATTATTGAAAAGCGATTGACTATTGTCATTATCTTGCACTCATTGTTTAGCCTTATCGGTACTTATCGTCAATCACTTAGATAAATGGTCTGCTTCCACGAGTTGTATTTCTCTATCTATTTTTTTTTTCTGTTCCTCTGCTTAAAGTTACGATATAAAATTCCTAGCATTGCTTGATTTAATCTTTCTACATCTTTCTTCGAACAGACACTTTTTTGTATTGGTTATACTCAAGCCCATTCTATTTTATTATTTTTATTATTAACTTAGTGTTATTATTTTATAAACTTATTATTATAACATATTTTTATAATATAACTTTGTAATGAAGAAGACTCTGAATCTATCTAGCTTTTATGTAGCTCTATGTGGCTTTTGTGCGGATATTCTTATGGTATCTGTCTGCCACCATTGGCATTCCTTATTTGAGGCACTTCATTCATTCATTACACACCATTACTATTAACGGCACGTCTGGTCGGTGGACCCGGGCAGCGAGTTTTTTTTCTCTTCTTCCCAAAAACCAAGCAAGTTTTTTTTTTCACTTCTCTTCTTATTATATCTCTTTCCTTCTTCTTTTTTTCTTTCTTCTTTTTTTTTTCTTTCTTCTTTGCATAGATGAACTTTGATTTAGATGATAGAGTTGAGGATCTTCTGTCTGTAGAGTCGGTGGTCTGTGGGTGCCCGCTGGAGGTGGAGAACGTTTTTCGCGACGAGTGTCCTGCCCCCTTTCTGAAAATATTCCATATGAATGTTCGATCGTACAATAGAAATTTCGATGAGACACTTATAATGCTAAGCGAATTCCATAATAAGCCAGATGTGATAGTGCTGACGGAGGCTTGGTTGAGGGATGACAATAACATAATTCCAATTGATGGGTATGAGGCTGTTTGCACAACAGTTTATTCTAATAGAAGTGATGGAGTTGTAGTCTACACTAGGAAGGATATAATGACTGATTGTAGGGATTTTGAAATTGGAGGTGCCAATTGTTTGGAGGTAAAGTTGAAATTCAATGGGAAGAATGTGAAACTTCTAACTGTTTATCGGAGCCCTAAGTCTAACTTCGGTGATTTCCTTCACAGTCTAAGAAACTACTACGAGGTTTTCGAGGAGAACACTATATATATAATGACAGGTGATATTAACCTGGACCTCATTGATAATAATACGATTTATGAACGTGATGAGTACCTTAATTTTTTGGTGGGGAGCGGTTTTGTTAACTGTATTAATTCTCCCACAAGGGTCTCTCCTACTACATGTTCTTGTCTCGATCATGCGTTTGTAAGACCGACGGAAGCTCCTGTCATTAGAGCAGCCATACTCACGTCACATATTACTGATCATTACGCAACTGTTATTGGTCTACAGTACCCTCCGGCAAATCTGGACCCTCCTCTGCTTAATATTTCTCCATCCCGCAAGGTCAATTCTAGAATTTTTGCTGACAAAATAAGAAAGGAACATGGCAAACTGTAATCAATGAACATGATACCAATATAAGTTCTGATAACTTTATGGAAATAGTTGAAAAAAATCTAAATGAAGCAAAATACACACCTATTAATCCTACTAGTAGAACAAGAGTCATAAAACCGTGGATAACTCCAGCTCTGGTGCGTTCAATACGTGAGAGAGACAGATTGGGGAAACGACTGAAGAATGAACCCTTTAATACAGTCTTGAAAAGACATTATAAAAATTACCGGAACAGCCTTACTAAATTAATTCATGTAACCAAAAAACAATACTATAGTAACCTTATAGCTGAAAACACAAATAACCCCAAAAACTTATGGAGAGTAGTAAATGAACTGGCAGGAAGACAGAAGAAAAGTAATGTTTTTCCAGTTTCAGGTTTCACCCAGAATTACAATGATATGGATAGCATTAAGCAAGTGGCAGACAATTTCAATAACTATTACTCCAAGGTAGGGTATAATCTAGCTGCAGCTCTGAATTCGGGAGGTGAAAGGATTGTAGCAGATGAAGATTTTTCCAATCCAAATACTTTCATTTTCCAAGCTGTAACAGAGGCGGTGATTACTTCAATAATCCATTCCATGAAGGGTGACTCTGCACCTGGATTTTGTGGTGTTGCAGCGTCCCTAGTTAAGAATAATGTTGAATGTTTTGCTAAACCTTTAGCTCACATAATCAATAATAGCATGAGACAAGGCGTTTTTCCAAGGGCCCTGAAAGTAGCAACTGTCATTCCAATACACAAGGGCGGAGATAAGAATGCATACCCAAATTTCAGACCTATATCACTCCTCTCTGTTTTCTCTAAAATCTTGGAAAGGGTGGTGAGGGTGCAGCTAAGTAACTTCCTTGAAGTTCACAAAATTATAACTCCAGAGCAGTATGGATTCAGGGAGGGGGTCGGTGTTAATGAGGCCTTATTTGACTTTGCAACATCTGCCTTCAATAGTTTGTCTCAGGGCAACTGCCTAGTCGCTGCTTTCCTTGATCTGGCTAAAGCATTTGACTCCATTGATAGAGGAAAACTGTTCAAGAAGCTGGAGCATGTCGGGGTACGTGGCACTTCCCTGGATTGGTTCACAGATTACCTCACTAACCGCAAACAGGTGGTTAGAGTGTTGAACATTGAAAGCTCCATGGCTACTGTAGACTACGGGGTGGTACAGGGCAGCACACTGGGTCCCCTTCTGTTTCTTATTTATATAAATAATATAGTGAAGGTAGAATCCAAGGGGAAAATGTTCCTTTTTGCGGATGATGCAGCTGTACTGTTTGAAGGCAAAACATGGAATGGTGCTTATGGGAGAGCTAATGGGGGCCTGAACACCCTGAAAGGATGGTTTGATCAAAACTCCTTGACCTTAAATACAGACAAAACAAAAGTAATGCCTCTGCAACTCAGTAATCATAATGTTAATATAAGGGATGGTTTGTCTATTATTATTCACACATGTGCGGATATTACTACATGCAATTGCCAGGAGCTGGAGCAGGTTTCGGAGTATAGATACCTTGGTGTATACTTTGATAAGAACCTAAGATGGGATAAGCATACATTGCACCTAAAGCAAAAGCTTAGGAAATATATATATTTATTTAAAAAGTTGAACTCCCTGCTAGATCCTTCTATTGTGAGATTGGCATACTTTGCTTATGTTCAGTCACTGCTCCACAGTGGTATTGTTGTATGGGGGGGTGCCTTTATGAACGTCTTGAAGCCGCTGCTGATTGTGCAGAAGGCAGTTATCAAGGCTGCAACAGGCCATCCAAGACGTTATCCTACTGATCAGCTTTTCAGGGAATTTCGGGTTTTAGACATTCGACAGCTTTTTATCAAGGCACTACTTGTGCATATGCATAAGAGAAAGGAAAGTCTAATTATAATTGTATCAAATCATGACCATTTCACTCGTGCCTCTAGCATTAGCAACATAAGGATACCTAGATTGACGAGTCTGGCCTCATCCCGATGTCCCTATTATATTGCTCATCGCTTGTGTTGCAACATGCCTGTTCAGTTGTCAATCTTTGACACACACAGTAATGCCGCGTACAAGAAAATGTTGCTCTCTTGGCTGTTCCAACAGGGTAGAGAAGCATCGGAGATGCTATTGCGGTCTGCATATCATTTCTAAAAGGTTTTTTGAAAATAATAATCTGTTTTTAATTTGCTATGTCCGTCTCTGGCGTGTGCTTGCCTGGCGGCTCTGATGGATGATCCTCAACCCAAATTAAAACTTTTCTATTTTGTACTTTCTTCTTCCTGTCTCTCTCTCTCTCTCTCTCTCTCTGTCTCCCTCTTTCTATCTATCTCTTTTTCACTCTCTCTCTCTCTCTCTCTCTCTCTTCCTCTTTTTCTTCCTTCTTCCCTTTTTTTTTTCTCAATTTATTTTTCTCACTCTTCCATGTTGGTTTTTCCTCTTGTTTCCTCCTCTGAATTAAAATGAATATATTAGGTGATTCGGACTCTTCTTCGCACACAGGCATCATAGCCCATGTGAAGAAAATTTCCTATAATGCATTCTATAATTTTTTGTAATGTATATTTATAAAGAGGAATAAATTGATTTGATTTGATTTGATTTGATTATTATTGATAAATTATTGGCTGCAGTTATCAATAAAAATAATACACTTGAAAAATGCCAATACAATATAATATCAAATAATTTATCGATTTGATAGTGTAATATTATATGAGTGAGTATCTGACTGTATCAAGGTATTTCCAATAATCGTTGGTAGACACAACCATTCTTAAGGCTCGCTTCACATTACAACGACATGTCGTGTGTCGTGTGTCGTTCATACGACTAAAGGGCAAAGAGGGATATCAGCTTCTTCACACTAGGCCGACAAATGTCGTGGATACGCACGACTGTCGTGCTAGTGCCGAGGAGGCCACGACATCCCTCGAGTCGTGCCGACTGTCGGTGTCGTATGAACGACTAGAGGGCGCAGCGAGCTGCTGGAACTGTTCACTCATCTCCGACACGACAGCCTACTGTACTGAGCGGCAGAGTTGAATTGCCGCGTTGAATTGTGCTTTTTTTTCGTAATTTATTGTTTGTTGGCAATGGATTCGATTGATTTAGAATTGCTCATCTCGTTGGTACAAGAGCGCCCTGTTATTTGGGACAAGACTATCGAAGAATATAAGGACAGAACCCTAACCAGAGACGCATGGATTGAAGTGATCAAGCAATTGAATGCAAAGTTTGAAGAGTTAGAGCCAAATGAAAAAACGAATGTTAATAATACTGTTTTATTCTCAACTAACAATAAACTAAGTATATTTATTCCTGGATTTATTGTTCCATAACGATCAGAGCTGTTAATTAATTTTATTGTAAATTCAACGAATTAAAGTCTATTTTAATTGAGTAAAAATATTATTTATTCTCAATTGAAATTGACTAAAAGTTGTTGAATTTACCATAAAAAATTGATAAGTATTTATGTCATTACAAACAGGAATTAATTTTTCAGTCTCTTTGATTTTGGTTTAAACAAGAAACTATGAAAAATAATTTATACAAAAATACCTAAATACTGGAAATTTTGTTGTAAAATTTTTGATTGTTTGAATAAACCAAGGCACAGCCTCTACTTGCAATAATTGAGTCACTGCGACTAAAAAATCGCAATCGCTAAAAAACGGTAGGTGAACCCACTACGATCAATAAATTGTTAATTTCAATGCACAACAATGTACAATAAATCGTTTCATGTGACAGCTGTTCCGTATCAAAAAATATCGGAAGTACGGTAGGTGAATCCACTACGATAAATAAATCGTCAATTTCAATTTCAATGCACAACAATGTACAATAAATCGTTTCATGTTACAGCTGTTCAGTATTAAAAAATATAGGAAGTGTGTGTGTTGGTGGTCGCGTTTGTGTAAATTATATTATGTATTGAATAAAACGATGGATTGAATTGGGGGTGGGGGAGTGATAGCTGTGAGCCGTAGCAATCATCTGTTCAATCAGATTAGATAAGCAACGCTCTCCGGTGTCCTCTTTAGGTAAGGGTGACCAACTGGATTGGTCAGCAAAAAAGACTGTTCTCTACTGTACAATTATTTCCCGGTGGTTCGGAACCCACCTAAAACTTCAATTAATCAACTAACTAAACAAACTTCAATTAATATGTTTAACTAATCATGGGCGTATATGAGGGGGTCTTGGAAGGCTTGACATCCCCCCCCCCAAAATTCCAAACACAAATTGGAAAATTAGTAGAAATGCTTAGAAATATGTGATTTCAATTTACAATACAAAAAATTTTATAATATTTTACAATTATAATATTTACAAATATGTGATTTCGATTTAATATGTGACTTCAATTTCTGAAGAATTTTCCCGGGTAAGACCCCGGACTCCCCTTTACGATGGGGGGTATTCCATACCCCCCGGTAGTTTCGACCCTCCATAGTAAAATCCTGGGTGCGCCACTAGCCGTTCTTGTGGCACCCCCGAAAATTTTTTCTACACCACTGCAACTAATCACCATCATTAAAATCATTACCCACGCACAGGTCTCAAACCCATGTGGGCTTCATCCTTCAAAAAAAGTATTATTTTTGAATTTGTATTTAATTTTAAGTGTAAGACAGAACCAGCGAGACCCAACTTCGCCTGAATAAAGTCATTCTATAAAATAATATAGAAAGGAAATATAGGAAATAGAAAATAAATGATTATTTAAAAAGTTATAATTTATTTATAAAGTCCTTCTCAAGTTGATTGGATGTACTCAGTGCAGTCGATTCCTTCTCCTTGCTTTAATTTGTCTATAAACTACCAAACAACACAATAACTTTTCCCGATTCATTTATTCTTTAATTTTTGTAGAACCACACGAAACTAGACTGCACTGTACTGCAAGTGCGTTTGTATATCGACTATACTAAAATGTCGTGGTCGCGTGAATGTGAACGGTTCCAATTTTTATGTCGTTGTCGTTTAGACGACCGATCGTGCAAGTGTGAAAGAAGCCTTAAGAGTGCCAGGTTGTCGTTTGCATGCAGCGTCAAGCTGGCACTGTTTTATTCTGTCACCCGGCGCCAAAGCTGCACGCCGTCACAGTGGGCTGAATTCCTAAGTGTGCCAGGTTGGCGGTGCATGCAAACGACAAACTCGCACTCTTTTGATTTTGTCACCCGGCGCCAAAGCTGCACGCCGTCACAGTGGGCTGCATTCCAAAGTGTGCCAGGTTGGCGGTGCATGCAACGTCACCGTGGGCTGGAAAACCAGCCCAGCTTGACGGCGTGCAACTTTGGCGGCGTGCGAGTTTGGCGGGGTCCCTTACCTAATAGCCCAGTCAATAAAGGGAAATAATAGTCCTTTGTCGGAAATAATTAGTGAAAAGCTGAAATTTCGCCTGATGTTACATTAGTATAAGAGAAGTATGTACACAAAAGTCCCCGACCCTTCCCCTCTTGCTTCCCCCCCCCCCCCCCCCGGGGACCCCCAAAGTATAAAAATGCAAGGGTTTCGTAAATCGGGAATATCTCAGCTCCCAATAAAGATATTGAACCAAACTTAATCTCATCCTATTTATCATACTATAAACTACAATTAATGACGTATGCGATATTATCTTATCTCGTTTCATTCAAAAGTTATTTCCATAAAAAGTGAGAAAAAATTAAATTTATGCCTCATAATTTTACATTTTGTTAAAAGTTTATACTAACTTTTTTCAGGAAAATATTGCAAATGAAAATTGTAGAGCATTTCAAGATCTTTAAAATTATGTATCATAACCCATACTTAATATGCATGTAACATCATAATAGATCCATCCGTTAATGTACGCTACGCACAATACCTACGCGCTTGGGGGACTGAACTAATAGTACGGTCAGTGAATACATTATAGAGTGCATGAAATATGCGTCAATTTTTTACTTCGGGGATTTGTTTAGAATACTTAGTACCAACATTAGGAGGTAAACATACTTATAATTTTCTAAAATATCCCCTCCACCTCACTTTTTTGTCAATTATTTGCTTCTAGTAGCTCTCATGATAGTTTCACGGCAAAACTGTTGAAAGTTGTAGAGGATTACATTCTCTTTAATTTGATGTAAATTACGACAATTTATCCCTCATTTTAATATAAATTTATGCCTGGTGTTACATTAGTATAAGAGAAGTACTATAAGTACTATAACCAGGCCTACTGGAAGTACATAGTATAAATCAACTACTATGAAATTCCCAACTCCTTATCTATTTGTACATGTTTGCCATATATAGAAGTAATAGATGTTTCAAAAGAACATATTGACTATAAAACCGCTCAGACTTGTCACAATTGTGCCTCATTGAAAGGAATAATATTTAGAGTTTAGTAATAGGAGTACAAATTGAGTAGAGTTTACAGTTGGAAAAATGTATTTTTTTAGCACAAAGTGATTCATAGAAGAATCATTAGCGGCAGGTAGGCCGACCCTCGCTCTACTCACACACACAAACAAGAAAAGGCTCATACTTTTAGTTTCTGAAGAGCTTAAAAGTATTGAGATCAAAACCATTGTTGCCGAAGATGATGCTGATATTTCTATTGCCATGACTGGAATAGAAGAACTAAAGAGACAACAAAATGTTATGTTGTATGGCACAGACACTGATTTATTAATAGCTCTTGCACCTGAGAATCAAGCAATTTACTTTTGCAAACAGGTAACTGGAAGATTGCATGAAAAAGTGTATTACAGCATTTCCAAAATCATCAATAAGGTTAAAGATACAAGGAAGTTTTTGCTGTTTGCATATGCCATAACAGGTTGTGATACAACTTCTTCTTTTTTTGGTCTTGGAAAAATAAAATCTTTAAAAATTGTTCAGAACTCAGAAGAAGCTCAAACACAAGCGTCAGTATTTATACAGCAAAATGCATTCAAAGAAGAACTGGAAAGAAATTATTTTATTTTGCATCTATATGGACAGAAAAAACACATGAACCTCAATGAAGCTCGTTACTTCATGTTCACAAAACTGGCAAAAAATCCAAACTAAGATCAAATTTTTACTTCGCTAAGCTTCCTCCAACGTCTGAAGGTGCTCTTCAGCATTTGTTCAGGGTCTATTTACAAGTGCAGACATGGCTTGGAAACAGATTAGATGCTCAGATTGGGGCTGGAAAATGGAAATGGTAAAAGAAAATGGTGGTTACAGGAAAAGTTTAATACCAATACAAAGTACCAAACTCTTTGCACCTGATGACCTTCTGAACCTTGTGTCTTGCAGCTGTAAGAAATCTTGTCTTAAATATTGTGGGTGTCGGAAAGTAGGACTTAATTGCTCTGTCATGTGTGAGGACTGCAGTGGACTTTCTTGTGACAACAGTCCTAATGTTGGCGAAATAATTGATGATCATGATGAGACTGGATTGGAATAAAACAGTATGAAGAATGTTTCTACTGTATTCATGTATAAAAGTGAAACACAAGTAGTTGTGTGTCTGTACTGTATATAGAGTAAATAGTGGATGAACGCCGAGGATGAACACTAGTATTCGAAACGCATCTGCAACCCAAAAGTGAGTACTTTATAGCAAGAAGTTTATCTGTTTATTCTGTAAATAGTAATTTGAGTGGTGGGTGGTCCTTGATGGTGTTTGACAGTAAACAAAACATGTTTTGCTGCTTGACACCTGCCGGTTTTAGCCAGTCCGGGACACGGCGGATCCGTAGGTGATGGATAATGGAAGGCCTGAATAAGTAAGGGTTAGGAATTATCCCCCGAACCAAAACTGGCTCTCTTTATGAACATTAAAAATGTTATTACTGTCATTATAACACAAAGAATTGAAGAGAATCTAATCCTCTACAACTTTCTTTATTACAGTTTAGCTGTGAAACTGTACGGAGTGCTATACGGAATGGGGGGGAATGGTGGAGGGGGGCGTCTGGGGGGGGGGGGGGTTTCAGTATTTCAGCTCATTACAACTTTTCACAATGTTTTAAGTGTATAGGAATCGCATATTCATCCACTATACAATATTAACAAGGTTGCATCATGATACTCACTTCTTGTTCAAAATGGGTGTATACGTAAGACCCCTATAACTTCGGAATTTTCATGGATAAATAATCATTATGTTACATCAAATTGAAGATAATTCAATTCTCTACAACTTTCGTCATTACAGTTTTGCCGTGAAAAGAAGCAAATAATTGACAAAAAAGTGTGGTGGAGAGGATATTTTAGAAAATTATTTGTTTTCAGCGACGTGTATCTCGGAAACTATTGAATTTACGACAAAATTGTAAAGAACCAATATTATAGTAAATTTAGTAAGATTTATTTTGTATTTGAAACATTTTACTCTAGGGTCAACCGTTTTTGAGATATGATTGAGGAACCCGAAAATGGTACCTTTGGGGGGGCATGGGGTGGGAAGCAAGAGGGGGAGGGGCGGGGACTTTTGTGTACATACTTATCTTATACTAATATAACATCAGGCAAAATTTCAGCTTTTCACTAATTAGTTCCGACACAAAACCTTTATTGACTGGGCTATAAGCAGGCTGTTTGCCCGGCGGTGGTACTTTCTCTTCATATAGCAAGAAGGAGTTCACAGGAAAGCCTTTCCTTAGAAATTCGAAAATATCTTGGAAAGTTACCTGTTTCCCATCTTGGCTATATCGTTCACCATTTCGCGTTTCCTCCCTTTACACCCTTTTCCTCTTCCACTCATTCTTTCTCTTACTTTTCATCTCCTTCCTCTGTGCGCTCTCATCCTCCTTCCAATCCATTACTTGGCTTCCTTGTTAGTCCGGCTTAACCATGAAAGGTATCTTGCTATTATGGAAGATACGTTTTTAGAAGACATTTACGACAGCTTCCAGCCCGCTTTTTCTTTGAAAGCAAGTTGTTGAAGAAATTGTTGATGCTTGAGTGAAAAGTAAAGTCCTCCAGCTTTATCTTTTCTAAAGGCCATCTTGTCATGCTATTCAGAAATAATTGGTCAGTGGTATTTAGTGGTTTCATGTCAAAGTACAATATATTCTATTCAGCTTTAGCAGATGACATTTTCAAGTAAAAAACGTTGTTGCTTAAAGGAAACATGCTACTGAAACATTGTTGAAAGATTTACAAAGTAACTTTTGAAAAAATAGAGTGGCCTTCTGGTTTACGTTTATAGTCAAATAACCTAGACCGTTTGTGACATTATCGTCAAATAACCTAGACCGTTTGTGACATTTATTGGTTCTAGAGCGCTTGCATTGTGCAGATTATTATTGTTATTAGGCTTTTGATGGTGGAGAGAACTTTACGGGTAGTCGGGTAGTTCCACCTCGCCGTTTGAGCCATTTTATAGGTACATTTTGATACGTTTCAAGCGTGTTACTTGTTTAAATAAAAGAAAAATTTAGAATAACACACTTGATTAAAAAAAAATAAAATAGATTTGTTATCACTCTCCTTTCTAGGCAGAGTAATTTAGAAGACTAAATTGGATATGACTGACCTTTAAAAACTAATGGTGGGTGGGAGTAGTCAAGGAAACTACAGAGTTAGCCATACTTGAATATTATTACAAAAAGCAAAAATAAGAACACTCTACATAATCAATATCTTAAAGATTACCATAATTAAGTTATTCAACCTTTCATTAATAGATAGCCCCTGGCCAGGGCATATTCATAGTTATTACTTAGTATTGTGTTATTACAAAACTTAGTTACATTTTAAAATAGTGATTACATCCTAAGATCCACAATTATCAATTCCTTTTGGTTTTTTGTTTTTTTTTGAAAACGAGATTACTTATTGGGACTTGACAAATGCTATCCTGAATTTCGCGCACTGGGACTCACAGTTGGTGTATTAATAAAGTTTACCTTCATTTTCAATAGAGCAATACTCCTAAGCATGGTATACTTGCGGTTGGCGCATGACCCACAGGATGATTGCAACTCTTGACGTCGAACACACACCCACAGTGTGCCAAACTGTTGCAGTCACCACAGCTGTAGGACTGTCAGAGTCCACGGATTCAAGACATGGAAAAGGCCGCCTCATTACAGCAGTAGATATACTCAAACCCCCATGGTTTGGGCTTTGTAAAACTCGTCCTCAATCATGAACGGTCAGGAACATAAACCGCTGAAAGATTCAAAGTAGCTAATAATATATGGCCTAAATAGGTAAACACATCACTTAGCAACGGTGATGAAATAAATTATTCAAAAAGAGACTTTCAACAAAACTAAGTTAATTTCTTAAAAAAATAATGAAACAAAAGAATCTGAGAGGCAGAAACCTAGTTAATAATTTGATAAATGGATTCACAAATGAAAGACTAATTCAGCCCAAAAGTGGGACATAACCTTACTTTTGATTTCTAGGTCAAGCTAGAAAGCTATCTACCTTGAAAGGTATCCTTTCTACCCTCATTAATTTCGCAGTGATATCAGTATAAATCATCAACTAATCATCAGCTACTATCATTAACTAATCATACAATAATTTCTCATAGGACAATAAATTTGTGCATTTCCTTTTTTGGAACACTAGATGAAACAGATCCCTACTTATCTCTGAGCATTTGCACACAGCATACACAGATACTGAATTGTAAAGGTTACAAGGAAATCTCCGGGATAATCCCATATTACTGAATACATAACTCTTCTTAAGCATTTCTTATTAAAACATTAAATGTGACTTAACGCCCATTGAAACGGCGGCACAACAGTAACATGTTTAGCCTTGTAAAAGTCACCTCAAACTTTTGAACTACAGTTGAATTCAAAGTACTGACTTCTAATGTATGTGAAAGTCCAATTTGGCACTCAATATTATTACAACTAACAAAATAATCAAATATTATCATACCTTTTAAAGCGGAAAGAAGTAACAGTTACATCCAATTGTGATCTTTGAAGTACATTTCACTCTAATATTTCAAGTATGGCTTTAGTATATGGATATAACATTATTAAAAAAACGGACAAGGTTAATTTAACATTATAGCTGTAAGAATTAGTTTCACTTTGAAACTAATACTTTTAATTAGAAACCAACAACTAAGGAAAGCTAGCCACCAAGCCAAAAATGTACGGAGAACGCCATCTTAGTAGACAAGACTAATGCAACAATAGTGGTCAAGCCTGCACCTCAACGGACGCAGCCAAAGTTCCAAAGCATTCCTTCTTAGCGCTCCACTGAGCCAATAACGCTGAACCTGATTAGTTTAAATTTCAAATAGTAGTCGCTTCTCCTCCAATCATAGGAAGTTTTACTGAAACGTTAAGGCAATTAATTTTTATAAAGTCTCTGCCAATCAGAGTACAAAGGTCTGAGCGGGGAAATGGGTTCTCACGTTCACATAAAAAGAATATAGGCGACAACAAGTCGGCTTACATTAACAAAGATTAATACATTGCAAGTGAACCCGCAACCAGAGTTCATGGACAAATTATCCACACAGTAGCATCTTGAAAATGTCATCATCAACACAGCAGTCAACATAGGCATAATAATAAAAAAAATTCAAAAATCAGCACACGTTTTAACAGATGATATTTTAATAGAGTAGCTATTCCAATAACAACTCTTGCAACGTTTTTGGACTGTAGCGCTTTCGCTTGTTAACAAGTTAATTGTTTATTATTACCATTTTATTCTCAATCTTATTATCATTTCATTTTCTTCTTTCATGCATTATCATGAAATGATATATTCATTTCATGACATATCATGTATTTTGTAGGATATTTTATTATTTCACTATTAAATTTTTTGTTACAATAGTTCACAATATTGCCTGGCAACAGTATTCAATAAATAAACATCTATAATTCAATAAATGCATATCGGCACTTCTCAATGCACATAAATGTGTTCATTTATGGTAAATGTTTCATAAATAATAAATGTGCTCATTTGGAATAGTATTTTTAAAACTCTTAAATTTTCGGCTTCATGGATTTGGGACAAAATCTATTTCTGATATAATCCAGAAACAGGAAAGCGTCAACTCTTGAATTTCTTTAGATCAAGCATGGTTTAGCTATTCATGTCAACGTAAAATATCGACACATCAATATGAGCTACTAAAAGCAGTCTGTAGGTGAAATCCGTTCGAACATGTGCATTATTACAGTAGTTAGGGTAGTGATCTCCGATATTGTGTAACAAAATTCAACTTTTTCAAACCAGCTTTTCTTCCTTGCGCTTTTCATTTTTGCCCCACACTGACTTTGTTCATATGTATTTGTCAATCCTATAGATATTCTAATTTAATTGAAAATGGCGCCTATGTTTGCTCTGTTATACAGGTATACTTACTACATAAGAAAAAGCTGTTCTAACTTATCATTATCTATGGCAAATAAATATTGTAGCGAATATGAGAATGAAAATAGTGAGAATTGAGAGAAAGAAGTCGTTCTTGGTGTTATCTGCTATGTAAATGTTTACTTCTAAGCAATTAATTACTCTGTTTTTGACACTTTTATGGTGTTTACTTTTTACTTTGTAGAATGTTCTAGTTGTTTGATCAGACATTAATGGAATCTTATCGAATATTGTGGAAAGTGCGAGTTTCCTTATTTATTTATTTAGAAGATGATAGAAAAATCCAGAGATATCTCAATTATGGAAAATTATATAAATAGAGGGAGACTTATGTAAATTAGTTCAGTCTTGTTTGAGATTCGTCGTGATAAACAAGTTGTGACAGTTCTATATATTGTGCCTATATCAGGGGTGCCCACCCCCCCTAAGCCTCATGACGCACCCCCCCCTAAATTTAGCACCAACCCCCCCCCCCCATAAATTAGACCCCCCCCCCCCCCAAAAATGCGAATAAAGCCCCCCGTATTCTTTCGAAAACAAAAAGAAGATTTTTATAACTATTAGAAAAAATTCAAACCCAGTGGATGATATACAAAATGTATGTATATTTCTTGAGATTCTTTACGTAGGTAGGCCTAACATTTTTTTGTAAAGGTAAAAAAGAAATATCAATGAAATGAATCTATGAACTTCTGCTCAATAAACTTAATTGCAAAATAGCTTAATAAGAATTTGAACCTAAATGGTTTTTAAACAATAAAATATTATTACAAATACACAATGTTCAATAAAAATGAAATACCTATAAGTTTATGTTCGGTGTACCAATTACATTAAGGTTAAATAATTCTAAAAAGTTGTTCCTTTAAAGGAAGTGAAAACAATGAGTTGATAACTTCATTTTTAAAACAAAAAATTCAAAATACTAAGTCATTTATTGGACAGTAGTTAAACAACAGGTTATTTACTAGTGTAGTATCTTGGGAGAATTTATGTATGGATGAAGTACATAAAAGGCACACATTTCATGTATAGTTATTTACAACACACAATCGAAAGAAGTGTCTTTCAAAAACAAAATAAAGACATAGTTATGAAAAATTACTTAATTTTTAGTATTTAGTAAGTTTTGCTATAGCAGTTCTTACTTATTAGTAAGTAGTTATCGTAAAATACATGAAAAACATCAACAGTTTGAAGTCAAACATTTTAAATTTGTAGGCTGTGACAATCTACAAGTTAGCTAGGCACCTTCTAAGCTTGTTAAATCTATCATAGATTCTACCCACATAGAAGTTTTTGTCTTTGGGATGAGGAAACAGAAAACCTTTCAATTATTTCTTTGTTAGAAATAGACTCAAGTACATCTTTTTCTGCAGCTAGAACCATTAGATTGGACAACCATGAGTCTCCCATAGCTGATCTGAGTCTGTTTTTGATAATTTTAAATCGACTTATTGCTCTTTCTGCTGATTAACTAGTAACTGTTAAGGAGAGTAAAGTTGTATAAACCACTTTCAGAGCACTCGCTTAGTGTCTTGCTAAGTTTGAATAATAACTTCCTGCACAAATCCTAAACATAACTATTTTAGCTAATTCATATTCAATTGTATAATAATAATTTTAAATATATTTTCATTAATTGACATTCTATCTGGTGACTTCGTAGTATATTTTTGAATGTTTTCACGTTAAACACGGTTTCAATCAACTTTAAGCACCCCCACAAACGTTTTTTTGGACGACCCCCCCCCCCCCAAGAATTTCAATGAAAGCCCCCCTCCTGTGGGCACCCCTGCCTATATAGTGATAATTCTTTCTCTGTGCCTATAGTGATAATTCTTTTTCCTGTTTAATCCATACCAGTGAGCTACTAAATAGTTTTTATTGTATTACGGACAAGTTAATTGTTCTTTTTCGACGTGTTTTTTAAAAATATTATTGGACAGTCTATTGTACAGTCATTAATTAATATTAGATCGCCCTTTTAACTTTTAGTGATTGATTTTTGTACAGTTTATTGAAATCTCTTTATTAGTTGAACAATATAGATTTATCTGTTTTCAATGAAATAATTTTTTTTTTTTTTTTTTGAGGATGAAGCCCACATAGGTCTGAGACCTGTGCGTGGGTAATGAGTTGGATGATGGTGATTTATGAGTTGGACCTACAGTTTTAGGTGGGTTCCGAACCACCGGGAAGTGATTTTACAGCAGAGAACAGTGTCTTTTTTGCTGGCCAATCTAATCGGTCACCGTTACGAACAGGACCTACGAGAACGCAGCTTATCTCTCTGATTGAACAGATACCTGCTACGGCTCGCGGCTATCACTATATCTATAGAAGCTTGCTGTTTTGAGAAGGTGCTGGATTTTTTTGCTCTATGGAGTCCTGGAACCGTCCTATTTGCGCATGATAAAACTACAGTGACTTCAAGAGAGTCTGTAATATAACCACTGTAGAACTAGCATGTTTTCAAGTTTTGAAATGAGCAAAATTTTAAGAATGAACCCTTGTTCTCCAAATAGGGTGTAACAATCGTTCGCTCTTTTATGACATATAGAAACATGAAGGACTGGCACACATTTGATTTATTTTGCAGACGCAAATAACTACCAATCGAAGTCTGTAGAAGAAAAACGTGATAACTTAATCCTTCCCATCATGGAAAAATGAAAAATTGGCACGCATTCTGTATTTTTCACCGGGAAACAAAAGCGAATCAAATTCTGTGCAAAAATAATAAAATCGAAGTGATGAGTGGATTGCCCGATGCCTGATTACACAGTTTTCCTTTCCAATACGGGTTCTTTCGCGTAAATTTGATGCCGATTGGGAAAAAATGAGTATTGCTCAAGCATTGCCGTTTTCTGAATAGAGATCAACGGATAACTTATCACAAGAACAATGAGGCGAGCTGGTTGTTGTTTGGAGGCGGCTAGAATTCAAACCCGGTGCTCTATGGTCTAGCGTCGGCTCGAATATAAACAATACACGGGCTGCCGCTAATAAATGTCCATCACGCTGTGGACGATGTGCTGTGCAGGGTGGTCGGGTTTTTGGCTCTTCGGCTGTTATCTGACCCATTTATTCGTGGCTGTGTGGTATACCGCCACCATCGCCTGTCTTTGTTACTCCAAAACAAGAATGGACCTGAATGGACAGAATGCACTGAGGAAAAACCATTTTTCACGCACTCACACTTGCACACATCCGATCCCCTCCCCGCTACTCCATCATTTCTTCCGGCAGAACGTCCGGTTCTGCATCTTTCACAAGTCATTCCTCCCCCCCCCCATACACCCACTCTCAACCCCCTCTACCGCTCCTTCCACCCTAATACCACTTGGCATTCACCGTCAATGTGCCACAGACGATTTTCTCTCCATTAGTTTGCCGAACTAACTTTTTATTTATGAGTTCAACCTCTCATCCCCTTTTATTATCATTATTGCTGCTTAGTTCCACTGTTTCGACAAGGGGAAGAATGTACAATCCTCTCTTTCATTTTTTTTCAGATTTCTCAACAGTATTGTTAGCTAGTCTTATTGTCAGACTTTTGTTTGAAAATTCTTATAAATGACGTGTGTGAATTGGGAATTATATAGTACATTCATGATTGAGTTATTGGATATTCCTATTGATAAATTGCTAAATATAAGCAACAAATCAATTTTTGGATTTTCTTTACATGCTTGATTGAAAACCTCCGTCATTGCGACAACATTGACAACAGCATATACGAAATCAATGAATGCCATTATATACTACAGTAATATTTTGCTTGCCCCGGGAGATGAGAAAATTCGTAAAATTTATTAGTTTAATCAATTGAATAGTAATAAACTCGAATAATGTTATTAGAACAATAATGTTTCAACCTGAAATTTCATTTAATATTAGTTTAGTTATCAATTCTGTAGATATCTGCCACCTGTAATATCTAATACTGTAGCTGCATTATACATGTTCGTCTTCAAAAAAATCTCCGAAGGAGTAGGCCTACTACTATGTAATGAAATGATATTAATGGACTGAAATTAGATTAATATATGTTATATACATATTTTAATCATATTAATGCATTTGCCAATTTTATTGTACGAGTATTGTTGTAATATCTAATACTGTAGCTGCATTATACATGTCCTAGGTAAGCCCAAGTCCAAAATTTTCTAAAATATGAAAAATTGTATTGTCTAACTTCTATCTTGACTTTGGAAAAAGAAGATAAAGATTGTTGGAGTTTGCCCCGCTTCTAGGACATCCGGCTAACAGAGTATTTATTTCCTTTTCAAATCTTATTTTCTCTGATGAGTTCCCTACCACTGAGTATAGCAGAACACTTTCTTTAATCTATCAATGTGTTGCAGTAATTTTTTAATATTCCTACAAACTACTGATTATATTATATCTAGTTTCAATTTGTATTCTGATAGTTTTTGTAATTTTAACATGAATTCGGTCACAAAGCTTAGATGAAGTTTAATGTTATCCATAACCTACTTGAAGTAATGGAATTTTCCTCCGGCTCATTTGCATTACATTTTCTCAGCCCACTTTTCAATTATTAAGACAATGGTTTCCGTTTTTCCTTTCAGATTTTGAGCTCGAGCAGTAGCAGGTTATCTACCTGTATTGAAACTTTATGGCTCTCTTATTTTCCATCAGCTGCAAAACTTACCCATTTTAAATTTATTTTCCTTTATTCTCCAACTCTGTCAGTCTCATTCCATGTTATTTCTGTTCCCACAGGTTATAGAACGTTATCATGTTCGTCTTCAAAAAAATCTCCGAAGGAGTAGGCCTACTACTATGTAATGAAATGATATTAATGGACTGAAATTAGATTTACTTAACAATTGAGCTGTGCGGAGGTTTTAAGCTTGAGATGCGAATAGGATTAAAAGCATTCAATCACAATATTTTCTTTTAATAGCCAATAAAGCATCAAATATATTTAATTTTTTTTTCAATTCAATTCTTTATTTTTTTCTCACCAAAGTGACAATATACATTACAACTGACAATATACATTTAAGAAAATACAATAAAATATAAAAATTCTAACACATTAACAAAATAACAGTAACATATGGAGTGAGAAATGACCTAACCAACTATGGTTACATGTACTAGGATAGGCCAAGTTAGGGAATTGGTAAGGATAAGGATGGGATCAAAAAGGTTGGATTATTGGGAAAATTGGATTATTGGTATCTCATACATTGGCACAAGGAAAAGGCAGGTGCAGTGGAAGCTAAATCAATAATCAACAATGAATGATAATTTTGAGGAACTCGATCTTTTTGAAGAGATAGATGATGAAGTGGTCAACAGCTGTCATCACCTTCATGGAGTATTGAATTCATGTGATTTAAGCATCTTCTGTCAGAATATAAGAAGTATCAGGAAGAACTATGATAATCTGATGGTTCAGTTATGTGAAATGGATTTTGTTTTTGATGCTATCATTCTGACCGAATGCTGGATTAGGAACGATTTCACACCTCAATCTATTCATGGATATAATGTGTTTTCCACCTCAAACAACTCATTACAAAATGACGGAGTGGTTGTTTATGTAAAGGAAAGTTTGAATGTTCAATGTGTGGAGCTACGAATTGATCAGGCAAGTATCCTACATATTCGATTAGAAACAGCACTAAGGAGAATCAACATCCTTGCAATCTACAGATCACCCTCTTTCAATGATATTTCCGATTTTTTAATGGGCTTGGAATCAGTGCTTAACGGATTAAGAGGTCAGCAGATCATATGTGCAGGAGACATGAATATCAACACCCTTCAACCTCGGCCACATCATCAATATAATGACTACTGCGATCTTCTAGGTGAACATGGGCTTAGGCACTGCATCAAACGAGCAACCAGAATTACAACAGAAACATCTTCATGTATAGATCACATTATTACCAACTCTAGGGATAACCTCTTTCCAATAATTTATGAATCAACAATAACTGATCACTTCACCACAATACTAGGATTACAACATCAATCAAGAATTAGTGCGAATGAAATGGAAATGCAGAAAATAAATAGCACATATGAGAGGATAGACATCAATAGCCTGAAAAATGAATTACAAAATGAGGAATGGATTGATGTTTTTGAAAATAACAATCCGGATACATCTTACAACACCTTCATATCAACTTTAAAACAGCATATACAAAATAATACTAAACAACATCGGCAGCGGAAGAAGGACAAACCTATTAAACCATGGATCACCAGAGGGCTAGTAACAGCAATAAGAGCCAGAAACTTGCTTAACAAAAGAAGAAAGGAAAATCCAAATGACATAAACTTATCCAACTACTATCGCCGATATAGGAATACACTCACAACCTTAATTCATGAAACAAAGGAACAATATTATAAAGAAAAATTAGATGAAGCTGGAAAGGACAATAAAAAAATGTGGAAGTTAATCAGAGACGCCACTGACTCTAACCAGAAAACAAAAATGAATTTGGATGCTATAAAAATAGATGATACAGTTGTAACATTGAAGGAAAATTCAGAAGCTGTGCTCAACCACATGAATAATTTTTTCACTAATATTGGAGAAAATATGGCTGAGAAAATAATAAATTCTTTGAATAAATCACTGGATCAAATCATAACACAACATAAACCCATTACAAGAACTTTAAAGTCCATGTATTTTCATCCAATAAATGAAGAAGAGCTTCTTGAAGCTATTGGTACTTTGCGTAATGACAGTGCCCCAGGACTTGATGGTTTCAATAATAGGACATTAAAGTGCATAAAGGATTATATTGCTAAGCCACTAACACACATATTCAATTTGAGTCTGACAAAAGGAATTTTCCCAAATGCTTTGAAAGAGATATGTGTTAGACCATTGCATAAAGGAGAGGATAAAACAAATGCCACCAATTACAGACCTATTTCACTAATTAGTAACATTTCTAAGATTTTGGAAAAACTAGTTAAAAAACGTCTGGTGAATTACTTAGAAAAAAATAATTTACTTTCCACAAATCAATTTGGATTTCGTGAGGGTAAGAGTACAGAGGATGCGGTATTAGAATTGTTAAAATTTGTCATAGATAAGCTAGAAAATAACAAAAAATGTGTAGCAGTGTTCCTGGATTTGGCAAAGGCTTTCGATACTGTAAATCACTGTTTGCTGCTGAAAAAATTAGAAGCCATGGGAATTAGAGGAGTAACTTTGGAATGGTTCAAATCATACCTCAGTGACCGTCATCAGAAAGTCAAGATAGAACACCACCTCAGCTCAGAAACTACAATGAAATTCGGAATTCCTCAAGGAACGGTACTGGGGCCAATTTTGTATTTGGCATATGCAAATGAGCTATGTTCGTTGCAGATACAGGGGAGAGTCATTGCCTTTGCTGACGATACAGCATTACTGTTCGAGGGAAACACCTGGGAGGAGGTTTTTCATTTGGCAGAGGAAGAATTGTTGAAAGCTAATAAATGGTTAAGAGAGAATTTGCTCACAATAAATGCAACCAAAACAAAATTCTTGGCCTTTTCTCTGACAGAGCGCACGCGACCACCTGACTCTTCAATCAAATTGCATCACTGTGGAAGGATCAACAACACATGTGATTGCCCCTCAATTCAACAAGTCAACGAGATGAAATATTTAGGTACAATAGTGGACAGCAAACTCAAGTGGGACAAGCACATCAATCAATCAGTAACCAGGATTAGGAAACTTCTATATAAATTTTATCAACTGCGTAAAATCCTAAACTATGATACAATAAAAACCGTTTACTTTTCATTAGTCCAATCAATCCTAAGATACGTCATAATTGTCTGGGGAGCTACACATTTCATCCATATTGAACCACTTTATAAAATTCAAAAACGCATTCTAAAAATAATTGGTTTCAAGGAGAATCAATTCCCCACGAACATTCTCTTCAAGGACAGTAAAGTACTCAGTGTGAGGCAACTCTACATCCAGGCTATCATCACAAGAATGAAGAAAAACACCGAAGAATTAAGACTGGTAAATCACATACACCAAACAAGGCAAAGAAACACAAATTCAATAGTACCAAGGATGCACACAACTTTTGGACAACGAAATTACATTTACCTAGGGCCGAAAATTTACAACATAATACCTGCAAATATTAAAGAAGAAATTAACACATATCATTTTAAAAAGAAGTTTAGTCAATGGCTGATAGACATTGGAGTGGACATTAGTGAGAACTTAGTAAGACTGTAAATAGTTGAGCAACTACTTTTTTCGTTCTTTTTCATGACTTATTTTAAACTTTTCAACTAATTTTCTTTTTCACTTTTATTTAATGCATTGTAATTAATCACTTTTAAAACTTACACACTAATATCTTGAGTAATATAGAAAACATTTGAAGTAGAAAAACCCCAACACATAGTATTATAGTGGGGTATATTAATTTATTAATTACATTTTTATATTTAAAAAAACTTGAGGCATGAAATTATTATCGTTGTATTATATATAATATTATATTATCCATTCATTGTATTGTAAAATGTTTTTGATAAATAAATTTGAAATTTGAAAAATTTGAAATTGGGAAAAACTATTCATCTTGGAAGAAAGCTAGATTATTGGGAAAAACTATTCATCTTGGAAGAAAGCTCACAATCTGAAAAAGTATCTATGTCTAATCCAATTTTCAATTATCATTTTAGTAACTTTTGACTCATATCTACTATGATGCAAGAAATCTTCTGGAACTTCATTGATGATTTTTGTGCTTATATAAATTAATTGTCTCCTAATTGATTCTATGTTCGTATTGTAAACTTTGTACTGATTTGGAAATAAATATATACAATAGTTATTTGATTTCAATTATTTGTTCTCTAAACATTTGACATCTGAAGGGGTTTTGAGGTTTCATCCCTTGAAATATCACCCATGAATACTGGTCCAACAGTGCTATCTAATCTAGTTTATATCAATGTTGCATCTCTTATCCAAATTATCGACTAATCTTGAGAACATGTTTTGAATCTTGGCTAAATTTACTGGGCAGAGTGACGTAGCCAAGATTTTGAAATGGGGGGGGGGGAGGCCCGGGGGTACTTCCCCAGAAATTTTTTGAAAAATAGAGGCCCTAGAATGGTCTTCTTTAGCTCTCCTGGCATTGAAAATTGACACGTAACTTGTAATTTTAATAATAAGAAATAAGGAAGAGTATAGTTATACAATATTTTACGTTTAATTTAATGAAAATTATATAAAATTTAGGACCGGAAGGGGGGTCCGGACCCCCCGGACCCACCCCCTGGCTACGTCACTGGGGCAGTTATAAAAGAATGTCACAATTTTGAAAGGCTTCAATTATAAAATGAGAATACATACGAAACATGACCATTCATATGAAAAAGTACAATCAAAATTTTCATAAGTGATCTAAAGTTTACTTGTATTTTGAATGTGAGCGCAGTCAGAAGCCCAAAATATAGCTACGCAGTAATCGAGTTCTTCCCCCATCCTATAGCAACATGCCCGGTGCTATGAATCCGATGGTTGCAGCTATTCTTGTTAAAAGTTCATCACTGTGGAGTAAACAATCAATTTTCTACGTGAATCCATAACAAGAAATCGCAGGGGTTTAAGTCAGTTCTTCTGCGGTCAATCCATCAAATTTGAATTACCAATTACAATAATTATTCTCGAACAAGTAGGTGCAGTTTTGGTGTTTCATCCAGCTGGAGAGTGTGAAGGAATTCACCTAAATTCGCTGTTATTGGTGGATTACCGCATCACGCCACTTTTTCTTTCCAAACCCTGGCTTCAGAGCTTGGACAAGAAATGAGACGATTTTTTGGCAAGCTGAGGAGGAGGTCCGTTTCTGAACCTCTCCTACGGGAAATTTTTAAATTAATCTATTCTAGTCAGTTTTTTATGTTAAATGTTGAACGCCCCTGTCGCTTCGAAAGCAAGAAGATCCAGATTGCCAATATTAAAATTTTCAAACCTCGCAAACATTGAAATTCGCGACCAGCCACATGCAGCCATTCCAAGATGTCTGAAGAAATGATGCCGACTTCGAACGAGTCCTAGAAAGATTAATATCTCATCGAGTGCGCGTAAAATTGGTCCCAAAAGTGAATGGTATGTGAAAATATTTTATTATTAATAATCGAGGCATTAAAAAAATTGGCATATCATTTATAAATGCTACCGAAGCGTACTCTCGTAACTGGTTTGCCCTTAGGTCAAAAAGGCCTACATGCTCAAAAGCATTTTATCATTCATAATTTAAATTCACTGTATTATTCAAATTTCAATTTCAACTAACGAATATTATCTCAATTTATAATTTATTATTCCGATCATTTCATGCAAATTTTTCACTCTGAATTTGTATTGAACAGCATAGTAATTCCAACTAGTACTTATAATTTAAATTCCTGCCTGACTCTGGTTGTAGAATGCTTTAGCGATTTAATTCAGGGATCCGACAGCCGGCTTTGCTGAGTTGAGTTGGTTATTTTGCCAAATTGCCATTTGCCCTTGATGAAGGACATATGAGGGTTGGTTCAATATTTTATCCACCTTTTTGGACTGTCTGTGACAGGATTATTTTTCAGCTTCTCCACCTCGCCAGCGTGGATTGTTGAGGAGGTGTAATTAGCAAATATTACACATTCCGCGCGCAGCCTTCGCTTGCGAGAGGGACTTAGCTGGGAATATCCTACTTTTTCATATTTTATCTTTCTTTGCTGAATGATATTTACAGATATCTCTCGCAATTCCGTTTAGTGAAGACAGATATTTATTTGTGTGATGTTGGGATGGTGCGCCTATCTTCACAATTTTCATAAAATAGCTTGCGACTGCAGCTTCCGGCAATTTGAGTTGAAGAATTTATATGCAAAAAGGGCACCCACTCCCCAAACCTTAGGTCACAAGCTCCAGATATGGTGCTATGATGGCGGGAAATATTCGATCACCGCATAGATAACATTTGGGCTTATAATGGCGGTCACATTGAACATTTTTGATCATTTATTGAACTTTAGAATTTGCTTTTTTATGTGAATGGTTAAATTGCCTTGCAACTTATTGCGTTTTGAAATAAACGCAGCTTAAATTTGGGTAATACTTTTGTAATAAACGCAATAAAACGTAATAAACGTTTTTGGCATTTTTAAGTATGGAGCATGCTCACGTATTTAGGTGGAAAATCTTGACTTATTCTTTAATCAAACCTAGTTATTTAACCTTTTCACCAGGCGAGGTGGCAGCGAATGTTTTACTTCCACAAGGATTGTTAGGCTTCAGGATAAGTTTGACATGACTGTTTGAATTCAGTTATTGGTGTTGATTGGTGACCTACTCTCCAATTTCATCATTCAGCAGATTTTCCCGCTTATTACTTGCTGCGAGGATTAAGACATTGTGAGAAGAAAAAGTTGGAACCCGTTCGAAAACTTTCTAATGACTTTCAACGCCAATGGCTTGGAAGTGGACGCATTTTTCCGTGGTCTTAGTTTTCTCTGTTAACTTGGAACCTCTCTATGGATTTTTCTTTGTTCTGGCGTCGTTTTCTCCGTTGTAACTGCCTTGGACTTGTTTCGTAAATGGAAATTGTCGTTGGAAGAAGAATAAAAGTAGAAAGGAAGAAAGTGGAAGAAGGAACAGAGGTGTAAAAGAAAAGATGAGTGCCGGTGACAGTGCTTTCGGTAGGATATTGATTGTTCAATACAGCTTAGTTGTCTTGCTTGCTTTCTCTTCGAGCTTTTCCTTTTTCAGGCGTCTCTTTCTATCGTTTTCTTCTTCGATCTTTCCTGCGAGCTTTTCTCTGCTTCCTCAAATGATAAATGAGAACACAAGCCGGAAAAGCCCTCCTTCCCTCCCCTATCTCATGCTTCATATCGCTGCGTCTCTCAGCGATCGATTGATCCGAGTAAACTCAAGAGCTGCATTCCCTATTCTTATTCCTTTTCCACCCTTCTTCATTATCCCCTTCCATTCTCCTTCATCCTTTTATCTAAAGCCTGCAGTCTGTCTACGAGCGTGCCCTCGATATCCCTTCTGTCTCAACTGTCTACACGAATAATCTAGCAACATCATCGAAGCCTAGGCGAACGCATGTTCTCTTATCTCTGCTACTTTATTTTATTGCTGAACAAAGTGTGCTTCTCTAGAATGTTATTTCTGTATTCTATTTTTCAAGAATTGAGAAAGTGCTGCTTCTATTGTTCAATGAAACCTAACCTGGTGGCCCTCCAACACATTGTCGCGGTAACCAATCATTCATGAACACTTCCAATTCCAAATTTGATTGATATATTCAATAAAAACCACCTAATATAGTACTGTTAGCTCAATGAGGAAAGTAACCGCAACCTACCTCATTCCTCGTTTGCGTAGTACGCTGTTTGGACCAAAATATAATGTTGAGGTCTGAAGAGAACCAACTAAAGTCGAAATCGACTATGGTAGGCCTACTATGCATACATACAATACAGTACCATTATGCTTTCTAATTTGCCTAACGGAAAGATACATGATATTGATGAAGGTGTTGTGAACTTTAATATTCGGTATTGAAATATTAACAAGGATAACTAAGAATATTGAGCTAAAAATGAAGTGATTTGATAGAAGGATGGTTAGGAGTGAAAGATTGAGACAAAGAAGGATGGATTGAATCAAAAAATGAATATTGTGATCTAAATTTGGTTTAACTGTAAAAATATCATTATTCATCAATTTTTGATCATATTATAAAAAAAAGAATGAATCTCAAGCAAACTATATTTTATCCTAAAAGTAACCTACGATAATCCTAGAAAATCCCAATTTAACGTTGATTTTGCATTCAAGGTGTTTTCACTATGCTACCTTTAACATTTAGTATACCTTCTTAATTAAAAATTCACAGGTTAATGCCTTCAACTACATTGGCTTGTTAAATGGTAGTTTAATTTCAAAAATTAATTTTTTAATTTTCACTGATAGTTTTATTTTTGTACAGAAACAGTATTGAACATAAAAATAAGATGTTTATTATGAAATAATATTTCTGAAGGCAGCATGTATTTGTAAGTATAACGCTTTTTCTGTAGTCTTTCGTAATGAAACAAGCCTTATTTATCGTAATTAAATTGAAGATTAACTACTATTATCTTGCTGATAGCCATTGATATGCCTAAATAATTTGTTATTTCTGCTAATATTTGGATTCAGAAATTATTATATAATTAAGTTTAACTTTTTTTAACTCTCATTAATTGATTTTTCACAGACGTTGCACACCTTGTCCTGTAATGAAGCCTACATTCCTGTGCGGAAATGACAACCACACCTACAGCTCGCTGTGTCGCCTTGACTACCACAACTGTGTCCATCACTCCAGCGTCAAAGTCTACTGCAAAGGATTCTGTCCTTGCAAAGGTAATACTGCATCAATATACTGCGATCAGTGCTTATAAGGCTATATCATATTCACTTACAATTCTTATCAGATATCAATATGTTAAAAGATCTCATTCATTCTTCAAGCGACAAGAAAAGTTTTATCACTTGCAGTCATTAGAAATGGCAGGGAAGTGATAGCCGTGAGCCATAGCAGGTATCTGTTCAATTAGATTAGATAAGCAACGCTCTCCTGGGCCCTCTCTGTAAGGGTGACCAATTGGATTCTGCTCCAATTGGAGCAAAAAAGACTCTGTTCTCTGATGTAGCATCACATCCCGGTGGTTCGGAAGCCACCTAAAATTGTAGGTCTACCATATTTCCAATAACATTGCTCAAGCGGCGTGGTGGAACTACCCCACCAATAAAAGCCATAATCATTTACTTTTATTAGAAATGAAAAAAATCTTTCTTTAAAGAAAATATCTAATAAATCTAATATAATAAAAAAATGTACAAATGTGGAGGAGGATGCCTCTGTAAATACTGAAATGAATTGTATTTTTAGTAATTTTTTATCAGTAAACAGTAAAAGTAAATGTGCACGGTTTAGCTTTTATTGGTGGTGAGACTCTTTCGGGTAGTTTCATCTCGCCGCTTGAGCTACACTGTGGAACTAAAATTTTAAGTGGGTTCCGATCCACCGGAAAGTAGACGGTAAGAAAGGAGCTGGCAAAACTGGGAGATATAATCCCAGAATAAACAAAATAAAAGAATAAAGGCAAAATAAAAGAATAATGACGAAAAAATAATTGAATGATGGATTTTTCATTAATACTAGTTGAAGATAGAATTCCAAGAAGCCATTTCAGTAGATTCAGTATTCTAGTAGAATAAGCTCTGATGTTTCACTTCTTATACTTATCAGTATTCTGAGAGATCTCATACGTGTATTCGTCCTGTAAAAGCGACAGCATCATTGTTCAATTAGGTATGCATTTATTACAATAGTAGAAATGCGTTTTTTGAAGAATGCTTCCTGTGAACTCCTTCCAATAAAGAAAGAATGATCGAATGTAAATATTGTAAATATTGAAATAACTAGCATTTTTAGTGTTTTTTATTAGTTCCTGCTCATAAGAGTTGAGTTTAACTAAGGAACTGGCAGAGCTGTTAACAAAAGCAAGACGATAGAAGAAACAGAAAAATAATAATTGATTATTTTTTAAATAAATCGTAGATTGAATCAGAGAAAGCCAGACCAAACTATGTGAATCCTTGATGACTATAAGAATCTGTGATGTAAGTTTCAGAAGGTAAACAATCTAGTTTCAAAAGATACGTTCTAAGTGGGAAATAGCAGCAGGCCATAAATAGTGAAAGAACAGGAAAAAGCCTTTGTAAGAGAATAGGCTCCAAAAAAGTTTGGTTGGGAGAGTAAAGATGTAATTGTCTTGGGAAATTTTCTGTATAAACTTGGGAAGGAATCCTCTGTTCTGGATGAAGAAAGCTCGGCTAGGAATGGAGAGCTTCTGTTGTACTAATTCGAAGAGGAACAGACGAATGGTTAGGGGAATGGTTGATGTGATAAGAGATCAGAGAGAAAAGATTTCATCGCTAACGTTGAGATTACTGCTAGGCTGAATATAACATAATTCGCTGTTCGATAGAGTTAGGCAGCTTTTTGGACGAAAATTGACAATTTCCTTGAATAGACAACGAATGGCAGTGCAATTTATTTGTGGATCTCAAACATAATTTGTTTTTTTTTCAACTTTGTTGAACGTGATTGTGAATCTATTATTATTCATAAGCATGGCATGATTTGCAGCAAGTGACGGGTAATAGAATTCAGAAGGAGATCAGGGATTCACAGTAAGCCCCCTATTAATAAACTTTGTTGATACATTTATTGTTGGTTAAATGGAGTGAGTGGATTAACTAGAACTGCTATGTTGAATGCCATTTGGTATCCAGCACATACAAATTGAAATGATTTGAATGTATTTTCTTATATTGACATTTTATACGAAGTATATGTTAAACCTGCTAGCTTATTTTTTCTATGGTAAATTTAACGACTTTCAGTCAATTTCAATTGAGAATAAATAATAATTTTACTCACTTTAGGCCAAACGTTTTCGAGACATGGAGACTCATCTTCAAAAATATAAAATATAATTTAAGTAAAAATATAATTTACTCTCAATTAAAATTGACTGCAAGTTGTTGAATTTACCATAAAAAGTTAATATCAACAAAGCAGATCGTTAAGGAACAAGAAATCCAGGAACTTATTGTTTCATTAGTGTAAAAATATATCGATTTTGTGCCATTTCCAGTTAATTTCTTATTAAGTCTATTATATTTTTTATGGTAAAGCACAAACATATTTGATTTTTGAGAGCCTAGTCAGATCTGATTTTTCTAATCCATTATAGATTTTTTCTTGTGTGATTTTTGAGTTAAACAATACAATTTCATAGTTTACAAGCATGACTTCCATTGAAAAAAATTGGCAATTGTTGGTTGTTACAGAAGGAGACATCCACATGCGCAAAAAACAGAAGCAAGCTGAACGTATGAACAATTTCATGAACAAGTACAAGGCAACCATGATGGAGGAGAAGAATCCTCAGACCAGTGCTGATAAATACACCTTCACTCCTCAAGACTTCAAATATGAAAACAAGCACTACAAGTACATCAAATATACCAAGCATGATAACAGGATCTCAAAGGTATGTTATAAATTTCCACTTTCTTCTGTTAGTATTTATTCATAAAGACAAAGTTGCAATGGAATGCGAACCTATACATGGTTTAAGCCCAAAACTGATTTCTTCACAAATTTTCCAAATCTATATTGGTCATGATTTTTTCAAATTTTAGTTTTGAAGCTGAGAACTTTTTCTTAACAGGCTTCAAAGTACAATCTGCCATAAAATTGAAAGCATTTTTAAGATTTCGCAATAACTACAAATAAAAATAAAATTAGTTTGTAAATTGGTTTGAAAAAGGGTTGTTGGAACTTGATTTCTTTCGAACAGGAAATAAAACGCTTAACTGAGAAAAAATTAATTGATTGGTTTGTTTGATATTCCAACTCAATATTATATTGAGAGAGTATAATATCCAGTCATGATTTTCATCTGTATTCAGTCGTGCGCTGTGAATGTCGTGCTTATGTTGTGAATTCACTTGATATTGCAACAATCATATTGAATTATGTTTGTGAACACATCTAATTTCAGTTGCAAGAATTTGGTGTCGTGTAAATAATATTTTAAGTGAAAACAATTTTTCATTTTTTGTAAAGATTTTAGTAAATCTAAAATTTTAGTGTAATTTTACCTCAGTATTAAAAAATACAGCATATCCAAAGAGTTTGTGAAGAGAGCAGTTTTGGACTTCAGTCTGTTGCATCTTTGCATACATTGCAATTCTGTCCCAATAAATAAATATTCTTAATACTTAATACCTTACTTTCAAACGGGTAAGATGGTTAAAGCTTCATCTGGAAACTTGAAATATAATAGTTTTTCATTCTGAATATAAAATATCCAACTCAGCCAGTTCACTTGGCATTCAAAATATTGCTCTTTTGGCAAGTCATAACTTTTTCCTCGTTTATATCATTACTGAAACGAGCATCTTTATCTGACCTATTTAACCTAGTTTTCAAGTTTTATGGTGACTACTCATGCATTACATAGTATTTTACAGTCAAAAACCACTGCCAAATAGTTCTAGTTCTGCTCTAAATGTGAGATCTATTTCTAGTTCTGTAGTATATAACTCGTAACTATTGAAGAATACTTTTCACGTTTTGTTCCCGCTGTATTGTAACCGATACAGAATATCATATTTCCGATACAAGGTTCACAAGAATCTGTCAAATATTGTGCTCTTATAGTTTTTATGGATAAAAGTTTTTACTGATAGCTGATACTGATATAATACTATGCTTTATCGAGAAATATTTGGACTTGCTATATGGTGGATTAGCTATTATAATTGAAATTCCTTTATACTGTTATGGGTTCTATCTCTAAAATAACGCTTGGAACACTTTAAATTAACTCTTGCACTTTATTAACACAAGTGCACAGCTTGCACTGTTCAGTTATTCTTACACCAAATAATGTTATTGGAAGCAGATAAATCGATAATGCTCAATAAAGATTTAATGTTTGATAAATCGATGAAGATTTTGCTATACTACTGTTCAAAAATCAAACAATAAATGTCAAAAGGCCGATCTAATATTAAATAGTAACTGTTCAATAAACTCTCCAAATCTTATAACCCTCCGCACTGCACTGTCTTACTCGGCCGGTCTTTATTTTTCCTCTATCCAACTCAACTCTTATAAATCACATGTCTCTGAAAGACTGACCCAAAGCCATAGCTCCTACAAATAGTTCAGTTTTTTATTGAATTCTTCAGTGGCAACAGCAGTATATCCCGATTCTCAATTATTGAATGATGTATAATCTTCCAGATTGAGTTCACAGCTGTAATGTTTCCCATTTTTGTGACAATTTTTTTTTGAAGGATGAAAGCCTACATGGGTCTGTGAACTGTGCATGGTAATGAGTTGGATGATAGTGATTGATGAGTTGGTCCAGTCTTAGGTGGGTTCCGAACCCCCGGGAAGTGATTTTACAGCAAAGTGGTTCTACTAAATAATACTGTTATGGGTTCTATCTCTAAAATAATGCTGGCAACACTTAAAATTAACACTCGCACTTTATTTACACAAATTGCCCACAACACGCACTAATCTGTTATATCTCACAAAATAATGTAATCAAAAACAGATAAATCGATAATGTTCAGCTAATAAAGAATTTGCAATATGACTGTATAAAAATCAATCACTAAATGTTGAAAGGCCGATCTAATATTAAATAAAAACTGTTCAATAAACTGTCCAATAATTCAAGGAGAAGCGTATAATACACAATAGTTGAAACTCTTCAAGCACTTCTGAATCATTGTATAAACTGTCCAGTAAGCCTGAATAATAATCTGTCACAATATACTGCGGTTAACACTTTAATAACAGACGTTGGTTTAACATGGTCTGAATAACAACAGACGTTTGTTTAACATGGTCTAAATAAGCGCTCACTGGTAAACAGGAACTGTCACTGCTGCCACTTATTGCATTGTCGATCGAATCACAACTGACTTAACTATTACGAAAGTTTCTCCTATTTATACATTTTTCAACATTCCAGAGAGGACTTGATTGCACTCCATTTTTCTATCAATTTCTAAAATAAGTTAATAAATATAATATCATTTCAAGATAAGGATTCTCGCATTTTCCACAGACTTATAAATAAACATTCTCCATTATTTGAGACTATTTTAATTGCTGAGATAAGAAGATTCTAAAGGTTCAGATAAACCACAAGGCGAAGAGAGTATGGGGAAAGTAAACAATTAGCTTAGACTGGAAGACTTGTTGACAGGCTGATAACACCGAATATCACTTTTCATTCTTCCACAACAATACTGTATTTGGTTATGCTCTCAGAACAATTTACTGCTACAAATTCATCTTACTTGGGATGGTTTCTGGTTATGCAGGCATGCTTTCTTGACAATTCATAATGAAGTTTCAGTATAAGTTGTAGGCAGTGGCGAACCTATGAGGGGGTTATGGGAAATATATCCCCCCCCCAAAATATGTGTGTTCAATAAATGTAATTTTTTTACATTCTATATAAACATACTACTTGAAATTCCAAAAAAACCTGTTAAAAATGTAATTGTTTGGTGAGACTAACAGTTGAGAAATGTAATAGACTCAAGAATTTCACTGTAAAAGAATATTATTCCTCGTGTTAGGTTGGTAGTTTTAGCTCGGTAAATAGAATTTTTGATATTGTCAATACTGGCGTTCCAACAGCTTTCAGTATGGGTATGACAGACGGAGACATTTCAGGAGCTGAAAATGACGTGTTTATTGGATGCGCGCGCATCCAGGCATGGGCCTGTAATGTATATGACGACATACTTTGGAGATTGGCCTAGCGATCACTGCCATTTTGATATGCCACTTGTAAGCCATTAGCTCAATGTTTATATTATATTCATTTAAATGGTATTATTTTATATAACTGTTTGTTTAAACACTGTAACATTTTTTCTAATAGTACTTTTTTTATCTAATTTATGATTCATACAAAATTAGTAACTCTAATTTCATTCAGTAACCAACACAGTTTCACTTTCATTTTATAACCTCAAAACTACATCATAACAGTTTGTGTTAAGAGTTGGTTAAATATTACTTATTCTTGATAAAAAATTTACTGCAAGTCGTTGAACTCACCTAAAAAGTTAGTAAATAAATTGGGTTTATCTTCAAGAAACACCATCAGGCCGAAATTACTACTAACTATATGAATAATTGACTATTATTGCTGAATGGGTGTGGCAAAGTTGTGCATTTAAGGGAACATGAAAGATTATATTGTCTAAATTATCAGGGTGAAATAGAATTTTTGAAATAAGACAAACAGTAAGTTATCTTAAATTCTTACTATCAGTTACATAAATGAAAAAACTGCAATGAGGAAGAGACAACAGCTTGAGAATTATCAATCTTACTAGGATTTTTTATTGAAAGATAAACAGATAAGTAGTTGTCACTTGTCAGACGATGTTATTCCTTAACCTACAAAAAAAAAACATTCTTGTAGTTGAGCAAATGAAGTGACGTCATTGCTCACAGCTGGTGCTGAATGTGTCTGCACTCAGAAGCTCCTGGATGCGTGCGCAACTAGTAAGCATGTCATATTCAGCTCCTGAAATGTCTCAGTCTGTCGTACCCCTGTCGGTACGGTTCGCGCCAATGTCTTCTGTCTTCCTCAGTTCTCAGTGACAGACCTTAAAAGTGAACAAGTCGTTCTTTGATACTTTGTGTGTATTTCATCACATTATTATTTCTGTGCTGTGTTATTACAGAGTGTTTGAATTTGATTCTGAGTGTGTATCACAGCACAGTTCATTATGTCTAAACGAAAATTAACAAAAACAATTGAAGACTTTTTTAAATTTAAACGATCACAATCCACACCAAGCTGTAGCAAAAGCAGTGCTCAAGCTGAGGGCAGTGCCACTAATAAGGATGGTGACACAACTTGCCTGCTTTCTAGGCCTACGTCAAGCTATTCCGGAGCTAATACTGAAGACGGTAAGCCTACAACTACATCTTCTAATGCAAAAATTGCAGTTGCTACTGCTGGGAGTGAATCCAGTTTGCTGACCTGCAATAGGCTTCATATAGGCCTTCACAATGGTAAACATTTATCAAAAGAATTAAAATATGATTTGTTAACAAACGCCTGGACTCCACCAGAACTGTACCGATTTCCTCAGAATAAGGAACTTGAAGTTCCAAAGGTCATGGCTTGCCGAATTTCCATGGTTGTGCTATTCAGAATTCAAACAAGGGGCCGATTGTAAATATTGTGCTATTTTTGCAAATGAAAGTAGTGAAGTAGGAAAGGGAAGTCACATGAAACTTGGTTTTTGTCAATGAACCCTTTGTTAATGTGAAAAAAGCAAAAGCGAATTTTTGTTCTCATGAATTGGCCATAAAATAAAACATTTTCTATCATGGCTCAAAACTTCATGTCTGTCTATGAACAAAAAACACCTGAAGTAGCATTACAGTTAGATACTGGAAGAAAACTTCAGATAGCTGAAAACCGCAAAAAACTTATTCCTATAATTAAGACCATCATTTTATGTGGCCGACAGGAACTTGCACTGAGAGGACATCGGGATCAAGGGCCATTAGTTTTAGAAGAGCCAAGTGAAAATGATGGTAGCTTTTGGGCCCTTTTTTGATATTGTATAGATGGAGGGATGTAACTTTAAAGCAATATTCTGGATGGACAGGTAACAACCTGTGGATCAAATGCTTCATACCTAAGCTATAAAATACAGAATGAAATAATTGAAACTTGTGGAGAAGTAATTCAAACTCAGATAGTTGATAATATTAACAAAGCAGATTGTTTTAGCATTTTGGCTGATGAAACCTCAGACATTTCAGGTTTAGAACAGTTTACTTTGGGTGTCAGATACACTTGTAAAGATAATGAAGATAAGTATACTTTGCATAAAGACTTTCTAAAATTTGTTCCAGACATGAATGAAATCATCTGTAAGGCTTTGAGAGAAATTCAAGAAAATCGTGACTCAGATTTTGACACTTCAAGCAAAGCTTCTTCTTCTTCTTCTTTTTAATGTGCCTATCCGTTTCGAATGTTGGCGATCATCATAGACACACAAGCTCTATCAGTGGCACACCGGAATAGTTCTACCAAACTTTTGTCAAACCATGTTCTGAGGTTGGCCAGCCACGATGTTCTTCTTCTTCCAGGCGATCTTTTGCTATCTAATTTCCCTTGTAGGATACGCTGGAGAAGATCATATCTATGCTTGTTTCGCATAATATGTCCTAAGTACTGGAGTTTTCTGCATTTAACCGTTACTACTAATTCCCTACCCTTTCCCATTCTACGCAGTACCTCAATATTGGTAATCTTCTCAGTCCATGAAATTCTCAAAATTCTTCTGTATAACCAGAGTTCAAATGCTTTTAACTTATTTGAAATAGCTTTGGTCAGAGTCCAAGGCTCCACACCATACAAAAGAGTCGAGAACACATAGCATCTTAGGAGACGAATTTTTAAATTTAGAGATAGGTTGTGGCTCTTGAATGACGCACTCATTGAGTTAAATACATTTCTGGCTTTTCCAATACGACACCTTATTTCTTCTGCATTGTCCCATTTTTCGTTAATGATGGTGCCAAGATATTGATATTGATGTACTCTTTCTATTCTGGTCTGATTAATACTTATGTGAACTCCGGTCTTCCTTGCTTATTATCATAAATTTAATTTTGTTTATATTTATATCCAGTCCATATCTCATGCTAGACTCGGTTATTTTATCCATAAGTATTTGAAGGCCCTCAACAGTGTCCGCAAAAACTATGGTGTCATCAGCATAACGTAAGTTGTTTAATCTTGTGCCGTTTATAGATATTCCTTCTTCTACTTCATTTAGAGCTTCTCTAAAGACATACTCAGAATAGAGATTAAACAAGATGGGTGACAGAATACAACCCTGTCTCACCCCACATCGAATTTCAATCGGGTCTGTCGTTTCGCCTTCCATTTTGAGAACCGCTGTTTGTCTCCAATATAAGTTTGCAATTATTCTAAGGTCTTTTTCATCTATTGCTATTTCTTCCAAAATCTTAATCATTATATCATGTCTAACACGGTCGAAAGCTTTCTGGTAATCAACCAGACAGACAGATACATTACAGTTTACATCTCTACATCTTTGGAAGAGCACCTGTACACTGAATAGTGCTTCTCTTGTGCCAACCACATTCAAAAACCCAAACTGATTAGGTGCTATTTGCTCTTCACATAGCCTATATATTCTCTTATGAATAATCTTTAAAAACAGTTTCAGCAGATGGCTCATCAGGCTAATCGTTCTATAATCCCCACATGTTTTTGCACTCGATTTTTTAGGCAAGGCAATAAATTCGGATTTTATCCAATCCTCAGGAATTATACCTGCCTTATATATTGAATTGAATATTATTGTGATCCATCCAATTTTCTCATCATCCAGTAATCTAATGAATTCGGAGGATATTTGATCAGGACTGGAAGCTCTGCCTTCTTTCAGTTGTTTAATAGCTGATTCCACCTCATCTAATAATATGTCTGGACCCGTTCGGTTTCCAATTCTGGGTTCCTGTTCTGCTCTAACATCATGAAATAGGTTTTCTAGATATGTCTTCCATACATGTTTTTTCTCATCTATGGTGACTATTATTTTTCCATCTGAATCAGTTAGTTTTCCATAGTTTTTCTTTCGAAATCTTCCAGTGACTTCCCTGACTTTCCTATGCACATTGAAATCATCATAGTTTCTTTGATGAAACTCAATCTCTGCACATTGTTCTTCTTTTTCCCTTTCCTTTGCCTCTCTTATCTTCCTCCTGATGTTATTTTGTATTCTTCTATATTCTGTATTATTGGTTTTATTGAGCCTTCTTTCCTCCATCATATCCAAAATCTCATCACTCATCCATGACTTTTTCTTCCATTTGTCTGACTTCAGAAACTGTTCCTTTATCTCTTCCACTGCTTTCTGAAAGTTATTAATCTCTTTTTCTATGTTAATGAGCGTGCTATCATTAATTCTGGTAAGTTTACTATTCAACTCTGATTGTGCATTTTTTCTTACATTGGGATCTTTAAGTTTTTGTAAGTCATATCTTTTTCCACTTTGTGGTATTGTCCTTTTTATTCTGATTTTGAAAGTTCCCACTACTGGAATGTGATCTGATTGAATATCCGCTCCTGGGTAGGTTCTGACTGCTATACAACTATTTCTGAATCTCTTGCTCACTAGTATGAAATCGATTTGATTTCTCACAATTTTCCCAGGTTTATCCATTGGTGATTTCCATGTGTACAGCTTTCGCGGAGGTAGTTTGAACCATGTATAACAGCCATTGTATTTGTTTCCGCAAATATTTCTAGCCTGTCTCCTTGGCTATTTCTTTCTCCGAGGTCAAATGGTCCAATGCTCACTGATGTCTTCCCTGCTCCCAGTTTCGCATTAAAATCACCCATAACAATTGTTAAGTCTTGCTTTTTCAGTTTATTCATAACTTCGTCAATGCTTTGATAGAATTCCTCAACCTCATTCTCCTCTTTGTCTGCCGTTGGAGCATACACTTGAATGATGTTAACATCTACTGGTGTAGCTGATAGCTTGAAGAGATTGGTATGATGTTCTTTACTGATTTAGCCATTTTATCTGCCAGGATAATACCTACTCCATGCTCATGTGTTCCAGTTGTTGAACCCGAGTAAAGTACTTTGTGGTTTTCTATATTTATGTTGCCTGAATCTGGCCATCTCATTTCGCTGATACCAAGGATTGAAATGTTCATCCTATCCATTTCCTTAATGGCATTGTGTATTTTCCCTGCCTGGTACATTGTTCTTACATTCCATGATCCAATTCTTACTCTCTCCTGCTTCTCAATCCTACAACAAACATCAGTACTTCTATATACAACCGTTCCTCCCGGAGATCCGAATGAGGAACTTACTCCGGATAATAATTTAATCGCACTCGTAGTCATGATGATTTATACTAGGACTTGTCCATTTTGGACCTTTAATGAGGTGGTTTGTCCGAAAATTCTTCCTCATCCTTATGCCGTTGACCGCATAAGCAAAGCTTACTCTTTGTTAAGTGCTATCGAAAAATGCAGTTCTCTTGTAGCCATGACTTCTGTAAGCAAGATTTTTAGCCTATCACATAATTTTTCAACATCATCGCATTCAGAAACTATTGATCTTGTGTATTTCCTCAAACAGGCTTGGGGATCTGTGATGGGTCCACATTTATTTTCTACCTGTAGTGCACATGGCAACAGGTTGTTGGAGAGGACAGCTATTGTTCCTAGATCTATGAATGCCCATTGTTGATGACCAGTATGAGAACTGGACCCAAAGGTGATTTGCCATCTGAAGAAAGCACGATTTGGAGTAATGCGGAGTAATGCGACAAAATCTCAATAAAGTGACAATGCTTGAGAGTTGATTCTCTATTAGTGAAGATTGTAAGCGATTCATAATTTGCTTTCAAATCAACAAAGAAGTGCCAAGATGTGGATATTGAATATGTGCAGATTATTTTGTCTTTATATACCCTACTTCAGGAATTTACAGAGATTTTTCTTGTAACTGAATTGGAACAAAATATGAAAGACTTGTGTCTATGTCAAATACTATGTCTATGTCAAATATTAACATCTAATATTAATATTAGATGTTAATATTGCCTATTAGATTACCTATTTCCAAAATATTCAGTTACCTCAAGGGCAGTAACCCCCCCGCTACTTTGATAATGTACTATCTTTAGTACATTTTGGAGTTCTCCAAAATTAAATTATTTTGTTTACCCAGATCTACACAGATTAGTGAGATATTTAACAATATCCTAGACATGAGCCTAGGATCTCTTGAAATACGATTTTAGAGGGACTATTTATAAAAATTTCCATACCCCCAGACCCCCCCCCCCTCCCCGCAGGGCAAACCAAATCGAATCGCTATGCTACTGGATGAAGCTTTTCTTTTTTTGTAAACTATTCTTAGTAGACTATTTTTCTTCTCCTACCTATCCATTCCGTAGAACCTGAAAGGACATTGGAATACAAGTTCCATTGATTACACAACAGTTTTTATCTCACAACTCCACAAAATATCTACTCCAAAATGTGCGCTCTATAGTCAACACCAACAAGGAAGGCTCAAAATCAACAAATTGGTCAAACTTTCAAACTATTATAGAACAATAGAAAAAGTATGAAGGAAGGAATATTTCCATCTTTACAAACAATAGGACAACCCTTTCCGATCCCATCAACTTGTTGCTTCGTCAACCTTCAGGTAGAAAATAAATGTGGACCCACCACAGATCCCGAAGCCAACATGCTGACGATCTCAAGAAATAAGTTTCAGATATGAGGATGGAGAGTGAAGCAAAATTCCAGTCTATTTTCAAAGATGTAATTACTCTTTGTGAAGCAGCTGAAATCGACATTGATGTCCCCAGAAGAGCTTCAAGACAAACACCCACAGAGACAACTATACTTCAGATGAACCAGAAACTTACTATCGATGTTCAATTTTCATTCCCTTTTTGGAGTATTTTTTTCAACAGCTTAATATAAGATTTCTCAACCACAATACGTTGTTAGAGTCGCTCCAGTTTATTCTCCCACATCACTGTTGCTCTCTTGGTGATCACGAAATACAAGAAATATCTGATAAAATAAAAGAGCTTTGGCCTACTGAAACAGACGGCTACAGTGGAAGTTTTGAAGCAGGGTTGATTATGTGGAGGAGAAAATGGTTAGAATGTGAGAACAAGAAACAAAAATATTTCATTTCTTGCCTGAATGAATGTGAAGCACATATTTCCATCTCTGCACAAGATTTTGAAAATTGGTGCTACGAATCCTGTCACAACTGCAACATGTGAACGTTCGTTTTCAACTCTCAGAAGAGTGAAGTCCTACTTGAGAAGCACCACAGGACAAGATTGGCACTGTTGTTAATACACCGAGATGTTCCTCTGAGCCCAGAAGAAATCCTTAACAAGCTAGCACGCAAGAAACCAAAGCAGCTTGATTTTATTTTGTAATCATTTGTAGGAGTACAAAAATTCAATTAAAGTTTCTTCATATTGAATTAGCCGTGAATAATTTTTTAAATATACACTTTTTCTGCTTCAAGTAAAAACATAATATCATTTTCTGCTATTCGTTGCATACATTACTTATTTGTTTTCCTGTGTAACATCATTTTCTATCTCTCCCTACATATTTATATACTTGGCTAAATTCTTTATGCATTTTTAAGGTTTACTTAAAATATGGTATCCTCTCCCCTGCCAAAATAAATTCCTGGGTTCGCCACTTGTTTTAGACTTGATATAATACAGTATTATAATAGTAATGAAAAAAAAAAACGATTTCACTTAGTTAGAAATAGCATAGTTAGAAATTAGTGAAGGTGACCCCCCCCCCCCTTCAAACAGATTGATACCTAGATCAAGGGGGGGGGGGGGTTGCAGTGAGGTGGGAGACGTGATGGAAAGGCGAAATTATATTTTTGATTTTGACTTGCCAACTGCTACCAAGCATTGCTTTATCATGTTGTGCTTTGATGAGTTAATTTTCGCTTATACAGAAATCGAAATCCTAACGATGATAGTCCCATCTCAAAAATGGGTTTTCCAATAATATTATTTTGTCTCATTTTACAACATACTAATAGTGAATTTACAAATATGGTTATTTGATTGACAGTAACTTATTTAATTTTTGCATTTTTACTATGTAGTAAATACATAGATAGCTAGTGCATACTGTTTTTTTCCGCAAAAACACACCTAGGATATGAATTATTCCAATATGAATTGTTCTGATTAACAAACTCTCTATAATATATTGTATTCCAGACATTTTTTTAAAAGTATCAGCTGTAACTTGTGCCTTTTTTAGTTTAAAAAAGGGGGTCCGGGCTCTTCCCCCAGAAAATTTTGTTCAAAATAGCTCTCATGGAACTTTAAGCAGATTTATACACTTTGTCGTAGTTTGAAATTTTAACTTGCCCAAAGTATATTATATCTAGTGCTTTTGTAATTTGTCAATGACAGTGGGGCTTCACTCTAAAGGGTAAAGATTAGGGGGCTCCAGACCCTTGGCTAAGTCCATGTTTTTAGAACACTAAATACTTGATATATTTCTATTATATGTTGATTAATATTGTATGCTACTAATACGTTTCTATTTCAACAGCTATACTAGAAAATAAAAAACAACTTGTAAATTCTCCTCTGTTATCTACATCTATTTATTTATTGGAAATACATTCTAGAAATGCACCAGGAAATACGTATCAATATCCTGTCTGTTATATCCTACTTTATAATTTCCTACATTAATATTCTATCTTTCTCTGCGTTTAGGACACTTTCACTGCCACAAATCCTCCATACTACGAAGACAAAGAGCGATTGAGAGGCGACAACGAAGTACTGGACACAAAGCCAACGCTGGGTTCAGGTGGCATCAGTGGCAGCAACAGCTGGAACAAGGAGTGCTCGCCTTCAGCCCTGCAAGCGATGGGCGACCGACTGCTCGATTGGTTCTCCGTTATTATGGCCGATGCTAAGAGGAGACGTACTCACAGCAAAGGAAAAGGTACCTACACAAGTTTTTTTGGTTTTTCTCATTTTTTTTTGGAATTTTATAACTTATAATTTTTTTCTTTGTATTGGTGAAGGTGATATTGTGGAAGATATCCATAATGAATAATAATACTTAAAATTGAAATGGTGTAACAACCGAAACTAGTATCTCACTGTTGATAAATGTGGTTGTGATAACTTCAAGTCTTATTATTCACTATAACTTTTCAATTTTTAATTCAATTTATTTGTTTTATAGACACAAAAAGTAAAAATAACAAAGTTTTACAATGAAGCACAATATACACTAGAAAGAAACAGTAATATAAATAAATAGCTCTGTGGAAGGGAGGAGAATACCCAACCAAATATGGTTTCCCATTTGATAGGCAGGTATTGGAAAAAAGATGTACGAAAGAAGAAGATGTTGAAGAAAAGACCCTGGAGATGAGTACTGGAAAAAAGATAAATTTTCTTTATTGAAAAACTATTTGTTCAATGATACATTAAATTATTATTATAATTGGCGTTTACTATCAGTCACCAAGCTACTCTCTTTACTCACTGCCTCCTGTATTCCCAAATTGACTCATCTATGGCATTACTGATTTCAAATAAAGATAGATTATTTTATGAAGGAGAAAGATCTCAACAAAATAAGATTCACATCCAATGAACTATCACAGTGACAGTGCCCTAACGGAATTTACTTTTAACAGAATAATCTTATAAAGTTTTAACGGTTTGTAATTGATATTTTATAGAAGTTACTGTCATTCTTCATAGTCCATTCTATTGACAAATTCGTACTTATATGGCGCTTTCTTATTTGATATTGTTAAACATGAATATAATTAATTAACTTATGTAAGCTGCACCATATGCTGTCAATTTTACAGTTCTTTTCCACTCACAGACCCATGTTTCGTTATCCTCATATACATCAATTAAACTATGCAAAAACTTTGGAATTGGCAATATCTGCTGTACTTCATGCAAATTCCCACAAATTTTTATTGAACGTATATGCAGTCAAATTTCTGTCTCATAATTTTAATGCTCTTGTAAGTTATTATTATCTTTTTAAGTGAATTCAGTTCATATGCTCTTGTAAGTGTTATGAAGTGTCATTCCTCATAAATTGTATTGGATTATAAATAAAATTAATTATAATAAGAAAAACCGTACGCTTCAGCTGTCAGTTATTGTAGCTAAAACTCAAATTAATTTGTTCAATTTAATATGATTTTATTGATAATGCCACCGGTGTATTCATTTATTATTATTCTCGAGTTATTTTGGTTTCAGCTATTCTTCCATTAATATTTTTTTGTGAACACTTTATGTTCAGTGAAAATTACGGTATTGCTCCAGATCAGAGATGATTAACGTGGATACGATTGTTATTACAGGCAACCGATTTCCAACTGGATGCAAAAATGAAGTTCGCTGGATGTTCGAGCATCTGGACTCAGAGCCAGACGGCCAGCTGTCCCTCCAGGAGCTTTATGACTTGGAGCACGATCAGAACGAACATTGTATCAAACCTTTCCTTGATGCTTGTGATACTGATAGGTACTAAAACAAAATATTATCTCTTACATAGAATTTGGATCTTTCTACAATCACCAATGAATAAAGCTTGCCCATTAAAGAATGAAAACGTTCAAAAGTCACAGTAACGGAATCACCAGGTAGTAAAGGACTTCTACTTGAATGGAAGGTTTTATTTCATTCATCCTAACCTGGAAATAGCTTTCTTCAATACTCACATTACTCACGTAAAGTAACACTTGAGTTATGCAATTATTGAAGTTAAGGTAATTAATTATGTAGTTAATGACGTAAATTATCTAATTATATTTGTATTGCACTGATTACGACTATTTTAATACTTGAAATATTAAAACATTAACATTTTCAATTCCTCTCCATTTTTTGTATTAATTCTGTTTGTATAACAGAAAAATTATATTTGAATCAATGATACTGTGAATTATTATATTACAGTATCAGTCAATAATTACAAAACACTTCTGAACTGAAATGAAAAATTCTGTTTCAATAATTCAACTTACTTGCAGAAGGGAAAGTAGGCTACATTAACTATTCAATCAAAATGCTAGAGAGCTAGGCTTAATTTTGAAAAGCTCTGTTTTCATTCTGTGATACTTTGAAAGGTATTTATATAGAAACGTTACTTGTCAAATTTTCCAACAAAACTTTCCGTATTTCAACCTAACACCTTACTGTATAATAATACAGTGTAATTTTTTGGGGGCAATGACTATTTAACATTAAAATTTAAGTTTTCCAGTGGTACTATTTTTCTTAGGCGTAAGATCACATTCCCATTTGTGAAAAGCCGCAGTGTCAAAAATCACGACGTTCTTCAAGTTTGAGAATCAGCTGACTCACTAATAAAGAACTCTTGTTTGGGGCACTGCTTTGAGGCATGCCTTCTCACAGCAAGGTTAATAGATAAATTAATAGATCTATTAACCTTGTTCTCACAGTACTAGTGAATTGGAAAATATGTATTGATCTGAATAGAATCGATTGTCCTTACAATGTTAAAAAAAATATATTTTTTTTAATAAAATGTGTCCTATGTCTTTTGCAATATTCTTAAAATATAAGTAAAACATTTTATAATAATTGGTCAAGTAGTTTCCGCAGAAAAGCATACCAAACAAAAAAACTCATTTTCGCTTTTAATGATTTCCGGGAGAATAATTCTGTTAGGCTATAGTTGCATACAGAGAAACCTAGTCATTCTTGTACTTCTGTTGTGGTATAGAGTCTGTTTTTGTGTGTGTGTGTGTGTGTGTGAAATGGTTTTGTTGTGTGGTAAGTTGTGGCGTGTGTGAAGTGATTAAATTAATTAACAGTGAAATAAATTAATGATTAGCTACCAAAGGTTAGGCGCTGTTAGGTCTTCTATGAGTTAGTTCAGTCACATCTAGCTTTGTTAGGCACCCAGGGAAGGTTTTGTAAGGCGCGCGGAGCACACACTGCGTTTGGGGCGGTAGTATTTTGGCAATGTGATAATTCACTTGATCTATGTCTTTTAATGGTAAATTAGCTTGACGTATGTTTTTTATGCATCTAAACAAAGGTATGAGGTGGTTCAGTCACATCTAGCCAGGTTAGGTTAGGTTTGGTTATGCGCGCTTCGCGCGCACTGCATTTGGGGGCGGTAGTGTTTTTAGAATGTTATATTCACTTGGTTTACATTGTTTTAAGATTTGGAACTCCTCACATGTTTGCAAATTATGAATTTTTCAAATGAAAATATAAATTTTCATGAAAAATGTTTGTTTCGAAAATTTCAATTTTTCTGTGTAATAATCGCGACCCCCAAAAAATTTCAACGGATTATTGCTTCCTGGGGTGTGTAGATGTCAACCAAAAAAAAAATCACCACAAAATTCAACAAGTAACGTTTCTATATAATTACCCTTTGAAAAGCTTTGTTTTATTTGTGATATTTTGAAAAGTTTTGTTTGAGTTGAAAAGCTAATCACTAAATATATTCAACCAAATACAGTATTGTAAAATTGAATTTTGAAAATGCTTCATCCCATTCAGAATAATTATTGTACTCGTAATACAAATTTCAAAACTAAAATTGACCTGCAAAATCTCATTTTTATATTCCTGTAATGTACCACTCTCTGATAATTATTATGTATTGATTAATCAACGGTCATTCTTTGACTGATTCAACTCATCAACTCTGATTATTTTTTATAACCAGTGTGATAATATTCATTAATCAATTGATTCATTGATGCCTTCAGGGATATATTCATCAGTCCACGTGAGTGGTGCAAGTGCTTTGACAAGACCGATCGGCCATGCGCTGCTGTCAAGAGGAGAATCACTTCTGCTATTGGCAAGTCTAAAATGTTTACTTCTTACAAAAAAGGTATTCTATTTATTTTCTGTTCTTTTATTTTTTTCATTTATAATCCATCTTGATTCATTTTTATTCTTTATTTTACCATTCTGTCACATCAATTCTCCTTTCTTTAATCCCTTATTCTCTGTCTATTATTCAAAAATGATAATTTACCACTTTATTCAATTATTTTTATTATGTATGAATGTTTCAATAAAAGCCATATCTATTCTGAAGTTGTTCTTCAAAAAGAGGTGAAGTATATGTTTTAAAGCATATTTGGTAGCTGACTACTTGAATAAAGTACATGATTTTACATGATTACAATCACAGCATATTATGAACATGTTTTTTTTGTATCTGTATGCTGTTAGAATTCCTTGGAAAATGTGTAATTATAGATAATTCCACATCTGCAGAATGTTGGCTACAATTGTTACATAAAACGCCCAAAGCAGAGCAGAAAAACGGGTGACATTGTTGCAGAACAATAAGCTTTTGCTGCAGGAAGATTGTGTAACTGCAGGAAACAGTTAACTATACAGGGACAAAATATTTTGAGTTATATTTTGTCTTCTCCATGCTTCAAAATGTAGAGATTTTTATTTTGCAAAATCATTAATAAACAGGGTTCTATAAATAGTTCACTTTCGTTCATTTATTCGCCTAATCTATTTGGTTGTGAATATCTTGTCCTATTATTAAAATGGAGAAAATTAAATTAAAGCTTTTCATTAACAGCATTTATAAGTTATAAACTATACAGAAAAGTCAAGGACATTGTCGCGAAATCGTTTAGTACATTCTGCTTTGGGGCATTCAACTGAATACCGGTACCTCTCATTCTACAATGCGTAAAACAGTCACAAGGTTTTTGTAACGATGCTGTCTTGCATGTGCTATCTTTATATCAACCTGGAATGCTAAAATGTTTTACTTTTTCACCAACTGAATAAATTACAGTGCTACTTCAAGACAATATTGAAATTTCACTATAGAAGCTTAGAATGTTTGATCACATAATAAAAATCATCCTAAACTGGTGAAAAAATGACATTAGATTGAACTATTAGCATCACAATTCCCTATTAGCATTAAAATGTGTTTTTTTTTTAATAAATAAGCTTGTAAACAGCCTGGGAACATATCAGTGGAATTTGTATCGATGTGCATGTCTTCTGTGCATTTATGGATAGTTTCATAAATGCTGTGAAACATATTGTCGTTATAAAAATATTGATCATATTATAGTAATATGTAAGAGGAGCTAAATTTTTATACTATTGTAAAATCCAAGCTCTAATGAGCATTTCGCATTTTTAGCAGGCGTCTATGTTCCTGAATGCGATGCTGATGGCTACTACCGTCCTACTCAGTGTCATAACTCGGTTGGAATGTGTTGGTGTGTGGACAAGCATGGCGTTGAGGTGCCCAACTCACGGACAAGAGGAAAACCCAATTGTGGTGGGTATCAATTTCTAATAACACTTTTAATCAATTTGATTCTTCAACTGTGGTAGTGTACAAAGTAGATTTAAAATTATATTTGTACTAAGTAGATAATAGCAACTCAGCTATTTTGAAATGGTGATTCGAGTTTCAGAAAATCATGGTCCAATTGATAAACATTGAAATAACTTGGAAAATGCAAGTCCTGGAAAGCTTCAATTACACTAACAATGATCAATTGATTGAATTTAGAAGAGAAATTGAGATCGTATTTTATTTCTTGTCTCAAACACTCGTTTGCACATTACTTTATACTAGCAATGAATGTGTCTAGCTCATGTGAATTCAGTTTCGCAAGAGCAATTAATAATTATGAATAATTTATTTAATTATGAATACTTATTTTTTATACATCAATTATGTTTTGCGAGAAATATATCAACATCAACCTAATCTTAGTTCACTTCAACATGATAAATGAAAATCGAATGCATTCCTCCTTCAACATTTTGTACATCCAAATAGATAGCAAAATAGAGAAAGAAATATACTTTAGATGGGACTAAACCTGTGCTTGTAGAAGATTCTGGGCTGTACTTGAATTTTTCAACTTTAAAAATGAATAAAAAACGAATACAGTATGGAAAAATATATAATTATTGTGAAAATGTTTACTTGTCATGAAAAACTGTACAAAACTTATAAAAAACGGCTTCTAATGAGAGATGAACCTTTTTTCATCATGCACAATATTCCTATATGAAACTTACTTTTCAGTAATAGAAACAAAATAGTTCTATTCTGTTGACGAGAACTAGAAAATTCTTTTTGGGTACAGGCAATGAAATTTAAAGTATCTGATGTAAAGTTTCATAAATCTAATGTAGGCTAAAGCATTTATGTGAGTCATGTCAAGCAATAGTCAAGTGTCGAGTCGAGTGGTATGTGAGGTAGAAGACAAGTTCTACTTGAACCGTGCAGTTAAATTGTTCTCTTATGTTGCCCACATGAGTCTGATATTAGTGCTTGGATAATGAGGTAAATGATAGCATTCGCCAGGGTGAATGGGAATCGAACCCATAACCGTAACAGTCAAGAAGCGTCCCATCTGGGATAAGCGCTCGAACCGGTTACACCATTGCAGCTGTCAATTTTGTAGTAGTGTATTTCTTTCAAAAACTGATTCTTTAAATTAATTAAAATATTCATCACAAACGTCAATATTATGTGGTAATGAGAAAACCATTTTTGTTCAGTTATCTAACATAGCGGCTATTCATGCACTCATTATATGCGAGTGCATTACAAACAAAACAGCTAACTCCTGCCCTCTTTTACTTTTCCGCACTCCAGGTGCGCCAACTGTAGGAAAAAATTTAAACTCGTGCTGAAAGTGTCTTTGCTGTACTCAAGAAACTATTCTGCACTCGTCTACTGCTCGTGCATAATGCATTTCTGTAGTGCAGCAAAGAGCTACTTTGTACACTAGTTAACCAAATAACTATTTCAAAAATAGTAAGTAGTGGGTACTTCATACTCATTTAATTAGTAAGAGTATTGCTCTGATAGGAAATTTTTGAAAAAATTAGATTACAGAAAGAAGTTAATTACCAAATAAAGGTTGTTCTACTTGTCACTTATTTATTACTTGTTGATTTATAGATGCTCTTCTCATTAAAAGCAAGACGTCCAGTCCGAAGATGTCTTCAGTTGATGCCATCAATGACAATGATGATGATGATGAGAACGATGATGAGGATTCTGATGAAGATCTAGAGGGAAGCGCCGACCAGCCTCTTGACTTTTAGATTAATAATAGTAGGCATCCAGGTGAGTCATCCATCATACCAACTACCATCGTCATATAGAATAAACATTGTATAAGGTAAAACTGTCGGCCATCTGTCAAATATCAGCTACTTACACCTCTAACCTAAGAGATAATCGGCTTACAGCTTACAGCTTTATCTGATGATAAACAGGAAATTGTACATTGGTGGAAAACCAATCCAACCCAAAACAGATAATTAAATTTAACTAACCGTGAAAAACTCCCAACCCATGGTTGTTCTCATATTTGCATTGTGAAAAACCAATTTTTAACAAATGAGTTATATGGTCTTTCTAAAATCATATCAAGTTTCAAAATCGATAATAAATTACGGATTTAGTAGGCTGTGATATCCCGGTTGTGAAATTTAGCCATTTTCTTAGGATTCTGTGTTTTGAGCAATTGCCCATTACTATGCTTGCCATTGGGTGGCCGATATTAGGAAGTTTCATTGGGCATCCTTTTATCATCAATCGAGAACCTCCTCCTTTTTTGAACTCAGTTAAGAATCAGAGATACATCATGTTTTCTTAATTTATTGTTGATTTTGAATTGTTTAAATGTAAAAAAAACAATGTAAAGTAATACTGTACCGTAGTAAATTCTGGGCATAATTTCTTTTCTCAAGTGAGGTGGTAAGAGGTAATAGGAAATATATTATTCATGGAATGAAATGAATTTTTAATTGATATAAAGCTACCAAACACACGAGCTTCAATTGCTGCAAAAAGAATTGAGCATGGTACAAAAATGACATACGTTATATTCTTATTATAGAAGAACACAGAATACAGCCTTGCAATCAAGAAAGCCAAAGAGAACTCTAGGAGACTGTTTACACAGGAGGTAAATAGTCTCAGGGCGGCAGCAAGACTGCAGCGTGTCTTGGCTTCAAGCCCAACTGGCCTCCTGGTCACCAGGGGGACAATATACCACTGGAACTGGTGGAAGTCTCAAACTTCTCCTTGAGATTCACTTTCCAAACTGTGTTTTCGAGAGTGCTTGTTCAGGCATGTCCGGCAACAGCGATATGGGCTCATGGTCAAGAGCTGATCGTGGAAGCTGGACTTTAGCCAGACGTATTGTCACACTTTCCAAAGTTAAATGGGCCATCTCTAAGTTTGGCCCATTCAAATCTCCTGGGGGGGACGGTATGATACCGGCTATGTTGCAGCAAGGACCGGAAGCTCTCTTGGTCCTCCTGTGCGAACTCTTCAGAGCAAGTCTGGCTTATGGGTATATCCCTCAAGCCTGGCGCCTCAGTAGGGTGGTCTTCATTCCCAAGAGAGGAAGAGCAGACTACTCAACTGCAAAATCATTTCGCCCCATCAATCTTACATCGTTTCTCTTGAAAACGCTGGAGAGACTGGTGGAGAGACATCTAAGAAAGGGAGTGCTTTCAGGTACTCCTCTTCATCGAAATCAGCATGCCTATCAGCCCGGTAAGTCCTGTGAAACAGCCCTGCATCAACTTGTGGGCAGGGTGGAGGACAGCCTTGCTGCCAGGGAGATTGCTCTATGCGCCTTCATGGCCATTGAGGGCGCATTTGACAATGTTACTTACACGGCCATGGTCCGGGCGGTGCATGGGCGTGGTCTTGAGTCTGCTATACGTAGGTGGATTGAGGCTATGCTCCGTTCCAGGCGGATCAGGGCTGATCTTCAAGACAAATCGATGGTGATCACACCTGCAAAAGGTTGTCCGCAGGGAGGTGTGCTTTCTCCTCTTCTGTGGAACCTTGTGGTGGATGGTCTCTTTTGCGAATTAACTAGTAGAGGCGTCTTTGTCCAGGACTATGCAGACGACATAGTCCTCATGGTACAGGGAAGGTTCACAAATATTGTTGCTGATGTCATGAACGTCAATCTTCAATTTGTTAACGACTGGTGTCTTAGAGAGGGACTAAGTATAAATCCCTCAAAGACTGTAGTTGTTCCATTTACAAGAAAAAGGAACCTGGAGTCTCTCTCCCGGTTGAAACTTGGATCAACACAGCTCAAAGCATCAGATACAGTCAAATACTTTGTTGACTATTATAATTATAATAAATTTGTTGACTATTGTAAGATATGACTATGTCAATGCTCTTGAGCGGGACGACAATAAAATATTTTGATTTTGATTTTGATACCTAGGGCTGACTATTGACTCCAAGCTGACTTGGAACAATCATTTGAATAATATACTGCACAAAGCAAAATGGGCGCTTATGACGTCCAGGAGATTTGCAGGCTCCATGTGGGGTATCAAGCCTCACATAGCGCTGTGGCTGTACAAGGCAGTAATAAGGCCTCAAGTTACATATGGATCACTAGTCTGGTGGACAAAGGTGAACCAGATTACAGCCACAGCCAAACTCACAAGTTTACAAAGGATGGGCACACTCCTAGTCACTGGAGCTTTTAGGAGCACCCCATCAGCAACTCTTGAAGTTGCTCTTGGCTTACTGCCCTTGGGTATTTTTATCAAGGCAGAAGCACGAAAATCAGCCTATCGATTGAAAGTCGTAGGCCAATGGAGGGAAGGCCTGTCTGGAACAGGCCATTGCACAATCATCAAAGCTGTTGCTCACAGCCCTGTGCTTGAAATGACTTCAGATGTCATGAGTACGGTTTTCACTAAACCTTTTTCTGTTAAATTCTGCTCTAGAGAGGAGTGGAGGTCTGAGGAAGGGCCCTATATCAGGAGAGGCAGCCTTGTATGGTATACAGATGGCTCTCTCATTGAAGGAAAATCTGGCTACGGGGTGTACAGTGAATCACCCAGAACAGAAATCTGTGCAAGTCTGGGACAATACTGTACTATCTTTCAAGCAGAAATTTGGGGCATCATGGCTTGTGCCAATATAGGCATTGCTAGACGCTATTGTGACAAGCATATAGTAATCTTGTCAGATTGTCAGGCAGCCCTCAAGGCTCTTGACTCTAATGAAATCAAGTCAAAATTGGTGTGGGAGTGTCATAAAACACTCAGCGAGCTCGCGACACGCAACTCTGTGCATCTTGGTTGGGTACCTGGCCATGTAGGCATAGGTGGCAATGAGTGTGCAGATGGGCTGGCTAAGCGGGGTTCCAATATGTCATTCTTTGGTCCAGAGCCAAGCTGTGGCATAAGCAAAACAACTGCCTTTCACACAATAAACAAATGGTCCAGTGACTTACATCACCAGCAATGGCAAGGTCACTCAGGTCAAGCACTTGGCAAAAGGCTGCTAGCAGACACAAGCTCCTACTTCACCAACTGGCTGGTGAGGCTGGGTAGAGGTCAGGTCAAGCAGTTGATTGCTCTGATAACTGGACATGGCCACTTCAGGAAACATCTCCACACAATTGGACTCAGAAATGAAAGTCAGATGTGTAGGCTTTGCAATCAGTCTGAAGAGACTGCCAAGCATATCATACTGGATTGCGAGAGACTCGGGGCAAGGAGAAGGGCTCTGTTCGGCTGCAAACAACCAGGTGATGAATGGGACGTTAGCATAGGGAAAAAACTCCTGGATCTTGTAAAGGGCACAGGTATTGGTTTGCCCAACTAACGTACTAGGGACACACAATAAGCTTCGGTTGACGTGTGAGGATCTTTGAATCTTTGGATCTTTGAATCCGTCCCTTCATAACATAACATAACATATTATAGAAGAAAGACAATTGACTCACTGGATAATTTTTGAGCTAAAAGAAGAAATTACTTTATGGTCTTGTAATATCATGCTCAGGAGCTCAGGTGATTTTAAATCAACCGAGATTTACTAAAAAGCATATCCTTAAGACTTTTAAGTTCTTTTAATATCGATATTAACCGAGGTTTATATAAAGAAGCATATTCAGGGGATTCGATGGATGTAATTTTCAGTCAAGGTCTTTAAATACTCGTTGATATTATCAAGATAATCAATTTATATTGATCTATAAATTAATTAACTAGTGATCCCATGGGCTAGAGAACTCGCTCACAAACAACTATTTTTTGAAAGGGTAACTTCATTTTGTGTTATCCTAGGAGAAGGTGGTCACGAAAAATGGCTGCATTAACTATTCAACAGGACCATTGACCATACGATTACAAAAACGCTTTGGAAAATGACCGCACGAGTTGACCTTCATTCGCCTTTCAGTTTTTTCGGTTCCTTCAATAAATTAGATTATTCATTACTAGAGGTTTAGCCGTGCTTTACAGCGGGATTTTAGTTGTTATACTTGTTTAACTATTGAAATAGTTATTATCCTTCATCTATATAACTAAAAATGAATGTTTTCAAATTTGGTACACCAACAATAATTTTTAAAAAAGTTGAATCTTGTCAATTCCACTGTTTAAACTGTAACTGTTTCTTCCACATTTTCGACAAAAAATCTCGATATTTTTTTTTGATTGAAGGTGTGATACATATGAATTTCAACCGCCGTGGTGAGCTCAGTAGAATGAGCTATCAAACGATATGATGCAGTGGACAGCTCAAGTTCTCATAATTGGGAGGGACCCCCACCCACACTACCCTGTACACCTCTCAAACAAAGTTTTGGGTGGTTTCCAGGTTTTTAAGCCATTATGGAACCTCATAAACATGATGTGAGACAACTTTTCCACTCAAATCCGCTCAAATCAATTGGCAGAAAATTGATATGAGCCCCCCCTTATTTTTCCGGTTGATTTCACTGACTCTGTAATTTAAACATCCCCCAAAGTTTCATTGCAATCGGATGATTGATTTAGGAAGGCAAAAGTCAGCCTACATACATACATGAAAACATTGATTATATTCATATGGATAATGGGGGTTCAAAAGCAATAGTTGAATTATTATTGGAAAAAAATCTTTTCCGTTCAAGCCTGAATTTTTTTTATTGAGTTGAATTTCGTATCAAGTTCATTACATCCTTCAATTTTATTGTTTTTTAATCCAAGTAACTTAATTTCATGTTTTTAATTTTTAATAATATTAACAGGCAAAAACAATTTCCAAAAATCCCTGTTCAAGCCCAAACAACATTGAATTTAGTTGAATTACAAATATTGATTATTAATTGAAAAAGTTATATTTTTATTAAGTCGACTAGCTGGCTGCATTCTCATAAAAATTCTCCTTGATTTTATTATTCGCCACCTCCCGCTGAGGTTACATTTAAAATTAGGAAAGAAGTTAGTCCTAGGGCTCTTCCAACTGATCATAGAGGCTTCGTTGTTTTCTTAATCACCACCTCTGAATGAAGAAACATTTCAAATTTAAACCTCCTATGACTATAAGGGTAGAAGCTAGGTTTTTTATTTTATTATTCGCCACCTCCCGCTGAGGCTGCATTTCAAATTTCTAGCTGCATTGGTTAACAGATGTCATCAACCTAGCATAATTACATTTCATCATACCCAGTCGTATGTTTCCTACATATTGCAAGGCTCCAACTGCACGGTAGCCTACATGCAAAGTGCAAAGTCTTTTGCTGTTCAAAGACAGCGTAAATAACGCCACTAAGGGGCCTGCCATATGATTAAAAACTGTTGACTTATATCAGCTGTTCCTTTAAGCTGTTTGGCTGGCAAGTTCAGTAGGTTAGGTCTATAAAATGGTTTAATTAATAATAATTATTAGCTCCCCTATTGAAATTTATGGTCAGAAACCATCCCCAATATTCACACAACATATTCCCAAAGTTTCATGCCGATCTGTCAAGTAGTTTTGGAGTCTATAGGGAACACACATACATACATACATACAGACAGACATTCATTTTTATATATAGAGATTAGAATGGAAATAATAGTTTCTCTTATAAAACAGAATCCAGATCAAACTACATGAGGAAAAATTATGCAAATTGAATAATTGAAACCGAATTGTTTAGTAGAGTTGATACTATGAACAAGAAAATTATGGCTATTCGGGATTTGAACTCAAAGCATTACTGACTCAAGAAGCAGGTGTTCTGTCACTAGGCGATCAATTCCTCTCGTAAAGAGTGGTTACTAAAAGCTCTTTTGAAACTACGGGCAACATTTATGACTGCTGTGCAATATTATTATTAGCGCTAGCCTAAATTAGCCTAGATCTTGTTGTGGAAATATATTTGTTAAAATAAAAGATGATGAGTAGGCCAATTGAATGGATGATTTTTTCAATTCCTTGGCTGAGGGTACGCTGCTCCTCATTAGTGAGTAAAATTTCAAAAACCAATAGCCCAAGGCCTGAGTTGTACTTTTTCCTGTTCAAAATTGCAATACTGTAGAAAAATCACTTCATTGACTAAATTGGGAAAAATAAGTTGGCATAACACATATTACACAGATTGTCTTACTAGTAAACTCGCTGACCTTACCAAGGGCACCTATAAATAATTTTTTTGGTGGGGGGGGCAACGTTTCTTTACTGGTGTTCCGGAGGGGGGAGCTGACATTTTATTGTCAGAAATTTGTGTGTTAAAGGTGCTGTTGATCTTTTTTATGCGATACCCAATAGCTACAGAAGGAGGGAGGTCCAAGGAACGCCTGTTTCTTATTTGTATGGGCTCCCATATGTTACTTGCCCCCCTCCACCACCAATATTGTTATAAAGTTCGCTCCACTTCTGCTATTGTACTCCAGAGCCAATGCTTAAAAATGTGAAAGTGCATACAAAAAAAATACTGTAATATTCCAAGTACAGTAGGGATGAAAATATACTTCACTCTATAGCCTGTTATTGATGTCAGGTACGTCTAGGGCTTCTGGTAGCTAGATTAACTTACCTAATTTCTGTTTTGGTAATGAGGCTGAAAATCTCATGTAGCCTAAGATGTAGCTTAGCCATGGAAAGGCCTACCCCCATCATTTGACTGATGTGCGCCCCCATTTGGTCGTGGTGCGCCCTCCACACCGCTGCACCACTTGCACAGCGGGGCTGCGGTGGAGCTATTTACATCACTGCTAAGATGTACTCCCTTATAAAATCACACATAGCTCAAGATGTAAATCCTTATAAAATCCTCCTTATGGAACCACATGTTGCCTTTTTATGCTAACCATAAGAATATGACAAATGTCATCAATAACAACCCCCCAGGGGAACCTGCTATTACTGATAAATTATAGGCTACAGTTATCAATAAAATACACTTGAAAAAATGTCAATACAATATATCAAATAATTTATCGATTTGATAGTGTAAGATTATATGACTGTATCAAGTTTTTTCCAATAATTGATGGTAGACAACCATTCTTAAGAGTGCCAGGTTGTCTCGTGTGCATGCATCGTCAAGCTAGCACTTTTTTATTCTTCCACCAGGCGCCAAAGGTGCACGCCGTCACCATGGGCTGAATTCCTAAGTGTGCCAGGTTGGCGGTGCATGCAACGACAAACTTGCACTCATCCAATTTGTCACTTGGCGCCAAAGCTGCACGCCGTCACAGTGGGCTGAATTCCTAAGTGTGCCAGGTTGGCGGTGCATGCAACGACAAACTGGCACTCATTCCATTTTGTCACCCGGCGTCAAACCTGCACGCCGTCACCGTGAGCTGCATTCTAAAGTGTGCCAGGTTGGTGGTGCTTGCAATGACAAACTGGCACTCGTTCGATTTTGTCAGCTGGCGCCAAAGCTGCACGCCATCACGATGGGCTACTTTTAGCCCTTCGCACACAAGTCGACTCATTTTCAATTTGAGTTGGCAACGGTAATCGCGCGCAACCTTTCACAGTGGGAGTCCTCTCATGGGCCAACTGCCAGTCATCAACTCAAATCTAGTCGGCAACGTGAATCGTCTGCACGCAACGGTGACAGCCGGTCGCCTGCAATCTCAGTTGCGTAGTTGCATGCCGTACAGCAGTATTGAATGAGCATTGACTTGAAGTATTAAGCTGTATTCGCAATCAATAACCGAACCAAGTTCATACCCTTCAATCTCCAAAACGCTTTCTTTTGACCTTTTTTTGTATTTCATAGAATAACTCAATAATCGCGGTAGTTAATGTCTTATGTGATTTTGCAGTTCATTTCGCAACGAATTCACCACCCAAAGGAGGGCTTAAGGAGCCTAAAGTTTCCCGAATGAGTAATAATTTATTGATTTCTTATTGAAAAAGATAGCTTCACTCTTCTGCTATCTGTATTTCTGTAATGAAGCGTTTTTGAAGGAATAACCTTTTGCAATCTGGCAGATTCCTGGCAAAATGTTTTTGCAAAAACCTGTATATCTTTTTAGGAAAGTGATAGCCGCGAGCAGTGAAAGGTATCTGTTCAGTCAGATAAGATAAGCTGAAAATTCCTGGGACCTCTTTGTAAGGGTGACCAAATGGATCAGCCACCAAAAGAGACGGTTCTCAGCTATAAGATCACTTGCCGATGATTCGGGACTCACCTAAAACTGTGATCCAACTTGTCAAAAATTGAAATTCAACTCATTACCCACGCACAGGTTTCAGAACTATCTGGGCTTCACATAGTCCTACAAACGGGATATCCAACGTGATCTGCAGTGGCGTAGCGAGGTCTTGTAGCACCTGGGGTGGTATTTCAACTTGCCAAATCCCCCCCCCCCCCTCCACTACCAATTTCACACAGTTAACAAACGACACCTATTCATAGCTGATTCTTATTTTGTATCAACCATGGAAGAATTATACATTTTTTATTTAGATATTCAAAATTTAGGACTCCAGGGGTGGGCGTCAGAAAATTTTTGATTTTTCAATCTTTTAAAAGCAATTTTAAGCTATTCTGGTGATGTTTGTCTTGTTATTGGGCTCCGCACAATTGATTAGTTTAGGCCTGCAGAATGTGGGCACGCTAATTAAAAATATTGAAATATCTTAATTGAACAGCCTGTGATTCAGTTGATCATTCCATTAGATCATTAGCTGGCTAACTTTGGAAATAGTACTTAGGACTCTATTATTGGAATTTAGAGGAAAAATGTGATTTTTGAATTTACTCCTCAGTGGTTTGCACTCTGGCTAGTCGCTCTTTCCTTTTGGAATAGGTGGTTCACTATAGTTCGAGTTAACAAAATTTTAAATAAGACGTCCAACAAAATTTTCAACAAGAGCATTCATTTCAAAATAAATAATAGGAACTTAAGACATTTTTCAATAAATTTCTATGAAAATGGACCGCGACTTTATAGAGTAGTTTCCCAGCAGATCCTCTCAGCTCCAGGTACAGTTAGCAAGTCAAGAAACGGAAAAACTTCCCCAAAAATTCAGGAAGTGAATTAGGAAAAAGAGAGATAGAAAATAATTAGATTGGGTCACCTTTGACTTATGACCTATATGATGATGAGTTTTGGAATAAAAACAAAATAAATGATGAAATAAACTCATCAGTAGGTTATCACAGAATTTGAGCTATTCTTTCACATTTTTACTTTATTTAAAATTAATTGAAAAATATTTTGGCTGTCTAAATTTTGCCGGTTTGGAGATGATAAGAACTGATGAGACGACCACGTTGACATTTGAGGCTTAAACATTTATTTATAATATTAAAGTGCTCGAAAAGTGTTTCAAATTGCATTTTAACAATAGTAGTGAAGTGAAAAAATAACAGTTTGTAAATTAAATGCGAATTGTGTCAAATCTCAAACTCATGTCTGGACTAACCTACGAAGTGAAAGTGTTTACATTTCACAACAAATAAAATTCGTTGATCGAATTCCAAGTGAGTACAAAGTTTTTATGAACTATACTATCAGAATTATGTAATAATATTGACTTTACTATCATACTTTTATTTATTCGATCATGACCAATTCAGTGATTAGGTTAAAGCCTGGATGAATATGTCAATTTATGACTAATTATTATGCACCTTTTATAACTCTTATCGAGTTTCAAATTAAAGAAGTGATAAATTGTGAACCGATATGTGTTGATAGCCTGAGCCAGGTATTTAAAATAATTAAAATATTTTTTCTGATACCAGTAATTTTTTAATTTCGTGCCCGAGTGACGTCACATATAGCACAGCGTTGCTGTCTACTGTGGCGCTAATTTTTGAAAAATTTACTAATTATTATGCCAATTATGATCACTCTGGGGGGGGGGGGGGGGGTACTACCACAAATTGTTCCCTGACAGTATTTGCTTTTGAACAATCCGAGGAACTGTTTAAGGCAATCTAACTAAACTTAACTTTGAATTTCTTCACGATATCATGTGCTTTTTCAAGTAATTCATCAGAAAAAATGTTCAATTTCATGTCAATGCTTCTTGATTACATCAAGGATTATACCAACCAATATGTTTCCTCACCATAATGAAATCCATATTTTTACTTAGTAGAACGTTGACAACGGGTTTCAAAATTGGAGAGTATTTTGCAATCATGACTAAAGATGAGTCTATGAGGAAAATTGGATTTTATATTTTTACAATAGTATCATTACAATATTCATTTCTTTACGTGAACCATTCTTCTTTAATAATCTGTTGATTGTATGAAAAAACACTAGTAAACATCTCATTTGCTTGTGGTATTCTTTTTCTGTCTTTCTATAGAATAATTGAGTACGATTGAATGATAATTTGGATTAACAATAGAGTAACAATAAATTATCCAAATTTCAAGAATTTTAATAAATCCTAGCATCTAAATTTAATAAAGATTTTTTTCTGCTTCCAAGGGGGGGAAGCTGCCCCTCACTCTCTTTCGCTGGCTACGCCCATAATTCTAGCTAATTCTTATTCAATTGTATTATAATAATAATTATAAATCTATTGTCATTAATTGACATTCTATCTGGTGACTTTGTAATATAGTTTTGAATGTCGTCACGTTTAAATTAACTTTACCAACCCCGCCAAAACTTTTTTTGGACCCCCCCCCCCCCCCCCAAGAATTTCAATGCCGCAGTCTGCGTCATAGCCCCCCCTGTGGGCACCCCTGTTTTAAAGCCTGGTTGGATCTGTGTTATGTCACCCCCCTTGGGCTGTCACCCATGGTGGTCCGCCCCCTCCACCCGCCCATTGCTACGCCACTGGTGATCTATTTCATCAACTGGATTCATCGAATTCCGCAGTGAAGCACACAGGTGAACCAGCTAGTTGTGAATAAATTGTCACATTTTTTTCCATCGCCTTCTTAACTAATCAAATTGTCAATAGTAAGGATGAAAGGCCAGTAAAATCTCATTTTTCTATTGTTAGTGTACAAGGCCAGTTTTGTGTCCACATTTACTTTCCAATTCGCTCCAGACACTGACATCGATTCTAGCTTGAGCACCATCAACTACTTCACTGAACACCGTCACTAAAGCAAAACAATCTCCATAATATGCGTTAAATTCTACAAAATTGTTACAGTATCTAAAATAATATATTTTTAGTCAATTTCAGTTAGCTGGTGGAAGCTGTCCATATCATTATTGTTTATTGTTCCATGCGAACCAGAGTCACAATATTTTTTACTGTGCAACTGACGACTTTTGCTGAATTTCCCCCCAAAAAGGGAGGACGAGTAAAAAACAGAAAACATTGATTTTTTCTCAATTCTTAATTAAATTGGTTTTGTTTCTGATAAACTAACAATAACAGTTTAATGAATTTAAAAGTACAAAAGCTGGTTGGAAAAGTTGGTTTCTATCACTTTTCGTCCTCTTTAGTAAATGGCTGAAAAATGATAATGTGGTTATAAAAATTAGTTATGATGGATTCACTTGAAAACAGCGGACATATTGTAGCCGCAAACATTTCTGCAGACAAAAATGAAAAAAGTGGACTGTCTGGGGAAAACAAGTACGTATTGTAACCTTAATCCAAACTTACTTTTGATGTATTTGAGTGTAAAACTCTCATTTTTCTATTATTGATGTACTGTATTTGCATAAGTTAGAGACAATTGAATAGTTCCTTAGATAAGAACGGGGATGATTTTTTCAAGTCCTTGGCTGAGGGTACGCTGCTCCTCATTAGTGAGTGAAATTTCAAAAACCAATAGCCCAAGGCCTGAGTTGTACTTTTTCCTGTTCAAAATTGCAATACTGTAGAAAAATCACTTCATTGACTAAATTGGGAAAAATAAGTTGGCATAACACATATTACACAGATTGTCATACTAGTAAACACGCTGACCTTACCAAGGGCACCTATATATAATTTTTTTGGTGGGGGGTCAACGTTTCTTTACTGGTGTTCCGGAGGGGGGAGCTGACATTTATTGTCAGAAATTTGTGTGTTAAAGGTGCTGTTGATCTTTTTTATGCGATGCCCAATAGCTACAGAAGGAGGGAGGTCCAAGGAACGTCTGTTTCTTATTTGTATGGGCTCCCATATGTTACTTGCCCCCCTCCACCACCAATATTGTTATAAAGTTCGCTCCACTTCTGCTATTGTACTCCAGAGCCAATGCTTAAAAATGTGAAAGTGCATACAAAAAAAATACTGTAATATTCCAAGTACAGTAGGGATGAAAATATACTTCACTCTATAGCCTGTTATTGATGTCAGGTACGTCTAGGGCTTCTGGTAGCTAGATTAACTTACCTAATTTCTGTTTTGGTAATGAGGCTGAAAATCTCATGTAGCCTAAGATGTAGCTTAGCCATGGAAAGGCCTACCCCCATCATTTGACTGATGTGCGCCCCCATTTGGTCGTGGTGCGCCCTCCACACCGCTGCACCACTTGCACAGCGGGGCTGCGGTGGAGCTATTTACATCACTGCTAAGATGTACTCCCTTATAAAATCACACATAGCTCAAGATGTAAATCCTTATAAAATCCTCCTTATGGAACCACATGTTGCCTTTTTATGCTAACCATAAGAATATGACAAATGTCATCAATAACAACCCCCCAGGGGAACCTGCTATTACTGATAAATTATAGGCTACAGTTATCAATAAAATACACTTGAAAAAATGTCAATACAATATATCAAATAATTTATCGATTTGATAGTGTAAGATTATATGACTGTATCAAGTTTTTTCCAATAATTGATGGTAGACAACCATTCTTAAGAGTGCCAGGTTGTCTCGTGTGCATGCATCGTCAAGCTAGCACTTTTTCATTCTTCCACCAGGTGCCAAAGTTGCACGCCGTCACCATGGGCTGAATTCCTAAGTGTGCCAGGTTGGCGGTGCATGCAACGACAAACTTGCACTCATCCAATTTGTCACCTGGCGCCAAAGCTGCTCGCCGTCACAGTGGGCTGAATTCCTAAGTGTGCCAGGTTGGCGGTGCATGCAACGACAAACTTGCACTCATTCCATTTTGTCAGCCGGCGTCAAACTTGCACGCCATCACAGTGGGCTGCATTCCAAAGTGTGCCAGGTTGGCGGTGCATGCAACGTCACCGTGGGCTGGAAAACTAGCTTCGCTTGTCGCCAGCAAACTTTGTCTCCAGCACACTTTGTCGCCAGCCTAGTTTGGCGGAGTCCAATTGAATGGGCCAGCGAATTCAATCTGTCTAAAGTTTGAAAGAATATGTGTTCAAAATTTGAAATTGGACAAAGCAAACAAAAGTTATCATCAAACATACATACCCACAGAAAGCCGTGAGCTATCAAAACTAAAAACTTGCTTGTCAACCAGTGCAGTTCCTTCCTTATGTAAGCCTCATGATAGTTCCACATAGCCAATTGCAATATTATGTAATTTGAAATAATGCTATCATGACAGATTATTGTATTTGCGCTCCCAAAGGTGCGCTGATAATCATGCCTATGTAGAAACTTGCTGTGCAGAACTGATCTTCGTGAATATCGATTATCGTGATCTGCTATGAAATTTAGCAATTCTCCATAAATTAAATCATCTTCCAAATAACTTGAGGAAGAAAGAAAATAATGGTTGATTTTGTTGTTATGGAATACTAGTTCAAATCGTTTTTTTTTTGCATTGCAATTTTCCAAATATGTCTTGCCTAAATATGATGGTTTAGTAAATTAATAAATTTATTGATAAAAATCCAAATAAGTCAACAATTTGGCTGTTTGAACCTACTGTATCCACCAGCATCACCATCCATCCAATATTGATTTTTTTTAACATCACCTACTAAATAATTAGGAGATACTGTTTATTCATCTGGAATATAATATCTAGAAACGTATTTGAAATAATAATTGTATTGATAATATTACTTTTTTTGAAGGTTCATAAAAGTGATTCATCTTGGGCTGACATCACCAATTGAGCGCTTTTGCAAGGACAGTATGGCTGATTTCCCCCACCATTCCAAAACATTTTCCACCGTCATCATTAGCAACACATCTACAGCTGTGTGAAATAGTTCTTATTTCAAGGGATCAGTCATTTGTTGAATTTACTAGTAGGACTTATTCCACTTCTGAAATACATTCTAATCAATTATGTAATCTGAGAATGTAACTGGAATGTAATGAAGAAAGGCGATAATTGCTTACTTATTATGATACAGTGACAAACGAGTAGCTTGATAACTTGCTACTTTAAGAAATTCAAATATGATTGATCTCTTGAATATAATATTACCAGTTCCGTGCAATAAAGTAAATTGGTGCGTCCTGAATATTATGCTAAATAATAATATAGATATAATTTGTGACAAAAACAGACCATAACTAGAATTAGAGCGCAATAGATCTTGATGGCAAATTTATTGATCTAGTGTTGATATAAATATTAATGAATTAAACAAAATCGCGGCTAATCTCATTGAATATTATTAAAATGTAGAATCACGTACACAAAAACTAAGAAATTAGTTCTAGTGATTTCATTACAATACATATTTTTGACATATTGACTCCACACACTTCTATTCAATCTGGTGGAACTGAATAATTCAATAACTTGAAATGTTGATGAATTTTGGAGATTGAATTATTCCCCTCTGCGGTATTCAATACAGATCTATTTTATTTTTAGAGCTAATTATAGAAGTGTGATTTCCTATAAATTACTATTACTCTGGTAATAGGCAACCAGAGCTCCCATAAATAGGGAGCATTATTCACCGAAGCTAAACTTTGCATTATATGCTAAAAATCTCTTCAACAATCTCGATTTCTGATGCCAACTGCAAACATCCTAACAAATAATAAATACAATAATGCTTTCTTGACATTTAATGCTTGAAATGTCACTTTTTAGTGGGAAATGCACAGGTCTGTATGAATTTAAATATGCTTATTTGATGAACAAAAAGTGAATAATAATTATAAATGATGTATTTACTTTTGAATAGTCGTTCCTTCTGAAATCAAGCATGCCTATTAACAGCAATCCACAAATATTCTACAACACTTTTTCTTTCTATATTAGTGGAAGAATGTTTCAAGTTCTTGAGCTATGATATAGAGATTATTGTAATTAATTCAATATCTAAAACAGATCACAGACTCCCAAATTTTTGAATACAGGTAGTTTATCAAATAGAATTTACAATCTCTGGTCTCCAACAGTCAGTTTATCATTTAGGAAATGTTAATTTAGTTTCAATGAATCGATAATAGACAGTGTGTTTTTTGTGGTGTTGTCCTCTATTAAGCGATTTTCAATTGTGAAGTATTTTTTGAAAAAGAAAAAAAAATACTCAGTAGTGCGACATTGAGCTCTTATGAACTAACTCTATGTAAATAGCCCATGATCAGCAAATGAAGTATCATATTAAAGAGAGTAGGCGAACCTAATTTTATCATGCTAAATATCTCACTATCATGAAATAAAAGATAATATACATGTAATGTACGTATGTATTTAAAGTATAATTATAAAGTATAATTATAAAATATACGATTTTTAATTTTATAATTTGTAATAAGTGATCAAATATGCCATTATAGAATGAAATTCAATCCAGTAGGTGTCATTTTACAATAGTGCTTCTATATGAATGTCTATTTAAAAATGAGTGTTAGTAATGTTTCTATTGTAAGCATTATTTGACAATGAAAGCTGTATGTTATGCCATCTAATAAGTTTAGCCATTAAGGCATTACATAAGTTTCAATCAAATTTATTTTATTTCCATTGCACTGCAATTTGAATGACCATGATCTGGTTACAGAAGAATTGGCTTTGACAGGAAACATCATCCTGTTGAAAGTGTTGTTTTTATTTGTACTTGTTTCATAGTAGAGCTGTTTCTTTCTTTGTAAATATTTCCTATTTAGATAAGTTTTTTTATATTGTAAACTAATTTATTTTCTCGAGATTGGTTGTTACATAAAAACTCTAAATGTTTTGTTTTGGGAGAAAATCCCAAAGTTTTATGACTTTATAAGTGATCTTTAATTCTTATAAATGAATTATTTAATATTATTAGTACTACTTCCATGGTTTAGGATTAAATGGAGTGAAATTCTATGAAAACGTTTACTTGACACAATTGCTAATGCTTTTCAATTTCCTTTGACTGCTTCAGAAGATCAACTGTATTTTCAAAATTCTTGTTCATGGTAGTGTAAAATAAAAACACTTGCCCTTCTAGGTATCATGTGTTTCGAAAACTATCACTAGAAATTCATATACAGTATTTCTCAGTAGATACTCATATACAGTATTTCTTCCTTTATTAGCAGTGATTTACAAATTCATTTATACTTTCCGTGAGAGTGCATTCCTTTGAGGGAGATGTTCTGTGCAACATAAAGCGTTATTTAATAATATAATCTAACTAATAAGATGATTGCTCTCCATAGTTGTACAAGGATTATTACTACAGTTTTTACAAAATAAATGCGGAATTTCATTCACATTAATTATTTGAGAATTAAATGTTTTGTTGAATGATTACTCCAAAATGCCATTCACTTTACTTTATTTCTTTTGTCTTATTCACTGTAAAGATGATGATAATAATATTATATGTTGTAAAAGTAATAATGTTCTTTATCTAAACATTTAGGTGTATATTATTTTGGTATGAATGATATTATATGTAGCTCGGAAGTTAATAATAAACTGATTAGTAAAATTTGTTTAAAATTTTTGTTTTGTCATTTATCTACCTTCTCTTATATTTAGATTAATTGTCAAAGATACATGTTTTCCTGTTATGTCTGCCAGAAAAGCTGTCTGTACAGACTCCAGATTTGAACTGCGAAAATCTTTGCATTAATTTAAATTATGTGATAAAATGAGAATTACTGTACCACTTTAACCAATTGCAGAAAAACAATTTTTTCTATTGGTATTAGATTATTAGTTTGTGCAAAGATATCAGATCGCATTGTTTAAAATTTGTATTCTTTATGTGGACAAGATCAAGTACCAATATCTACAATTTTGCCAAATATTTTTTTCAAATAATTCGGTTAAGTAAAATTTTTATAATTATATACTAACCAATGGTCATACACACAATGGGGTTCTCTTGGTCAATTTTGATCTCAAGATTGAAAAAAAAACAAATTAATTTGTCCAAAACATGGAATATTATATGATCATTATTCAACATAAAAGTACCTTCTGCATTAGAAACATAAACCTTCATTACATTTAAAAATCATGAACCATGCAATTAGATTTAGATTGGGGATGAAGTTTTCTGTCAAAACCTAAAGAAACCATTTAAACAGGTGAAGCTCAGATATTTATAACTGATAAACTTAAATTTGAAATTTATTAATAATTTTAATGAGAGTTATCCAGAACAAAACAGAATATGAAACATCTTTCTATGGCTTTATTGCCTGGCAAATTCAATTTTGAAAAAATGATTCCAAGATTCATGTAGAGTCCATTGTTTTGTTGTGAGTGCAGACATGCAGAGGTGTTGAAGGTACCAATCTGTTGATGACGAATTTTATGGTTATTATTTATATGATGAAATAACAATATACAAGCAAGAAATTTAATAATTTCAACTTTAACTTTAATTTAACTTTTTGCAGATAAGTAATAAAACATATTCCAAATATGAACTGCAGAGAATAACAAAGATAGTGTGAACCTGTGAACAAAAAGACAGGAATAAAAACACATATAAAAGCTGAGGTGCTCAAACAACGCCCAATACTTTCTATTGAACTTTATTTTGAATATTACACTACTGTATTGAAACGTGGTTCCTGAAAACTTTTGGACAAAGTTATGTCAATAGCTTAAAACTGCTTTGAGGCACTGCAACGACCATAAAACATTGACAGTTTGACAGAAATTATCACATGACAAGGTAATCGCGGATACATCGTGAAAATAAACAGAAGTTTAATGAAATGCATTCAATTTTAAAATGGGGTTACTGGAAGCTTTTGTGGGAGTGCATTTGCTGATGAAATATAGACATTAACTTTTTATGTGAATTTAACGAATTGCAGTCAAATAACAGTTAATGTTAACAACGCAGTTAGTCATGGAACAAGAAATACAGAAATATAGACAGTTTTATTACTTTGTAATATAGAAATTATTACATGACGAGAGTAGCCCATGAGAAAACAGAAGAGTTAATTTTAATGGAATGCAATCGATTATGAAATGTGGTTACTAAAAAATTTAGTTGAAGTGCATTTGATCATAAAACACAGACAGTTTGAAAGTATTATTACTCTGTGGCAAGAAATTATTACATGGTAAGGGTAGATTATGAAGGTGGACCATGAGAACTAACAGAAGTGTCACTTTTAATGGGATGCAATCGATTATGAAATGTGGTCACTAAAAAATTTGGTTGAAAAGCATTTGATCATAAAAAACAGACAGTTTGAAAGTATTATTACTCTGTGGTGAGAAATTATTACATGTTAAGGGTAGATTATGAAGGTGGACCATGAGAACTAACAGGAGTGTCACTTTTAATGGGATGCAATCGATTATGAAATGTGGTCACTAAAAAATTTGGTTGGAGTGCACTTGATCATAAAACATAGACAGTTTGAAAGTATTATTACTCTGTGGTGAGAAATTATTACATGGTAAGGGTAGATTATGAAGGTGGACCATGAGAACTAACAGAAGTGTCACTTTTAATGGGATGCAATCGATTATGAAATGTGGTCACTAAAAAATTTGGTTGAAGTGCATTTGATCATAAAACACAGACAGTTTGAAAGTATTATTACTCTGTGGTGAGAAATGATTACATGGTAAGGGTAGATTATGAAGGTGGACCATGAGAACTAACAGAAGTGTCACTTTTAATGGGATGCAATCGATTATGAAATGTGGTCACTAAAAAATTTGGTTGAAGTGCATTTGATCATAAAACACAGAAAGTTTAAAAGTATTATTACTCTGTGGTGAGAAATTATTACATGTTAAGGGTAGATTATGAAGGTGGACCATGAGAACTAACAGAAGTGTCACTTTTAATGGGATGCAATCGATTATGAAATGTGGTCACTAAAAAATTTGGTTGAAGTGCATTTGATCATAAAACACAGACAGTTTGAAAGTATTATTACTTTGTGATGAGAAATTATTACATGGTAAGGGTAGATTATGCAGGTGGACCATGAGAACTAACAGAAGTGTCACTTTTAATGGGATGTAATTGATTATGAAATGTGGTCACTAAAAAATATGGTTGAAGTGCATTTGATCATAAAACACAGACAGTTTGAAATTATTATTACTCTGTGGCGAGAAATGATTACATGGTAAGGGTAGATTATGCAGGTGGACCATGAGAACTAACAGAAGTGTCACTTTTAATGGGATGCAATCGATTATGAAATATGGTCACTAAAAAATTTGGTTGAAGTGCATTTGATCATAAAACACAGACAGTTTGAAAGTATTATTACTCTGTGGCGAGAAATGATTACATGTTAAGGGTAGATTATGAAGGTGGACCATGAGAACTAACAGAAGTGTCACTTTTAATGGGATGCAATCGATTATGAAATGTGGTCACTAAAAAATTTGGTTGGAGTGCATTTGATCATAAAACATAGACAGTTTGAAAGTATTATTACTCTGTGGTGAGAAATTATTACATGGTAAGGGTAGGTTATGAAGGTGGACCATGAGAACTAACAGAAGTGTCACTTTTAATGGGATGCAATCGATTATGAAATGTGGTCACTAAAAAATTTGGTTGAAGTGCATTTGATCATAAAACACAGACAGTTTGAAAGTATTATTACTTTGTGATGAGAAATTATTACATGGTAAGGGTAGATTATGCAGGTGGACCATGAGAACTAACAGAAGTGTCACTTTTAATGGGATGTAATTGATTATGAAATGTGGTCACTAAAAAATATGGTTGAAGTGCATTTGATCATAAAACACAGACAGTTTGAAATTATTATTACTCTGTGGCGAGAAATGATTACATGGTAAGGGTAGATTATGCAGGTGGACCATGAGAACTAACAGAAGTGTCACTTTTAATGGGATGCAATCGATTATGAAATATGGTCACTAAAAAATTTGGTTGAAGTGCATTTGATCATAAAACACAGACAGTTTGAAAGTATTATTACTCTGTGGCGAGAAATGATTACATGTTAAGGGTAGATTATGAAGGTGGACCATGAGAACTAACAGAAGTGTCACTTTTAATGGGATGCAATCGATTATGAAATGTGGTCACTAAAAAATTTGGTTGGAGTGCATTTGATCATAAAACATAGACAGTTTGAAAGTATTATTACTCTGTGGTGAGAAATTATTACATGGTAAGGGTAGGTTATGAAGGTGGACCATGAGAACTAACAGAAGTGTCACTTTTAATGGGATGCAATCGATTATGAAATGTGGTCACTAAAAAATTTGGTTGAAGTGCATTTGATCATAAAACACAGACAGTTTGAAAGTATTATTACTCTGTGGTGAGAAATGATTACATGGTAAGGGTAGATTATGAAGGTGGACCATGAGAACTAACAGAAGTGTCACTTTTAATGGGATGCAATCGATTATGAAATGTGGTCACTAAAAAATTTGGTTGAAGTGCATTTGATCATAAAACACAGACAGTTTAAAAGTATTATTACTCTGTGGTGAGAAATTATTACATGTTAAGGGTAGATTATGAAGGTGGACCATGAGAACTAACAGAAGTGTCACTTTTAATGGGATGCAATCGATTATGAAATGTGGTCACTAAAAAATTTGGTTGAAGTGCATTTGATCATAAAACACAGACAGTTTGAAAGTATTATTACTTTGTGATGAGAAATTATTACATGGTAAGGGTAGATTATGCAGGTGGACCATGAGAACTAACAGAAGTGTCACTTTTAATGGGATGTAATTGATTATGAAATGTGGTCACTAAAAAATATGGTTGAAGTGCATTTGATCATAAAACACAGACATTTTGAAATTATTATTACTCTGTGGCAAGAAATGATTACATGGTAAGGGTAGATTATGCAGGTGGACCATGAGAACTAACAGAAGTGTCACTTTTAATGGGATGCAATCGATTATGAAATGTGGTCACTAAAAAATTTGGTTGAAGTGCATTTGATCATAAAACACAGACAGTTTGAAAGTATTATTACTCTGTGGTGAGAAATGATTACATGATAAGAGTAGATTATGCAGGTGGACCATGAGAACTAACAGAAGTGTCACTTTTAATGGGATGCAATCGATTATGAAATGTGGTCACTTAAAAATTTGGTTGAAGTGCATTTGATCATAAAACACAGACAGTTTGAAAGTATTATTACTCTGTGGCGAGAAATTATTACATGGTAAGGGTAGATTATGCAGGTGGACCATGAGAACTAACAGAAGTGTCACTTTTAATGGGATGCAATCGATTATGAAATTTGGTCACTAAAAAATTTGGTTGAAGTGCATTTGATCATAAAACACAGAAAGTTTAAAAGTATTATTACTCTGTGGTGAGAAATTATTACATGTTAAGGGTAGATTATGAAGGTGGACCATGAGAACTAACAGAAGTGTCACTTTTAATGGGATGCAATCGATTATGAAATGTGGTCACTAAAAAATTTGGTTGAAGTGCATTTGATCATAAAACACAGACAGTTTGAAAGTATTATTACTTTGTGATGAGAAATTATTACATGGTAAGGGTAGATTATGCAGGTGGACCATGAGAACTAACAGAAGTGTCACTTTTAATGGGATGTAATTGATTATGAAATGTGGTCACTAAAAAATATGGTTGAAGTGCATTTGATCATAAAACACAGACAGTTTGAAATTATTATTACTCTGTGGCGAGAAATGATTACATGGTAAGGGTAGATTATGCAGGTGGACCATGAGAACTAACAGAAGTGTCACTTTTAATGGGATGCAATCGATTATGAAATATGGTCACTAAAAAATTTGGTTGAAGTGCATTTGATCATAAAACACAGACAGTTTGAAAGTATTATTACTCTGTGGCGAGAAATGATTACATGTTAAGGGTAGATTATGAAGGTGGACCATGAGAACTAACAGAAGTGTCACTTTTAATGGGATGCAATCGATTATGAAATGTGGTCACTAAAAAATTTGGTTGGAGTGCATTTGATCATAAAACATAGACAGTTTGAAAGTATTATTACTCTGTGGTGAGAAATTATTACATGGTAAGGGTAGGTTATGAAGGTGGACCATGAGAACTAACAGAAGTGTCACTTTTAATGGGATGCAATCGATTATGAAATGTGGTCACTAAAAAATTTGGTTGAAGTGCATTTGATCATAAAACACAGACAGTTTGAAAGTATTATTACTTTGTGATGAGAAATTATTACATGGTAAGGGTAGATTATGCAGGTGGACCATGAGAACTAACAGAAGTGTCACTTTTAATGGGATGTAATTGATTATGAAATGTGGTCACTAAAAAATATGGTTGAAGTGCATTTGATCATAAAACACAGACAGTTTGAAATTATTATTACTCTGTGGCGAGAAATGATTACATGGTAAGGGTAGATTATGCAGGTGGACCATGAGAACTAACAGAAGTGTCACTTTTAATGGGATGCAATCGATTATGAAATATGGTCACTAAAAAATTTGGTTGAAGTGCATTTGATCATAAAACACAGACAGTTTGAAAGTATTATTACTCTGTGGCGAGAAATGATTACATGTTAAGGGTAGATTATGAAGGTGGACCATGAGAACTAACAGAAGTGTCACTTTTAATGGGATGCAATCGATTATGAAATGTGGTCACTAAAAAATTTGGTTGGAGTGCATTTGATCATAAAACATAGACAGTTTGAAAGTATTATTACTCTGTGGTGAGAAATTATTACATGGTAAGGGTAGGTTATGAAGGTGGACCATGAGAACTAACAGAAGTGTCACTTTTAATGGGATGCAATCGATTATGAAATGTGGTCACTAAAAAATTTGGTTGAAGTGCATTTGATCATAAAACACAGACAGTTTGAAAGTATTATTACTCTGTGGTGAGAAATGATTACATGGTAAGGGTAGATTATGAAGGTGGACCATGAGAACTAACAGAAGTGTCACTTTTAATGGGATGCAATCGATTATGAAATGTGGTCACTAAAAAATTTGGTTGAAGTGCATTTGATCATAAAACACAGACAGTTTAAAAGTATTATTACTCTGTGGTGAGAAATTATTACATGTTAAGGGTAGATTATGAAGGTGGACCATGAGAACTAACAGAAGTGTCACTTTTAATGGGATGCAATCGATTATGAAATGTGGTCACTAAAAAATTTGGTTGAAGTGCATTTGATCATAAAACACAGACAGTTTGAAAGTATTATTACTTTGTGATGAGAAATTATTACATGGTAAGGGTAGATTATGCAGGTGGACCATGAGAACTAACAGAAGTGTCACTTTTAATGGGATGTAATTGATTATGAAATGTGGTCACTAAAAAATATGGTTGAAGTGCATTTGATCATAAAACACAGACATTTTGAAATTATTATTACTCTGTGGCAAGAAATGATTACATGGTAAGGGTAGATTATGCAGGTGGACCATGAGAACTAACAGAAGTGTCACTTTTAATGGGATGCAATCGATTATGAAATGTGGTCACTAAAAAATTTGGTTGAAGTGCATTTGATCATAAAACACAGACAGTTTGAAAGTATTATTACTCTGTGGTGAGAAATGATTACATGATAAGAGTAGATTATGCAGGTGGACCATGAGAACTAACAGAAGTGTCACTTTTAATGGGATGCAATCGATTATGAAATGTGGTCACTTAAAAATTTGGTTGAAGTGCATTTGATCATAAAACACAGACAGTTTGAAAGTATTATTACTCTGTGGCGAGAAATTATTACATGGTAAGGGTAGATTATGCAGGTGGACCATGAGAACTAACAGAAGTGTCACTTTTAATGGGATGCAATCGATTATGAAATTTGGTCACTAAAAAATATGGTTGAAGTGCATTTGATCATAAAACACAGACAGTTTGAAATTATTATTACTCTGTGGCGAGAAATGATTACATGGTAAGGGTAGATTATGCAGGTGGACCATGAGAACTAACAGAAGTGTCACTTTTAATGGGATGTAATCGATTATGAAATGTGGTCACTAAAAAATTTGGTTAAGTGCATTTGATCATAAAACACAGACAGTTTGAAAGTATTATTACTCTGTGGTGAGAAATGATTACATGGTAAGGGTAGATTATGCAGGTTGACCATGAGAACTAACAGAAGTGTCACTTTTAATGGGATGCAATCGATTATGAAATGTGGTCACTAAAAAATTTGGTTGAAGTGCATTTGATCATAAAACACAGACAGTTTGAAAGTATTATTACTCTGTGGCGAGTAATTATTACATGGTAAGGGTAGATTATGAAGGTGGACCATGAGAACTAACAGAAGTGTCACTTTCAATGGGATGCAATCGATTATGAAATGTGGTCACCAAAAAATTTGGTTGAAGTGCATTTGATCATAAAACACAGACAGTTTGAAAGTATTATCACTCTGTGGCGAGAAATTATTACATGGTAAGGGTAGATTATGCAGGTGGACCATGAGAACTAACAGAAGTGTCACTTTTAATGGGATGCAATCGATTATGAAATGTGGTCACTTAAAAATTTGGTTGAAGTGCATTTGATCATAAAACACAGACAGTTTGAAAGTATTATTACTCTGTGGCGAGAAATTATTACATGGTAAGGGTAGATTATGCAGGTGGACCATGAGAACTAACAGAAGTGTCACTTTTAATGGGATGCAATCGATTATGAAATGTGGTCACTAAAAAATTTGGTTGAAGTGCATTTGATCATGAAACACAGACAGTTTGAAAGTATTATTACTCTGTGGCGAGAAATTATTACATGGTAAGGGTAGATTATGCAGGTGGACCATGAGAACTAACAGAAGTGTCACTTTTAATGGGATGTAATCGATTATGAAATGTGGTCACTAAAAAATTTGGTTAAGTGCATTTGATCATAAAACACAGACAGTTTGAAAGTATTATTACTCTGTGGTGAGAAATGATTACATGGTAAGGGTAGATTATGCAGGTTGACCATGAGAACTAACAGAAGTGTCACTTTTAATGGGATGCAATCGATTATGAAATGTGGTCACTAAAAAATTTGGTTGAAGTGCATTTGATCATAAAACACAGACAGTTTGAAAGTATTATTACTCTGTGGCGAGTAATTATTACATGGTAAGGGTAGATTATGAAGGTGGACCATGAGAACTAACAGAAGTGTCACTTTCAATGGGATGCAATCGATTATGAAATGTGGTCACTAAAAAATTTGGTTGAAGTGCATTTGATCATAAAACACAGACAGTTTGAAAGTATTATTACTCTGTGGCGAGAAATTATTACATGGTAAGGGTAGATTATGCAGGTGGACCATGAGAACTAACAGAAGTGTCACTTTTAATGGGATGTAATCGATTATGAAATGTGGTCACTAAAAAATTTGGTTAAGTGCATTTGATCATAAAACACAGACAGTTTGAAAGTATTATTACTCTGTGGTGAGAAATGATTACATGGTAAGGGTAGATTATGCAGGTTGACCATGAGAACTAACAGAAGTGTCACTTTTAATGGGATGCAATCGATTATGAAATGTGGTCACTAAAAAATTTGGTTGAAGTGCATTTGATCATAAAACACAGACAGTTTGAAAGTATTATTACTCTGTGGCGAGTAATTATTACATGGTAAGGGTAGATTATGAAGGTGGACCATGAGAACTAACAGAAGTGTCACTTTCAATGGGATGCAATCGATTATGAAATGTGGTCACTAAAAAATTTGGTTGAAGTACATTCAATCTTAAAACACACACAGTTTGACAGTATTATTACTCTGCAATGAGAAATTACTACATGATAAGGGTAGATGTGCGGGAATAAACAGAAGTTTAGGGTGGTCCATGACATTGTACTTAATCACAAAGGGGATAAAAAAAAAAGCTCCCCGAGAGAGGGAATTTGGAGAATAGATTTCCTGACAAACGGATGTGTTTCTTGGTTTCATTAAGAAGTTACTTATAATACAGTCTAAGTGAATACTTTGCTTGGTGGAATTTGGAGATTAGAGATCTAGATGAATGTACATGTTGCTTACATTAATAAGAAGACTTAAAATCAGTTTTAAGTAAATACCGATGCAGTGCTATGGGTCGTGAAAAGTGTCAAACTTGGAGATAAACCAATAGATCTTAATTATGGCGAGTATGAATAGTGAGTAAAAACTATATTTTGTGAAAACTAGAGGCTGTTTAATCATTGTGAAGTGATAAAAAAGTGACAACTATACACTCTTTCTAACTTTGTGTTCAACAAGTTTATACTATATCAAAACTCAACAAAATAAGAAAACACCAAAAACACTTGTTATTCTAATGGAATTGAACTATATCATGAACTAACTTGTAAACTAAATTAAAATGACAAACATTGAAAGTAGCAAGTCTTCTAATGTGATAAAGCACTTCATGATGGTGTAAATGGTGTAGGTGTAAATTGGGTTGAACTGAAATGGTTTGAATCATATCTTATTGGGAGAAAACAATGTGTAGAACTAACTACAGTAGTTGGTAATAGTATAGTAAAGAATAAATCTAATAAATTAGAGGTGCAAGCTGGAGTGCCTCAGGGGTCAATACTAGGTCCATTGCTTTTTTTGTTATATGTCAACCGTTTACCTAAAGAATTAATTAGTGGTAGAGCCCTCTTATTTGCTGATGATACATCACTCATTTTCAGCAATTCCATTCTAGATCATTTAGAAATAAGTGCCCATATAGGTGTGCAGTCCATTGTCCAATTTTTAAATCATTTAAAATGAACTATAAATAGTAAAAAATGCCAATACCTTCAATTCAAAAGCAAACATAATTTAAATGAAGATAGGGCTATAAACGTGTTTGTAAACGATAATCAATTAGACCAGGAAGAAAAAATTGCATTTCTAGGAGTTACGTTGGATAGACGATTGACCTGGACTCCATACATTGAGAAAATATGTAGTAAAATTTCATCTGGGGTATTTGTCTTGCGACAGCTTGCTAGATTGAATGACAAAAAGTTACTTTTTACAGCTTACCATGGGCTCTTACTGTCACATATTAGGTATGCTATCTTAGTATGGGGTAACTCATCAAAACAAAATCTTGATAGGGTGTTTAAGATCCAAAATAAAGCGGTTAGGTGTATAGAAAGAGTAAATGAATTAGATTCATGTAGGCCGTTGTTCAAGAGACTTGGTCTCCTAACTGTACCCTGCTTATATGTGTATGAAGCTACTTTATATGTAAAAACGAATGATATTAACCAAAATCTTGATGTACATGATTATAATACAAGACGCCGAGGAGATTATCACTTGGTGAGTCACAATAGTAGCTTATTCAAACAAAAACCTAGTTATATTGGTAGGAAATTCTACAACAAGCTACCGCAGTTTTTGAAGAGTCTTGAAAATATAGAAATATTTAAAAAACAATTGAAGAAATATTTAGTTGATAAAGCTTTTTATAGTGTACAAGAGTTCCTTTCACATCAAAATTAAGCCTCACCTCAACTAATTGAAGTAATTATGGTATCTAGTGTATAATATTGTTGATATGACTTGTCTTATACTCCTTAACTGGAGTCTCCAAGATGTAATCTACAAAAAAAAAAAAAAAAAATGATGACTCAATTTAATTGAATGTGGGATTTCCACATTGAAAACTTCAGGGATTTAGAGAAAGTATATCCAGGCAGGGGCTTCCAAGATTCCATGGGGGTGGAGGTTAAGCAGATCCAGAAGATTAGGCTGATAAATAGAAAGTTACTCTCCCGGCTGTAAGAAGATAATGTATGTGGTATGAGTAAATGTGTGAGTAAAAAAATAAAAATATTATTCATTATTCAATCTTAATATTTTATCATTACATTTGCATCCTGTATTCCCTTTGATGAGGTGTGACCCAGAGATTGAGTAACTCTGTATTGATGACATATTAATATTAAAATTGTTTAGCAGTTTTTGGTGTATTTTCTGGCTTTAACAAAAAACCGCCTGCCACCCAAACCATCTGCAGCTTTGTTGAATTCACTACTTTTTCATTTTTATTATGTGTCCAAACAAAAAGGGCACGTTACAAAAATGGCGACCAACAAAGGGGCGTATTTGTTAATTTTTGAAAAACTACAAATAGAAGAATCTCCCATCTCATCAAAAGGAATTCAGAAACTTCTATATGCTTTATTCTCTAGTATTTACTCTGAATTCAAATGCCAAAATATTTCATCATCTAATCCAATACAGTGCTTAATCAATAATAAGAATGGAAAATGGAAATAGAAGAAATCTTAGGTCAAGTGGTTTTGGAAATAATAAAATATAAAGTTGAGGTAGTTGAACAACAATAAACAGAGTTAAATGTGAATATGTAAACTCATTTTCAAATGTTGTTTGAAATGATGAGTAAATTTTCTCAAGAAGTTGAAGAACTCTCCCCAGAAAATAAGGAGACTATTAATAGAAATAATGAGGAACTTAGGAATTACATGAATAAACTTTTAGTAAGTAATAATAAAATAGATGAAAAATTTGAACAACAAAGCAAAGAAATTATGGTAGTCATACATAAAGCCTTAATAGTAGTTTATGCAACGATTTTATTTTGACCCTTATTAAGGCACGAGTTAGATGTAAGTTATAACACAAGCGAATGTGAGTGTTATAAATATCTCACGACTGCCTTAATGGCCAAATAAAATCGTTGCATACACTATTTTATCTACGACCACTAGTATACATTTAATTAAAACAATTTCATTTTACCTGTGACTGTCAGAGATATCTAACCTCTCATCTCATGAGAAGTTATAGTAGATTGTTAGGTTAAAGTAGCTGGTGTAGCAGTTTGATGAAATCAGCTGATAGTTTCACAATATTGATTTACGATATTGATTCCATCAAAAATGCTTCTGATTGGTCCAGAACCCATGTTATAATGTAGAACCTGTACTATAATGAGCTCTTTATGCAACGGGTCTCAAAAAGCATTTCGAAAAGACAGCTGTTTTGGCATCAATTGTGAAACTGTAATGTATACATTATGACATGGTCGTAGATAAAATACCAAAAGAGCAAGACAGATAAAAAATTGATTAGCCTGAAGGAGAAAGTAAATGATAAGATTGAGGTTAGGACTGAACTGGTAAATGAAATTGAAAAATCGGAAAATAAAATAGAACAAATAAATTAAAAGGTTGAATAAAAAACTGGAATATGTTGAAAAATAAATTAATGGAATTAGAACAAATCATGATAAATTAGATAAAAATATCTAATTTGAAAAGGAACATCTAATATAAAAGGAATCAAAACATGGGTTGATAAGTTGGATGAGGGATCATTGGAGATAGACAGAAAAATTAATGTAAACAAAGAAAATATTTAAAAATTAAGGGAAGAAGTAGAAAACATTGCTATTGAGGAAACCGACTATGAAAACAAAATTGAAAGGTTAAACGCACAGATCGCTGAGGGTAAAAGTAAACATGAGAAATTACTCCAGTTGTTTAAAATACAATTATTTTCTGTCTTGTAGCCTACATTAGTTGGTTGTGTATTAATAAGCATTTGCCCAGGTTTTAACAATTTTCTACAAAAACCAATTAATTTTTTCAATTATCATCAAATATAAGGAACTCAACATGCTATTACGTTAATTGGTAGTTTCAATTTTGAAATCAAATTTAATTTATTGAAGAAAATTGGTCTCACATTATGCCACTGCTATAGTGTAATACACTGTTGTTAGCAGTGTATTGTGTGGCGTTGCTATTTTCGATATTTTTTTAATGTTCAATTGTTAAATTGTCTACTAAAACATGTCAGATGGATGCGGTCTGACATGCTTGATCTAATGCAAGTAGTTTTAGCCTGATATATTAATAGAGAGGACGACTACCGCTGTTGTGCTGTGTTGCACAGACACAGTACTGCTGGCATGCCGACTTCGAGCGTCAACGGCCCTTTTCAGGGCCAATAGACGATTTTTCAATAAACACTATTTGTTGTGTCTGAATGATGGATGGATAAATAGATAAAATTCAGCTCATATATTGTGTGTGTAGTGGAACTATTTAGTGGTGATTTCTCTCAATTCAAACTGTATAATATTAAAAAAAAAAGATTGTAGTTAAAGTAATAATAAAAATTCCTACAGAATTGTGCTTCCAAATGTGTTAATATCATCGAATGCACTGTTATATTTTGAATTAATTAATGTCTTATATATTATGATACTGGCATATAAGAAGAGATGCACAAGCTTTGCTGAAAGAGGGATGCAAAATTATTTCATTTATGATGTTTTATGTAGATATTAATTATTATGATAAAAAGTAGTTAAATTTTTGTTTGAATTAATGAATGTTCTCCTATTATGTATTGTTGACTAAAAATAAAGCTGAATTGAAATTGAATATATACTTTATGATAGTTGCCTTGTGATTTGGATGCTTTTCAACATGGAAATATTGAATTAATTTTAGAATGTCCTACTGGCCCTGACAAGGGCCAATTCATGTTACAAATAGAAAATAATTCTCACAACACCATTGTATTCACATAGCCAGTCATTGACTTGAGTTTAGAGATTTTTTCTTTCACAGCAGAGTGTGTGTGTGAGTATAAGAGTAATATTTTGAATGTGAAATGTGTTCAGTGGCCCTTGTCAGGGCCAGTAAGAGAAAAAAAGTAAAAATTCTCATTTGGCCAGATACTAACTATTATTATCATCATCATTAAAAGCAGAGGTAGTTGAAGTCTAAATAGGAGAAAGAGTATACCATGTACAATACAAAGAAAAAATGTCACAGTGAAAAATCGCTTACTGGCCCTGAAAAGGGCCGTTGTTGGCTTGGTGGGGTCTCGGCTCCTGCTGTTTTCGCCTTCTAAGCACGTTCACCACGAATACGGCGTGCCAACTGGATGTCTTTTGGCATGATGGTCACTCGCTTGGCGTGAATGGCGCACAGGTTGGTGTCTTCAAACAGGCCAACCAAGTAGGCTTCACTGGCCTCTTGCAGAGCCATAACAGCCGAGCTCTGGAAGCGCAAGTCAGTCTTGAAGTCCTGGGCAATCTCACGCACCAGCCGCTGGAATGGCAGCTTTCTGATGAGTAGCTCAGTGCTCTTCTGGTATCGACGGATTTCTTGCAGTGCGACTGTGCCGGGCCTGTAGCGATGTGGCTTCTTAACACCACCAGTGGCTGGAGCACTCTTGCGGGCTGCTTTTGTTGCCAACTGCTTTCTCGGCGCCTAGCCTCCAGTCGATTTCCTAGCTGTCTGCTTGGATCTTGCCATTCTGCTGCTGCTGCTTTAGAGCTGAAGTTAACGGTTGTCTTCTCAGTGAACAAGTGTCTCAATATAGATTTTGTGCTCTCTATTTAAAGTATTTCTGTGGCATACGGACCATTATGAAAGCTGCTCAACTATCATTGGTCAACCGCTTTGACCAATAGCAAGTAAGCAGCTTCCATAACGGTTCTCACAACTATGTATGTCTTACACACAGTACACTGCTATTGGTGTAGATGTCGGCCAATAGCAGTCGAGCACAACACTATAAATAGTGGCCGTTTCAATATTCTCAATACAATATTCAGACCCATAAGCCACTTCCCTTTCAACAGTGGTGGCCTGACAGACTCTGATTCACTGTTGACTCCAAAAGAGCCAGCAGTGGCCAGATAAATCAGTTTCATCACTGTATGCAGCCTCAAATCCCCCCAGAAGAAGAACCCTTCTCCACACCATGATTTTCCCAACAAAAAGTATGAACTTGGCTAAAAAAGAGAAAAAAAAATTTGAAGACATGAAATTCGAAAAAAGAAATTCATATTAGGCTGCAAAAATAACTGGGAAGGTCTCTATTCCATTATAACCATGTTTAGAAAAAATTTTCATGATTTAGAAATTAATTAGAAATTATTAAAATTGTATAAAAATTATTTTGATCATTATTCATTGTATAAATATTTTTTCTGTTCAAAACTAACAAACTATATTGCTCATATTGTATTATTGTATTCACCTAATTAGGAAAATAGGGGAAAAAATATATATTTTTAGGAAAAACAGACATGAAAAAAAAAGCCAAGTTCTACTTAAGGTCTTAAAAATAGTAGGTACCCCAAAAATTTCAGCACAGTATTGCGATGAGCAACCATGGAGCTCATTGCTCCGAAGTTGCCAGACAGGGCACACTCACCCTATCCCACACTGACTGACTGACTGATTCTCACTACAGTTTGATACAATCACTCCACACTCGACGTTCAACAGCAACAGCAGCTTCAATCATGACTGGTCGTGGCAAAGGAGGCAAGGGTCTTGGAAAGGGCGGCGCAAAGCGACACAGTAAGGTGTTGAGAGACAACATCCAGGGCATCACCAAGCCAGCTATTCGACGTCTGGCTCGTCGTGGCGGTGTCAAGCGTATTTCTGGTCTCATCTATGAAGAGACACGCGGTGTGCTGAAGGTCTTCCTGGAGAACGTTATTCGTGATGCAGTCACCTACACTGAGCATGCCAAACGCAATACTGTCCCGCTATGGACGTTGTCTATGCGCTCAAACGCCAGGGACGTACTCTCTACGGGTTTGGCGGCTAAGCAGCTACTTGTCCGGTCTGGATTGTGCTTCTTTTGATGCGAAATTGAATAAAGTTTTGGAGGCGATCTCCGAACTACGATCTGAACTTGTTAACCTGTTTGAGCCGAAGATTGCGGCGCTGTCCACGGATGTTGAAAATTTAAAAAAATCCAACGATGAAGTTAAATTTAATCTAAATGAACTCTGTGTGCGACATGCTGAAAATTATGCTAAATTGGAATCCGTCAACGCGGACCTGAAAAGTAGGAACTCGCAACTGGAAGAGGAGATCAATTTCCTACATCAACGGTCAAGGATTGATAATCTGGAAATTACTGGTGTACCACAAACTGCAAAAGAAAACGTTTATAGTGTATTGGAGGCGGTGGCCAAGGTTATTAAGGTCCACTTCAAACAGGACGACATATCTATAGCCCATCGAGTACCAAACGCGAAGGGTGGTAGCAATATCATCGTCAAATTCATATCAAGAAATACTAAACTGTCCTGGCTTGAGGCGGCAAAAAATAAAAAAGGTGTCAGTTCTACAGAGCTTGGACTTGGTCTCCCAGTCTCGACTATCTACGTTAATGATCACTTATCCCCACACAACAAACAATTACTTGGCAAGGCAAGGGAATTAAAAAGACAAGGTAAGCTAGCATATGTGTGGATTAAAAGTGGAAGAGTGTTTGTCAGGAAAGATGCGGATTCACCGGCTAGACAGATAACTCGTGAAGAATCACTTGAAAAACTTTCCAAAGTAGCAAATAGAGACATAAATTAAGGAGATCCTCTTTCATTGAATCTATGAAGTGATTTTCATTTTACAAGCATTTTTTCATTATATAAGTGATTTATTATTTATTCCCATAATTGCAATGCATTTTTTTGGCCGATAGTAAATGTTGAATTTTATAGTAAGAATTTTTGCCAGTGTCAATTCATCTGTATTAACTGATACTGAGGTATTTGTGCGTTTTCGCTTCTTATTTCATTGTCTCAATGGAGGATTTCTTTAAAAAATTTTAATCTCATTGCAATACATTTTTTATTTGTTATTTTCATGTATATTTCTTCATTTTTGCAAACTAACTTTAAGGTTTGATACAGATAGTTGTAGTTTGAAACCTGTTTATGAATAAATCGTCATTCCGTTTGTTGTGTTGGATGAGTTGGATAATGATAAACATTAAAGATTAGGAAATTAACCCACACTTCAGTGGTGATACAGTTTGTTGCTGATGATTTTCTTTTATGGAAACTGACAGCTTTCCAAAACTCTGTTGAAGATCTTATGTTAGAATCCTATTTTGCATATCACAATAATACTGATTTTCTTATCTCTCAATAGCAACCTGAATGATTTTTGTGTCTCTAAATATACATCAAGACCATCTCCTGCAGAATTTAAATTTTTTAGCAGCTCTATATGCGTGACGTACAGGTTTTTTATTATTCATTTAAAAAATAAAAAAAATCCAAATTAGTATTTTTATTATTACGAAGAAATATGGTTTGCAAATCTAAATCATTCTACGGCTTATTTTTAAATTGAATTGGACCATTATATTTCGTAGCAATTCAAGTGACCTGGCCGCATGGTTTGTAGAGATAACTAGGTTATAGTAATTGGTGTTTGAATCATCGAAATATTTCTAATCTATCTGATAAGGCCATTGTCGATTTGTAAAGTTCATTTCTACCTGGCCTCCAATATAATCGTTCTTTGTTTTGTATGTTTTCGAATATTCTACCAGTCACTACTCCCAAATTAGTTATAACGATAACAGGTAAATGGTAGACGATAACACAATCCGAAACAATCATATTATAACTGCGTCAATAAAATTCGAGCTGTAATTTTTAAATAAAAAAAAAATTTTCAATTAGTAATAAATTTATTGTACTTCTTAAAGTACAATAAATTCGATTGTACTTTTTCCATTACTATTAATAAATGTCAAATAGCAGGGAGAATCGCTTTTTGATCTTCCATTCAATAAAATAGACGGGTTCAAGTCATTGATGTTTTGTAGAAATCTATTTTCTATAAATATTGTTGTGTTCTTTAAAAAAGCATTACTTCAAGAACTGTAGCGTAATTTTTTTATCAGGGTAAATAGTGACTGATAGCTGTTTCAATGATTTGGATAAATTCGAAGATATACAATTTGTAATTATATGTATACGTATATGTATTAGACTTCATATACCTATAACTGAATTTTATTTCCTTTTATACTTTCGTATTGGCAGATTTATATCTTAACCAGATTGAGACCAATTTTTGCCGGTTGTGATTGATTGAATTCTCGACAGATTGAAATTGATTATCAATTGTGATTAGTTGGAATTAGACCAATGGTATTGATTATCATAATGAACTTAATATTCCAATTCTATTCTCAACAATCTTAAAGTCTCAATCACTTGAAGGGATAATATTATTCATAAAATTATCCAGAGGCGAAAATTATAGACCAGTATCTAATCGGTTACAGTACATATCTGTATAGGCCTATGCTGTGTATATGCTGCAGGTGGGATTTTCTTTTTAAGTTTCAATTATTCTAATTGTAAGTTTAAATTTATTCTAACTTAAGTTTTTAATAATTATTCTAAGCTTAATTATTCAATGAATAATTATCCTAGATTTTTCATTGTGGGTACCAGCACACGGGAGAAATATAGATAGGTTATTTTTCTTTCTTTTTTTCTTTGCTAGCTGTGGCTAGGCTAATATTAACAAATGACGACGTTGACAGTTTAAATTTTTCCAATTGTATAGAGTTGGTGCATTCAGAGGATTTTTCTAAATTCTTTGATCATGTAGATGTGGGTTTAAAGATTTTATGTACTAATGTGAGGAGTATTTCTAGAAATTTTGATGAATTATTGGTCTATATAGATTCATTCAAAACACCGTTAGATTTAATTATACTGACCGAGTGTTGGCTCAGAGATGGGGTGGTGGGGTTGCCAATAGATGGTTACGATCTGATATCTACTGATAAACAGCGCAACCAAAATGATGGAGTGATTGTCTACATTAATAGCACAATAAATTATAACGTTACTCAGACCACTTTAGGTGATGTTTATGGATTGACTTTGGATTTTCAGATTCTCAGCAGGTCCTTTAATCTCCTAGCATTGTATAGAACATTTGATAGCAACATTGAATTATTTTTAGACAACTTGGAAAATTATTACAATATTTTAAATTCTAATAAAAACTGCATTCTGGTAGGTGATGTTAATATAAATTTGTTTTCAGACGACCGGATAGCGAACAGGTACTTGAACTGTTTGGTCGGGTCAGGTCTTGTGCAATGTATAGATAAACCTACCAGAATTGATGGAAACTCCATTTCTTGTATTGATCATATTTTTGTGAGATACACTGAACAGGATCAAATTAGATCAGCCGTGCTTCACACTAATATAACTGATCATTTCAGTGTGGCTCTAAATATTTCAATTCCAGAACGGGGAAGGGCTGAATCTGCCTCGGCTAGGACCTACACTGTTGTCAATAAACCAGTATTTGCACGGGCTCTCCAGAATGCGCGTTGGGATTTGGTGGAGGATAGCTATGAAATAGATATTTGTTCCAATAATTTTCAACAAATCTTAAAAAATTCTCTCGATTTGAGTTTAAATACCAAAGCTATGAGATCAAGACAGAAAAAACTAAAACCATGGATAAATTCAGGTCTGATCGATGCGATTAGACAAAGAGACAAATTAAGTAGAAAATTGAAGAGACAACCCTTTAATAATATATTAAAAAATCAATATCTCACGCTCAGGAAAAACTTGACTATCAATTTAAGAAGAGCTAAGCACGAGTATTATAGGAGTAAATTGATGGAATATAGGGATGATCCCAAGCGCTTCTGGGGAGTAATTGGAGAATTAGCTGGTAAAAATACAAACAAGGATTCATTTTTGAATAAGTTTTTGCCTGGAATCCAATCTGTTACTACAGAAATGTGCAGGAATGTGGCTGATGAATTTAATGCTTTTTTTGCTGCGGTGGGCCAAAACTTGGCTGATGATATAGTTTCCGTAGAGCCTCTGTTGATTGATGATGACCATCACAAAATTGAGAGTAATTTTGTTTTTCGAGCTGTATCTGAAAATGACATTATGCGGGCCATAGGTAATCTCAGAGGGGGGTCAGCCCCAGGGCATGATAATATTAATGCTTCTCTGCTGATAAATAATATTCAAACTCTTATCAAGCCTTTAACTCATTTAATTAATCTTAGTCTAATGTCCGGTGTGTTCCCTGAGTTCCTGAAGTTGGCCAAAGTATTCCCCCTCTTTAAGTCTGGTAACCCTACTGACAAGAATAATTACCGACCCATCTCATTGCTGAGTGTTTTCTCAAAAATATTAGAAAGAATAGTAAAAGAGCAGTTGATGATCTATCTAAATAGGAATAACATTCTTTGTGAATGTCAGTATGGTTTTAGAAAAGACAAAAATATATCAGATGCTTTGTTTGATATTTGTAAACATATAAATGGAGGAATAACAGAAAATCAACGTATAATGTTATTATTCCTGGACTTGAAAAAAGCGTTTGATTCTGTAGATAGAAGCAAATTATTAAATAAGTTAAAATGTATTGGAGTTAAGGGTACAGCATTGTCATGGTTTAGAAGTTATTTGTCAAACCGACTCCAGTTTGTTTCTATATCTGATGTCAGGGGTGAGAGTATGACAGTTGATTTTGGGGTGACTCAGGGAAGCACATTGGGCCCGATTCTTTTTTTGATTTATATAAACAATATTTCAAAATTAAATTTAAATGGAAAGCTATTTTTGTTTGCAGATGATGCGCTGATATTCTTAAAAGGGCCAAACTGGGGGGATGTTAGGGAAAATGCGCAAAAAGACCTCTTCTATATTAAAACATGGCTTGATCAGAATACCCTGTCAATGAATACCATGAAAACAAAATTTATGCCCATATCCTTACGACCGGCAAACGATTATGCATTATCGAGTTTGAAAGTACACTCCTGTGGAAACCTTCTCAGTGCTGCATGCAACTGTTCTTCAATTGAAATGGTAACTTCCTTTAAATATTTGGGGGTTTTTTTCGACTGTAGGATGAGGTGGACCGCTCATATTGATTATTTGAAGAAGAAACTCAGGAAATATATTTATGCCTTTAGAATGATGAGTGAAGTTCTGGATAAGAGAGAAATCAAGATGGCATACTTTGCCTATGTCCAATCTCTTTTGGAGTTTGGCATTGTTGCATGGGGTGGCGCGTACAGGACGGTACTTCATCCTCTCTTCATTGTTCAGAAGGCCATTTTAAAGGCTGCTTTTAAAAAAAGTCCCCGTTTTCCAACTGGCATGCTTTTTACAGAGATTTCGGTACTGACATTGCGACAACTCTTTATTAAAAACATTCTTATACATTTATTTTCAAATATGCATATTCTTAGGTCCATCACTCACATGCACCATACAAGATATGCTCTAAACACGGGTGTTCTGGCAATGTCCATGCAGAGATCCTTTACTCAAACAAATTCATATTATATATCACATGTCCTATATCGTAACTTAACTTGCCGCTTTCCACATCAAATAGAATTCCACAACATCTCAAAATCCGCTTTCAAATTAAAACTTAAGAAATTTCTAGGTCAATTAGGAATAGATAATTCAGAAAGTATAATTACCACAAACTACAACACCCATCTTGTCCATTAAAGCCATCATAATACATTGGTATGGAGTTATTATACAACTACCATACCTCATAAATAATGTTCTACTTTACTTTAATCCACTAAGTAGCTACCACTAAATTTGAATAGGAATCGTAAAATTTTTGACTTATCTCTGAATGCATCAACTTGGAAGGGGGGGGGAAACTCTTCTTTCGTTAAATTATAAAATTATAATAAATCAGTAACTCTGGTCTGCGCACAGGCACTAGCCCATGCAGACCATTTTCATATAATTTCTCATTGTACTCATACTCTTCATTATCTATCATCACACCTTTGTTTTTCCATTTTATAGCTACTTTCCATATAGCCTACTTTCAATTGTGTACATTATAAGTTATTATGTTCCATGAATGTGGCATGTAAAGATGATGGTTGATGAAATTGTTGTATTTTCTTTCGATGTCTTGAGTACAATACGTTTATTTTGTATCCTGTATAATTTTGAAATAAAGAAGTTTTGTCATTGTCATTGTCATTGTCATTGTGTCAGCCGGTCACTTGTCGCATCAACCGAGCGTCTCCAGGAGCAAAACGGCCCTTTTCAGGGCCAGTAGCATATTTTTCAACACACACTATTTCTGCTATTGTCTCCCTTCTAACAATCATCAAGCTGGATTTTAATACTAAGAGAGTGTATACACAGTCGCCTGCTCCTGCATATAACTGTTTCCAACAGGAAAAATACCCTTTTCAGGGCCAATAGATGATTTTTTCCATTTAACACCACTCATTGTGTCTGAATGATAATTCAATGTTTGTTTCATTGCTAAGTTATAGTGATTGTACTATCAGTGGTTGCATAGGCTGTTGAAACATTTCTAGTCATTTTTAAAAACACATTGACATACTTTAAATATAAAAAAATTACACTTTATTCATCATTTTTCCAATAGGAATATGAAATTAATTTTCTTTGTACTGGCATGAAGTATCATCTTATCACTTGTGGAAGATATCCATAATAAATAATGAGACTTGTCACAACCACATTTTTTATTGAAAACTGTGAAATAGGCCAGTAGCTCATTTTTAAAACAACACTCTATGCTCTCTGTGCTTCTCCTCTAATAGAAGGTTTTATTATATTACTATTTTTATTACAACTAGCTGTTATACCATAATACTATAATGTTCTAGTTCAATATTTATGATTAAATAGTACTTTAATAAATTTACATTATTGTTGTAGCCAACATTTTCATCTCACAATTTATAATCTACAGAGAAAATACTACTCTGCTCTGCTGATACAGAGTAAGAACATTCCTATTTTGAATAGAAGAGTGTCAGTTTTATCTGAATAATTATTTATGTTATTTGTTGATGATGATTATGATAATAATAATAAAAAAATATCTTTCATAATAATAAGGCTAACCACCAAAGTACTGATGCACAGTACTGTTTTTAGGACCATTCACTGCTTGGCGCGAAATTCAAACCAATTGAGTTGAGGCAGTCATCACATTTTCAATTATGTAAATTTTAATATTATTATGACATTCATTATACTATTGTTTTAGCCTTACTATTGTTTTTGCAATGTTGAAAAAAAAATAGTAACAATAATACTTTGTAGTAGGTGAGTGGCAATTCCTAGTCAATGGATTAAAATACAATTATTTTCTGTCTTGTAGCCTACATTAGTTGGTTGTGTATTAATAAGCATTTGCCCAGGTTTTAACAATTTTCTACAAAAACCAATTAATTTTTTCAATTATCATCAAATATAAGGCACTCAACATGCTATTACGTTAATTGGTAGTTTCAATGTTGAAATCAAATTAAATTTATTGATGAAAATTGGTCTCACATTATGCCACTGCTATTGTGTAATACACTGTTGTTAGCAGTGTATTGTGTGGCGTTGCTATTTTCGATATTTTTTTAGTGTTCAATTGTTAAATTGTCTACTGAAACATGTCAGATGGATGCGGTCTGACATGCTTGATCTAATGCAAGTAGTTTTAGCCTGATATATTGATAAATAATTGATTGAGAGCCGATATAGCAGTGCAGTGTACTGAGTTAGACTTGTGAGAGTGATTGAGCGGCTTTTTGAATAATTAGATATAAAATTGTAGCATATTTTCACACAGTTAGATAGACAATGATGAGACGAAACCGGCAATGCCATTTCCAGCAGTCTAGCCTGAAGGGTTGCTGTGCTATAAGCGAGAAAGGTACGGCTGGGAAGCACAAATTTGAGACACTTTTTTCAGCTGGCTCAGCTGCAGCTTCTATTACGGTCCGTATGGGTAGGTCTATATAACTAGTTGCTTAAACGCCCAAGTCAGGCCCCATCCTTTATTCACTTTTTATTAACGATATGCCATCTCTACCTTCAGTATCTACAAGTCTCTTTGCAGACGATACCACCTTTAGTTCCAGCAGCCTAAACCTCAATAGGGCGGCCAGGCTAGTACAAGAGCAACTAAACTTGCTCACAGCCTGGTGTTCCTCCTGGAAGGTAGAGATAAATCCTACTAAATGTGTAGCTGTTGCCTTCTCCAGGAAACAGAAACTTCCGCCCCCTCTCACAATCCATGGCCACGCTCTGCCATGGTCCCCCACCGTTAAGTACCTTGGTGTCACTCTGGACAGACAATTAACCTTCAAACAGCACATTGATGTCAAAGTAAGACATAGCCGTGTGCTGTTTGGACAACTATTCCCCCTTCTCATCACCCCATCGTTTCCCCTGAAATTTAGACTGCTCATATTCACAGCTATTATCAGGGCTTATATGACCTATGCTGCCCCAGTCTGGTTCCCCTACCTATCGGCGACCAATAGGAAAAGACTATTTGGTCTCCAAAATAAAATCATTAGAACCGTCTGCAACTTCCACTACAAAGTCCCGAACACCCTTTTATATGAATATGTTCAGACTCCCCAATTACTAACTCACATTCAGCTCACTTCAAGAAATCTACATGACACAGCATCCAGTTCGTGGCGTACATCAGTTAGGCAGATGTATGAAATACCACAACCAGTTCAAACCCATAAGCCACTTCCCTTTCAACAGTGGTGGCCTGACAGACTCTGATTCACTGTTGACTCCAAAAGAGCCAGCAGTGGCCAGATAAATCAGTTTCATCACTGTATGCAGCCTCAAATCCCCCCGGAAGAAGAACCCTTCTCCACACCATGATTTTCCCAACAAAAAGTATGAACTTGGCTAAAAAAGAGAAAAAAAAATTGAAGACATGACTTTGTTGAAGACATGAAATTCGAAAAAAAAAATTTATATTAAGCTGCAAAAATAACTAGGAAGGTCTATATTTCATGGTAACCATGTTTTAAAAATTTTTTCATGATTTAGAAATTAATTAGAAATTATTAAAATTGTATAAAAATTATTTTGATCATCATTGATTGTATAAATATTTTTCTGTTCATATATTGTATTTCTTATATTGTATTATTGTATTCAGCTAATTAGGAAGATAGGAAAAAAAAATTATTTTTAGGAAAAACAGACATGAAAAAAAAAAAAAAAATGCCAAGTTCTACTTAAGGTCTTAAAAATAGTAGGAACCCCAAAAATTTCAGCACAGTATTGCGATGAGCAACCATGGAGCTCATTGCTCCGAAGTTGCCAGACAGGGCACACTCACCCTATCCCACACTGACTGACTGACTGACCAAGTCAAACTTTCTGCCTGGACATCGACCAGAGAGGACCTACAGGAGAACAACAAAGAAGGAACAAGGAGAGAGTAGATGCGGGAGACCCGCGCGAGACCGGCTACGCCGGCCACGAAGCGGCCCTCACCACCGGTGAAAAGACCGGGAGCAGCAGCAGCATCATCATGTACCAAAATTTAATTCATTCTTCTTAATTATTTTCTTTTTCTTTTTCTATAACAAATTATAGAAATTTGTTAGTAATTTTTAATAAATTTATCATTAGAAAGTATGGTAGTAAAATGTATTATTCTGCGTTGTTACGTTGTTACTTCTGTTCCAACGGCCGAGGTGACGCTGACCGAAAAAGAATCTGGTCTGTTCGATTCAAAAATGGAGATTGTTAACTTTGTCTAATTCTTCTTGAAAATTCTCCTTAGTTATCTCATGGATTGAGATACTAATTTTAGAGTATGGATACTCGATAATTATTTTTATTTATCTCTTTTACTACAAATGATTTTGTCACCAATTTAAAAAAAAAAAACCCAATTCGGGTAAGTTTTATTCGTATTTCTACTTGTTCGTATTGCTTGATTGATCTTGTTCAACCTCATGAAACTCTGTAATAGTTTCTTTCAATTTATTGTTAATTTTGTCTTTTAAATTAATTATTCCAGTAAAAGTTCTGATCCTTCTGATATAATTTTCTTTTAGTAATTTTGGAATCTACTTAACCTAACTCAGATTAATTTTGTTTAATTTCATTCTGGATAGCCAAGTTCTCTTATAACTTTCTTAGTAATTTTCATCTTCCATAATTTATTCCTTTTAATGGTTGTAATACTTGTTTCTCATGTTTAACTTTCTTGACTTTAATTTCATTCTTTCTTGAACAAAAATTGTAACCTTTCTTATGAAATCTAGGCAATTTGGGTTGATTCTCGTCTAGGTCAACTATGATTCTCATTGTAAGTCGATTTAGATAATATTGTATTTTATTCTTTCAACAGGTTTTTTTAATACCATGTACTCAATAATCTAATATCAAAATTGCTGCATAAGTTGGACGAGAAATGGACTAAAACATTACGATTACAAAACTATGTTCACAACCTAACAGGATTCAGTATGTATTAACACGGGCACTCACTTATTATCTTTTCTGCAATATGGTAAGCTGATCTACAATTTTCTTCGTCACTTCGCTTCGAAATAATTAACTCCGAAAAACCTGGTTTATTTGCTAGTAGGCCTACTAAGCTATATTTCGTCGATAAAATTAATAGTCATGACTTTAAACTTTGTAACCAAAAATTAATATTAATTTCCTCTTATTTTGTATTTCTTTTCCTAATATATATTGAGTACTGGTGACTTTGTCATTCGAAAAACTTCTTTTTATTTTACTTTACCTGCTCTTGACTAGCATATTATCAGTACTTTATGATTCGCCGCCTCTAGGCGCAACACCTTCTTTTGTGACTTCCCGTTTCGATCTTGGTCAAAACGGGATGTGTTACAATCATCATCATCATCATCATCATCAGCAGCAGCAGGCGGAGGCGGCTCTACCGCCTCACCATTGGGGGCGGCGTGCACCGGCTTCTCGTCGAAAGTCGAGAAGTCAGGGGGGTCACCCGCCTCGACAATCGCTACATCACCACCTCACCACCCTAGGAGCCAGCAGCAGCGGCGTCATCACCACCTCACCACCCACCAGCGGTAGCGTCATCCAGACTCTCCTCCCCCGCTCCAGCACGGCGCTGCTTCGCATAAAATGGCTCTTTTCAGGGCCACCAGACACTTTGAAAACGATATTTTAGCTGCTGTATCTATCGGCCATGGCCCTTTTCAGGGCCAGTCACACATTTATCTAGAAATTAATTTTTGTTGCCAACACTTATGAGATTGAGCCAACTTGACAAAATGCAGCATTCAATCACACTATAGTATAGACAATGATAATAATTAGTGTCTTCTGAATGGATTGATTGCAAAATATTATTCATTTTGAGCAAAAATAATTTCGGTATTATAATTTCTCAAACATGGGATTTTTTTACAAATAATGATCATTTATTTAATAGTGAATATTTATAATAGATATATTCGAATGTGTCTGAGTTTGTTAGATAACACATTTCAAACTGAAAAAAAAATGTAAAAAAAAAATTCTTTTATTCAATTTTTCTCTCAGCAGTGGCTCTGAAAAAGGCCAATGTACTAGAGACATTGTTGAATTTCCAAACTAGTTTGGCATCAGTTATGAATCTGGATTGTAGTAGTGATGCTTTAAGCAAGAAGAAAAGAAAAAAAAATGATATCTACAAAAATTGATTTACATAGGCCCTTGTCAGGGCCAGTGAGAGAAAATTGGAATAATTCATGAATTAGAATGAGCACTATTCAGTAAGAATAAGTAGAATATAATAGAAATGATGCTAGTCGAATGTAGGCCCAATTATTTGTAGGAGATGGTTATTCTCAGTTGGAAAAGTATAATTTTATCTTTTGTCTCAGTGGCCCTGAAAAGGGCCACCAGGCTGAGAAAATTTTAGTAAAAAAGATTCTCTGTCTGAAGAATTGTGTAATGTATTATTATTTAAGCCGACTACTATCTCACCTCCTTCACCTGCCACCACCAATAGTGGCAGCAAATACACAGAGAAAAGAAAAGTTGAAAAAGTATTGCTGGCCCTGAAAAGGGCCTTTGTGCTTCAACACTCGACTCTGTGGCCAGTAGGCAGCAGCGTGGTGTGTGTAGAGGAGCTAGCCGGTGGCTGCTTAGGCCTTTTTCTCTGTCTTTTTTGGCAGTAGAACAGCCTGAATGTTGGGCAGGACACCACCCTGAGCGATGGTCACACCAGACAGCAGTTTGTTGAGCTCCTCATCGTTTCTGATGGCCAACTGCAAGTGAAGGGATGATACGTGTCTTCTTGTTGTCACGAGCCGCATTGCCGGTCAATTCGAACACTTCGGCTGCCAGGTACTCCATAACGGCGGCCAGATAGACAGGAGCGCCAGTACCAACACGCTCAGCATAGTTGCCCTTACGTAGGAGCCGATGGATTCGGCCGACCGGGAACTGAAGTCCAGCACGGGATTAGCGCGACTTGGCCTTTCCCTTCACTTTGCCACGTTTGCCTCTGCCTGACATCTTGAGAGAGAGAGTTGCTCTGCGCTGCGATACGAGAAGAGTAGAGTAGAGTAGAGTAGAGACTGGTACTTGTCGCGTTGATGCTGAGGATCGACTGTAGTAGTGCTCTGCAAATAAAGCTGTATATATAGCCATTGCTAGGTAATGGTGTTGACCAATAGCATGTGTCCAGTGTATGCACCAACATAGGTGACTGTTATTGATCGAATGCTCAGCCAATGACAAGAGTAGCTTCAATAGTGGTCAATATAGAGATTGTGTGTTGTTCAGTGATGCCCTTGCTCACAGCCTGGTGTTCATCCTGGAAGGTAGAGATAAATCCCACTAAATGTGTAGCTGTTGCATTCTCCAGGAAACAGAAACTTCCGCCCCTCTCACAATCCATGGCCACGCTCTGCCATGGTCCCCCACCGTTAAGTACCTTGGTGTCACTCTGGACAGACAATTAACCTTCAAACAGCACATTGATGTCAAAGTAAGACATAGCCGTGTGCTGTTTGGACAACTATTCCCCCTTCTCATCACCCCATCGTTTCCCCTGAAATTTAGACTGCTCATATTCACAGCTATTATCAGGGCTTATATGACCTATGCTGCCCCAGTCTGGTTCCCCTACCTATCGGCGACCAATAGGAAAAGACTATTTGGTCTCCAAAATAAAATCATTAGAACCATCTGCAACTTCCACTACAAAGTCCCGAACACCCTTTTATATGAATATGTTCAGACTCCCCAACTACTAACTCACATTCAGCTCACTTCAAGAAATCTACATGACACAGCATCCAGTTCGTGGCGTACATCAGTTAGGCAGATGTATGAAATACCACGACCAGTTCAGACCCATAAGCCACTTCCCTTTCAACAGTGGTGGTCTGACAGACTCTGATTCACTGTTGACTCCAAAAGAGCCAGCAGTGGCCAGATAAATCAGTTTCATCACTGTATGCAGACTCAAATCCCCCCGGAAGAAGAACCCTTCTACACACCATGATTTTCCCAACAAAAAGTATGAACTTGGATAAAAAAAAAGAAAAAAAAAATTTTTTTTGAAGACATGAAATTCGAAAAAAAAGATTAATATTAAGCTGCAAAAATAACTGGGAAGGTCTTTATCCCATGATAACAATGTTTTAAATTTTTTTCATGATTTAGAAATTAATTAGAAATTATTACAATATTGTATAAAAATTATTTTGATCATTATTCATTGTATAAATATTTTTTCTGTTCAAAACTAACAAACAATATTGCTCATATTGTATTATTGTTTTCAGCTAATTACGAAAATAGAGAAAAAAAAATATTTTTAGGAAAAACAGACATGAAAAAGAAAAAAAAAAGCCAAGATCTACTTAAGGTCTTAAAAATAGTAGGAACCCCAAAAATTTCAGCACAGTATTGCGATGAGCAACCATGGAGCTCATTGCTCCGAAGTTGCCAGACAGGGCACACTCACCCTATCCCACACTGACTGACTGACTGACTGATTCTCAATACAGTTTGATACAATCACTCCACACTCGACGTTCAACAGCAACAGCAGCTTCAATCATGACTGGTCGTGGCAAAGGAGGCAACGGTCTTGGAAAAGGCGGTGCAAAGCGACACAGAAAGGTGTTGAGAGACAACATCCAGGGCATCACCAAGCCAGGTATTCGACGTCTGGCTCGTCGTGGCGGTGTCAAGCGCATTTCTGGTCTCATCTATGAAGAGACACGCGGTGTGCTGAAGGTCTTCCTGGAGAACGTTATTCGTGATGCAGTCACCTACACTGAGCAAGACTGTCACCGCTATGGACGTTGTCTAAGCACTCAAATGCCAGGGACGTACTCTCTACGGGTTTGGCGGCTAAGCAGCTACTGTGTCAGCCGGTCTCTTGTCGCATCAACCGAGCGTCTCCAGGTGCAAAACGGCCCTTTTCAGGGCCAGTAGCATATTTTTCAACACACACTATTTCTGCTATTGTCTCCCTTCTAACAATCATCAAGCTGGATTTTAATACTAAGAGAGTGTATACACAGTCGCCTGCTCCTGCATATAACTGTTTCCAACAGGAAAAATACCCTTTTCAGGGCCAATAGAGGATTTTTTTCATTTTACACCACTCATTGTGTCTGAATGATAATTCAATGTTTGTTTCATTGCTAAGTTATAGTGATTGTACTATCAGTGGTTGCATAGGCTGTTGAAACATTTCTAGTCATTTTTAAAAACACATTGACATACTTTAAATATAAAAAAATTACACTTTATTCATCATTTTTCCAATAGGAATATGAAATTAATTTTCTTTGTACTGGCATGAAGTATCATCTTATCACTTGTGGAAGATATCCATAATAAATAATGAGACTTGTCACAACCACATTTTTTATTGAAAACTGTGAAATAGGCCAGTAGCTCATTTTTAAAACAACACTCTATGCTCTCTGTGCTTCTCCTCTAATAGAAGGTTTTATTATATTACTATTTTTATTACAACTAGCTGTTATACCATAATACTATAATGTTCTAGTTCAATATTTATGATTAAATAGTACTTTAATAAATTTACATTATTGTTGTAGCCAACATTTTCATCTCACAATTTATAATCTACAGAGAAAATACTACTCTGCTCTGCTGATACAGAGTAAGAACATTCCTATTTTGAATAGAAGAGTGTCAGTTTTATCTGAATAATTATTCATGTTATTTGTTGATGATGATTATGATAATAATAATAAAAAAATATCTTTCATAATAATAAGGCTAACCACCAAAGTACTGATGCACTGTACTGTTTTTAGGACCATTCACTGTTTGGCGCGAAATTCAAACCAATTGAGTTGAGGCAGTCATCACATTTTCAATTATGTAAATTTTAATATTATTATGACATTCATTATACTATTGTTTTAGCCTTACTATTGTTTTTGCAATTTTGAAAAAAAATAGTAACAATAATACTTTGTAGTAGGTGAGTGGCAATTCCTAGTCAATGGATTAAAATACAATTATTTTCTGTCTTGTAGCCTACATTAGTTGGTTGTGTATTAATAAGCATTTGCCCAGGTTTTAACAATTTTCTACAAAAACCAATTAATTTTTTCAATTATCATCAAATATAAGGCACTCAACATGCTATTACGTTAATTGGTAGTTTCAATTTTGAAATCAAATTTAATTTATTGAAGAAAATTGGTCTCACATTATGCCACTGCTATAGTGTAATACACTGTTGTTAGCAGTGTATTGTCTGGCGTTGCTATTTTCGATATTTTTTTAGTGTTCAATTGTTAAATTGTCTACTAAAACATGTCAGATGGATGCGGTCTGACATGCTTGATCTAATGCAAGTAGTTTTAGCCTGATATATTGATAAATAATTGATTGAGAGCCGATATAGCAGTGCAGTGTACTGAGTTAGACTAGGTGTGAGAGGGTTTGAGCGGCTTTTTGAATAATTAGATATAAGAAATTGTAGCATATTTTCACAGTTCGATAGACAATGATAAGACGAAACCGCCAATGCCATTTCCAGCAGTCTAGCCTGAAGGGTTGCTGTGCTATAAGCGAAAAAGGGACGGCTGGGAAGCACAAATTTGAGACACTTTTTTCAGCTGGCTCAGCTGCAGCTTCCATTACGGTCCGTATGGGTAGGTCTATATAAGTAGTTGCTTAAACGCCCAAGTCAACTGTGAAGTGGAGGAATTATCACGAAAATGTGTCAAATTCCATCCCACCCCCACCGAGTACTCTCTCTAACTCTGTCGACCTGGAAGCTCATATAGCATCAGTCACAGAGGTGCTACAAACAGCACTAGCTGACAGCACAGCCATCGCCCCCCCTCCCCGGCGCTCACTACTCCCCTCAGAAATTTCAATTGCTATCAGTGAACGCAATTGTAGCATATTTTCACAGTTTGATAGACAATGATAAGACGAAACCGGCAATGCCATTTCCAGCAGTCTAGCCTGAAGGGTTGCTGTGCTATAAGCGAAAAAGGGACGGCTGGGAAGCACAAATTTGAGACACTTTTTTCAGCTGGCTCAGCTGCAGCTTCCATTACGGTCCGTATGGGTAGGTCTATATAAGTAGTTGCTTAAACGCCCAAGTCAACTGTGAAGTGGAGGAATTATCACGAAAATGTGTCAAATTCCATCCCACCCCCACCGAGTACTCTCTCTAACTCTGTCGACCTGGAAGCTCATATAGCATCAGTCACAGAGGTGCTACAAACAGCACTAGCTGACAGCACAGCCATCGCCCCCCCTCCCCGCCCCCCTTCCATTACGCTCACTACTCCCCTCAGAAATTTCAATTGCTATCAGTGAACGCCGTAGGCTACGTAAACGATGGCAAATAACTAGAGCTCCTTTAGATAAAAATGCATTTAATAGAGCATCTAACCGATGCTCACAACTTCTAAAAATGCACCGCCTCCACTCCTGGGAAGAATACCTCTCGTCCCTGCCCCTCCATCAAGCCTGGCAAGCTACTAGAAAACTTCTCAGGAAAAAACCAGCTAACTCACCAATTGAGGGCCCAAATGGGCCAATATTCTCTGAACAAGAGAAAGTTGATGAGTTCGCCTCCCATCTCCAAACTCACTTTTCAAACCCCCCTCAACCCCCTAATTTGGAGCTCAATAATCATTTTAAAATTGTAATGGACAAAGTGGAGGAAATACTCCAAGATCCAACACCCACCGACCTTACACCTTTTTCAATGGGTGATGTTAAAAAAGCCCTGGGCGATATCAATACCAAGAAAGCCTCAGGCCTTGATGATATTACTGGCAAGGCCATCATAAATGCGCCCCCAGTATTAGCCCATCACCTGCTGATTATTTTTAATTCCATTCTGAGTACCCAGCACTCCCCTACAGAATGGAAAAAAAGTAAATTATTCCTGCTCTTAAAGCCAGGAAAAAATCCCACTCAGCCATCAAGCCATAGGCCAATCTCCATCCCTTGCTTCTTCTCAAAACTTTTTGAGAAGATGTTTCTGGAGAAGCACCTAAAAGAGACACTTGATAGTGTAATAAGGCCAGAGCAGTTTGGATTTCGTGCAAGTTGTTCTACAACTCTGCAACTAATGAAATTCTGTTCTCAGTTGTCAGACTCCTTCAATAAGAAGGAGCACACTGCAGCAGTCTTTATAGACTTCAAAGCTGCATTTGACACTGTATGGATTGATGGTTTGCTCT